>VZTZ01027960.1:0-161737 GCA_013400955.1 Drymodes brunneopygia | reverse complement strand
CCACCTGCCCTGCCCAGCGGAGATGGCGTCCCTCGGCTTAGGGGGGCTCAACGTCTCCGCCCGGAGGAAGAGCGTCCCGTCCCGCAACGCCGCGGTGGAGAGGCGGAACTTGATCACGGTGTGCAGGTGAGCGCCGGGCCGGGGCCCTGCCCCGCCCGAGGGGACCGTCACCCCTCGCTGCCCCGGGGTCCGTCCCGGCCCGCTCCGCACAGGTGGGTCGGGGGCAGCAGCGCGGGGGGCGGCCCCGCCGCAGCCCTGTCCGGGGGAGGGAGGCCGGTGCCGGCCCCGCAGGGGTAGGGCAGCCTTCTCCATCCATCCTGACTCAGCTCCTGGGGGAGCGTTCGCGGGAGGGTGTCCGGGCGGCGGGCAGGGGACAGGGGCTCCCCGGGCAGTGCCGCTGCTTCGGGCCGTCGAATGGCCCCTTTTGAAGCGGGAGGCTGAGAGGTTTGTTCTCGGCACCGTGGTTGCGTGCTCGGGCGAAAGGCGACGCGGGAGCAAGGTAGAGCAGGATGAGCGCTCGGCAGCGCTGGACTCGTGCGGGCACAGCTGGTGTAGCTGCCCTTCGGTTGCCGCGGTCCGGCCGCGGGTCAGGCTCGGAGTTAATGGGATGAGGTTTAGAGTTAATGGGATGTATCCTGCGGGAAGGGGTGCGAGCCGCCCTGGAAGCCGCTGACCCTGCGCTCCTGCGAGCGCACCGCTGCCGCAGGAGCATCCCGAGGAGGCTGCGCTCCGGGATATTTTTATCTACGAAATCTAGATCAGGAGATCTGCAGTGCTAGAGCTACTGTATTCAAATTTCTTTTCTTTTTCTTTCTTTTTTTTTTTTTTAAAGCGTCTTAGTGCTGAGCTTATGCAAGCTTAATAACAGTTCCTGTGATGTTCCATTTAAACGTTTCCACTGCTGTCACTGTGGAATTCATGCAGCATTTCCAGGTGTGCAGCACTGACCTGTAACGTCGTGGCAAACTTTTAAATACGTGGATATGCTGGTAGCAATGGCTCCACTCGGTCGTTTGTTTCAATTGCTTAATTTTGACGTTATTAATTATTTGAATATTATCTGGGAAAGGTCTTCAACAGATTCATGAGGGCTATGATATAATTTTAGTTCTTGCAAATCTTACTAAAGTGCCAGGACAACTATTAAATGATTTTGTACCATCATCACTTAATGCTGGTACAGGATTTTTAAAAACCCATAGAACCTCATCTTTTTCTTTTATTTTTATTTTTTTCTTTTATAGAATATTGTAACAGGTTTTACAAAGTGCGACTGTATCATTCATCTCTGCATTTGCTTCAGTATTCCTTCAAGTCATAGTATCTGTGTTTGAGTAGCATCAGTACTATTCTGTCTTTTCCCAGGTTCATATGCTTGTCTCTGCTCTTACCTGTGAAAAATATATGCAACAAAAAAAATTTAAAAAGCTTTTTTATCAAACCTGCTGAAGCAGATTAAATAATAGAAATAGAAGTTTTCAGTTTCACCGTTGTTACAGAGATGCCAGATATTGCCAATCTGCGTGCTCAGGAAAACACCACTTTTATCAAGTAATGGCACAGTTGTACAGGATACAAACAGTTCTTTTTATATATTAATATATTGTATTCTACTGAACTTGTTATTTTTTTCTGCCTCTTCTTCTGTACTCTGTGCTGTTACATTGTTTTTTTGATTTATTTGATGTCCTTGCCCTGCAGTTGAAATGATGGTGTAATGGATTTAAAAATGCCTAGAAATCTGAGGGAATTTAGTTAAACACATATAAAACAAAGAGCTACTGCAGAAACTGCTTGAGAATGGTGTATTTTTATTGTTTTCAGTAAGCGACTTAATTTTGCTTTATCTTCACAAAACCTGAAGTTCTCAGTTTGTGAATACACATTAAAATTTGGAAAGGATGTTGAGGAAAAAGAATTTGCATTATTATGATGTATGTACATTTATTTATATTTTTATTTTGCCAGTGTAAGAGTAAATGTTTAAAATATTTCTGTGCTTTACTGTAGTTATTACACATTTTCTGTTATAAAAAAGTGTTACTTGTTAGGAATAGCCAAGTTAGTATTGAAAAGAGTAAAATAATAGTCCTTTCCAATCAAAATCCTATGAAAATGAGAAATATTTCTGGTAAAAAATAGCTCCAGTCAATTGATTCAATCAAATTTGGATGGTATGGCCTGCTCCCAAGTGAAGGGGAAAGATCACTAAGAAGATACTCTTCTGAGTTACCATCTGTTAGCAGTCTCTGATAATTTCATGAATTATTTCTGTCAAAGCTTCAATTTACCATATTTTTACTTAATAGTTATACCACACTTTAGGGTTTTCATCTTTTCTTACAGTGATGATATCTAACTCCACCTGCAGATGTGAATAGTTTCTTGTATTTATAGTTTTGGAAGGAACGTTTTTTTTCCACTGAATTGTTGAGTGCCACCATAGCCATGGAAAGTGACATAAATACTTCAGTTCCATAAACCAATTGCATGTGAAAATGCATGGCTGTGTTTTTGTAACTGCACAGCCATGATGTAAATTGGGATAATTCTCAGGATTTTTTTTTTGTGTGAGTATGTAATGCATGTCCTAGCTTTGTCTCTCTCCCTACCTGTTTTCCATAAAGTTTGATCCCTTTCATTTTCTAGTAAGTGACACTGAGATTTTGTTTAATCTAGTCTATGAGAGGATTCATAGATGAAAGATGCATACAGATACAGAACAACTGAGACTGGCCACAGAGGTGACATTCGTAGCTTAAATGCAGAATGTTAACATAGAATTGAACAACTATTAGGAAATATGTTTTTAAAACAGTGATTTTGCTAATACATTTAAGACCTGTTGCAGTGACGTTGACCCTTAGCTGAACTGTCTGGTTTCATGACCAAGCCATGTTTATCATAAGGCATATTGTTTTATAATCTTAGGGATTATTCTATATTAATAGTTTGAATTCTTTAAAATAGTATTTTAATGACACTTTCCAAATTGCAAGCTAAAAAAACTTGACAAAATGCTTTCATTCATTTGAAAATGTAAAAGGAGGTGCAGAATTTGACAAGGAAAATGGACAGATTCATACAGCAGTCTAATTTCGTGCTTTTTGGTTAGAGGCTTGCAGCTGCTTTAGAAATAAACCTGTAGATGTGGGATGTATCCACAAATGGCTTGGCTTTGGTTTGAAGTTATTAAAGAAACTGGAGAGACCTTCTTGCTATCTTGCAAAACAGTGGAAGAACCTACTCCAAAAAGATCGGTTTATGTCTTTCTTATTCAACAATGTCTCCATCTTACCTAATTCAGAAGGTCTTTTTAAGATTGGAGAATGCTACTGTTTCTACATCTTTTTGTCTCAAGCAAGAGTAGATTCATGACAGAGAAAAATGTGTAATAATCCAAAAACATCAGAGTTCCTGAAGGTCTTTTAGAGACGCTGATATTGGAATCTCTCCAATGGCAGTTACTGAATTAAAAGAAATAAATACTGAATTAAAAGAAACAAACCCAATGAAAGTCGGGGTGTAAAAGTTGTTGCAGTAACACAATGGGAAATATTGGATAAAAGGCATTTTTTTTAAAGAGTCTTGAAGCAACAGGTATTATAGCAACTCATCTGCTCTTACAGTCCAGAAGTTAACCTCTGGTGTGTAGGCAGACTGCTGCTCTGAAGTACAGTGCTGCTGTGGCAGCCCAGTGGAGAAGAGATGTAATGAGGTGATGGTTGTGCTCTTTTCCCAGGTGTGAGTGGAAAAAGCCTCAAGTTGCACCAGGGAGGATTAGATTGGATATTCACAGAAATTTCTTTGCAGAAGGGCTGGTCAGGCATCGGAGCAGAACGCTCAGGGAAGTGGTGGAATCGCTGTTTCTGGAAGTGTTCCAAGAAAGTGTGGATATGGCACTTGGGGACATGGTTTAGCAGTGGACTTGGCACCGTTAATGGTTGGTTGATGGTTGGACCCCATGATCTTAAAGGTCTTTTCCAACCGTAGAGATTCTGTGAAGATGGGAGCAATAAAGGGAACCAAGGAGACAGCTTCAGCTCTAGCTATTATGAGATTTTTTTCTTCATAACTTTTGTGTACTTTAGACTTGACCTTTTGTTTCTTGACTTTCAGTCTCCATGTGGCTCCACATAACTGTGCAAGAGTGTGGACTTTCTGGTCTGGGGGCCATACACTGGAATCAATTTCAATGACTGGGGAGAACTGTTTACTTAGTGCTTACCTTTAGTTACCTTAGTAGCCTTTTTTCAAAGGCATAACTTGTATATACCCTGAATCTTTTTTCCAATATATATGGTAAACACAGCAAAGTGTGAATATCTAACATGCAAAATGTACTCACGAGTTTTAACTTGCCCTTAAATATATGTTTACCTCTTTGTAGTATTTGGAGAAAAAAAGATAGCACACAAGTATTTGCCTAAGAGATTTTTTTGGATCTCAAAAAAATATTTGTAGTGAATCAAATTTTGCTTGGTAGCACTGTTATCTTCTTGGTCTATGGAAGTAAGTACATACTTGTACTCCCTGTAAATTCTCCTAAAAGCAAATTTAACCAAACTTGACTATAAAAGCTTAGGTTTTTGGTGAAAGGGTAGAGTAGACAGATGAAAATTAATATTTCTGATGTTATGACAGTAATATGAGCACTTAAAAAGAACACGATTTTAACGATGAGCTCTTAGACTGTCTTTAATAATCAGACTCTAGGTATATGAAATTTTTCTTTTCCTTAAAAACTAGATTTTTTTTTTCTTCAGTTGAGTTGCAGAATGCTTTAATATTAAAAAAAAAAAGCTAATCTCTGATTTTTAGAAGTGTTTGTGAAATTGCTCTTAAGTGTTTCTTCTTGAACGTATCTGCATTTCTGGATAGGTATTCCATACAATATTAATTAGTGAACTTCCAAGTATGACACTGAATACAGGAAAGATAGGCATAGCTATATATTGTACTCTGCTTGGTTTTGCCGTTTATGGATGATCATATCTCTGAGTTTTAAGGTGATATTCCCGTATACAGGGCAGTACATCACAGTGCTAACTCACTGTCTATCTTGTGTATGTATCTGTGAATGATGTTCTGCACCGTATCTTTTTCAGACCTGCATGGTGTGGGAGGACTCATCTTATTACAGTTAATATTAGCTTAGTCATGGTATTGCTCTAGGCATTTGTTTTTCAAAATGAAGAAGATTTTTTATCAAAAATTTCTCAGCTCTGATACAGCTTTGAGAAAGCAGTAAGTTCTGCCATTGGAGGAGTCAGTAGCAGTTAACTGGTGGGCATGCATGTCTCTCACATACTCAAAATTGGTTAAAAATGTGGAGGAGTTCAAAACTGAGTCATAATTTGGCACTGCAGGAGAAGCTTCCTCCCCCACCCTAATTCACTCCTAATTCCTGTCCTGTAAAAAACACTACAACAATAGAAGCCTGCAGGAAAGGTAAAATAGGGAGTCTTTATTCAGAAGCTTACTGAGTAAAACATGATCGAGCGGAAACTCTTGAGCTATGTGCCAATTCAGTATGAGCATATTAGTTTTGTTCATCAGAAGGCTGTGCTGACTCCACTAAGGAGACCGTTACTTCTATAGTACAGAACATTTCAAAATAGTACCAGTGTAAGGAGCTTCATTCCTGCTCTTGCCTGTAATGCTATGCTGCTTCTGCAGTGCCATAGAAGTGCTTGTGTTGAGATGCTGTGAAGGATATTTTTATGAATGTATCCATATTTAAGAGTCACTTCTCCCCTCCTTTCCAGTACTGAAAATCCAGAACAGTTCATAGTGAGTGCCATAAATAGTAGAACTGGCAAAACTGAGGCAGCCAGTGCTTGCTCAGGTGTTGGATCTGGAATGAGCAGGCGGAGTGTGAACATCCTGTGTTGGTACTGTTGACATTTGGGTGTTGTGAATACTGTCTCCTCAGGCTGTAGTATGGCTCTATTAATATAAATAACATTGTTGCAAAAAAACATAGTAAATGCTTCAGATTTAATAATTTAAAGTTTGAGAACGTGTGAAATTTGTCTTGAAAGTGAAAATCCGAAGAAAAAGTTGCAGAAAGGAAGATGAAGACAGGTTATGATTAAAATTATGAAGGCAAAACAAAAATAATTTTTGTCACATTTGTTGAGGTTTAAACTATCCTCTAAATAAGAATAAGTTTGTATAAATGTAGGTGTAACTAAACACAGCAAACTGGCCAGTTGACTAGTTGCATCTTGTCTGCTTTTTACAGTGACTTGATTCAGCCTTTCCAATTTTAAATGTTAGAGCATTTAAATTGGAAGCTTTTCTGTCATAAAAATGAAGTAATATAGTGCTGAATAAGGATTACACCCATTCACAGGGAAATCAGTCTGAGTGAATGCAGAGTTAACAATGCATAAAAATTCATTGTTTTATGATATGTCTAGATTATTTTTGCATTAGGGTGAAATTAGAGTGTTCTCATAATAGGATAAAGTTTATACTTCTATTCTTGAACATGGGTTTTGGGAATAAAAGGAGCACTGACAAAATGTCAAGCAAAAAATGGCTATGTTTAGGATTACAAAGAGAAACTGATGTTGGATGCTTTTGAGTGCTTGTTTTTCCACAACTTCATTAAAACAGTTTAGAAAAGAGAAAAATAATCAGCTCATTTCTATGTGGAAGGGCTGGGGATTTTTGTTTTCTTTCTGTTTTTAAGGCTTTATGCCTCAGACCAACAATGACAATTGTACTTCCATGCTGTATCTGAATGTTTTGTGTGTTTCTGTTGCTCTGACTGAACTTGAAATCATCAAGGTGGATTCTGTTTCCTTGCTCTTTTGGTTTATCCAAACTACTGCCCTTCTATAGAGGACCACTGATTATTCACATAATTTATGATTGTCCTGCATCCTTGCTCTAGGTTTTCAGTCAAGACTCTGATTGACCGTTCCTGTTTCGAAACTATCGATGATACTTCCCCTGAATTTAATAATTTTGCAGCCATTCTGGAACAGATTCTAAGTCATCGACTGAAAGGTATGTTCATTAACTTCCTTACTGGTGATGATTTTGCCATGAGAATTTGTTTATACAAAACCATTGTACATCTGTGCAAACTCCTTGATGCTGAATGAAGGCATTGGCTTTCTTTGTATGTGTGTGTCCTATTGCTGTTACCTTCCTGATTTTCTGCATTATTATGGAAAAGCGAAAGCAACTATTTCTGTGAAACATGTTTCCAATGATCTTGTTGGAAGTCTTCTGGGCTGGTAATTAAGCAAGTGAATGTTGCCATGGTGCTGAGCTCTATCTGCTTTTCTGCTTTACGATAAGACTGTGTCCTAACAGTCTGAAAGGCAATTACGTTTTCGGCTTCAACAGGAACTACAGAGTGTATCTGGTGCTGCTCCCCTTTCTTTCTCCCTTCCTTGCCTTTGTTGCCTTCTTTTGCAGATACTGTGTTTAGGTCCTTTCCTTCTATTGCCCCACCCCTTTAGTGAAGATGTGTTTTCTGGTGGAATGTCCTGCATTAGATTGCTTTTGAGAAAGGTCAGTTGTTGATTTTCTTCTTGTATCAAGTCAGATGTTCTAATACAAGATAATGTCTGTTCGCATTTTCCAATTGTTCTAGAGGAAGCTGCTTTGCTCAGAGAACAGAGTGTGCCTTACCAGTAGCAGTCTCTAGAAGAGGACCTTGGAAGCATTTTCTCATTTCTCAGTTCTGTGTACAGTTTCTGAAATGATTTGAGGACTATGAAGAACATCATAATCATCTAAATATAGATGTGTAATATGACAATCTACTCATTTTCGTACTTTTTAATATTCATAACCAAGCTTTGTGAACAATACTGTGTGTAGGCTGACATTTGAGTAGCACAATTACTACCTGCTGTGGTTCTGTCAGAGTAGGAAAAAAAGTCTCACAGCAGGGTAGAAACATAGGGTTTGTCACAATGTGACAAAGATTTTTGGAGTGATTATGGGTACTTAGCAGCTTGACTCTGGAGGGAAATTGCTCTCTTTTCTCCTTCTCCTCCAACTTCAGCAATATTTATGCAAAAGTTGTAAATTGTACTTTTCATCAACATTCTTTTGCTTTGCAGTGTTTTATTTAGGACAGGAAGTAGAGAGAAGAAGCCTTGGCAGGTTGGCAAATGGTTGCAAGTAAAAAATCATTTCAAGTAAGAAATGGAGAAATTCAAATAGCTAAATTTTTGTTTCAGTCTTCCCCTTGTAATTGTTAGTATGGTTTTCTAAGTTTGCAGAGTTAAAATTACGGAAGAAGGCAGGAACTTGTGGATTGTGTTGCAAACGGGGGATATTTTGGTAATAAGTTAGTTGACTGCATGTAATTTTTAAAAATTTGTAAATAATAAAACAAAAATTGAGATGAGAAATATACTATGCCACTTCAAAGTTTAAGAGGGTATGTATTCTACAACTTGGGCCTTGAACAAAATTTTATTTTATTGATGGAATTGACTAATATATTCTGAATGCATACTTTGTGACAGGAGGAGCAGACTAAAAGCAGACTGGTGATTGCAGTGGGTTGTAAGAAGGGTTTTGAAACTGGCAGAACATATTTGATCTGTTTGTCTTTGGTAAGATAAAAAATTTCATTGTATCTAAGTTGCCAGGATAATCTCATGGCAGTGTAATTAAATGGATGATCCAGATTTGAGAGTTTAAGTATATAGAATTTTACTTTCTTAAGGTTATGGCAAACAACAGTTCGTAATCTTTAGCTTCCTTTGGAAGTACAGGGTGAGGAAGGAAGACTAAAAAAAGTGCTTTGTGTTATGAATTTGGACTTTTATTAGAAAACTTTTACTGATAAGTCTTTTCTGACATTAAATTTAATGTAATTTTAAGGAGCAAAGCTTAGTCTTGATGGAATATAGTGACTGTTTCTGTTTATTGCTTTCATGCTTAATTAGGATCCAGACAAAAAAACGCCAAACCCCAAATGCAGGAAGAAGAATAGGTATTTTAAAGGGAAAAGAGTTCAAGTACAGGGATTGAAGTACAGAATTTTATGCTTTTTCTAAAACCATTGCAATTAAAAATTCTATAATAGTAGTTTTCCAAGCCTCATCTTCCTAGATGTTCTGGAAAAAATGGTTGTTGTAGCAATACAAGCGCCATATAAAATAGGTTTTTGATAGGTACCTGACCTGATGCTCCCAGTAGCAAAAGGGTCGTGAAATAGCATTTTTAATTTAACCACCATGAGTGGTTTTGTTGATTTGTCTTTTTACATTCACTCTCATTGAAGAATTAAGTTTGGAAAGTTTCTTAGAATGTCATCCAGTCCTACCCCTTGCTCAAAGTAGGGCTGTCACAGGTTACTCATGATATTGTCCATTTGTAACAAAAATCTCCATGACATTTCTTAAACTCAGTGCAGTTTGCTACAGATTTTTATTCTCCCCCTACTGCCCAACTTTGACTTTGTGCTTACCTTTTCTGTCTGTGATCTTCATAGGTCCTGTAGTGAGCCAGACCAAGAAGTCAAACAGGCAGAAAACTGATTACTTTCCCCATGAATGCACTTTTTTAGCCCAGCTGTTCATATTCTTAAGAATATTTTACATATGGGTATTTGCTTAGTAGTAAAATGAGATTGGCAGAAACAAACCAGCTCACACAACAGGGATCTGTGAATGCTGCTTGAATGTCAGTATCTGTTCATGTGCTAGAGAAGACTTGGCACATATGGTACCGAAATAGTTCCAAAAAACGTAACGTAATGTGCTATGGCACTACCTTACAGCTACATGTACTGCCAATAAGTAGCAGTCAGGAGTAGGCCACTGTTGACAGTAAAAGCAATCTGAATTACCTTAAGGATGAGAGATTTTGGGCAAGCTGTATTAACTACTTTTTAAGGGATTACGAGCTCCTTATGCTTTTTCCCTGTACTGTGTAACACTCCATGTGCAGTGTACCTGGTACTTCTGCAAGTGCTGGATGTATTGAGAATGTGGAGTAGGCCAAAGATTGTAATGAGGAGGATATAAGGCTTGTGTTCTTCCTGTCATTAAAGTAAACTGTGCAGCATCCCTGCTGGCAGGATACAATACTACTGGACAGGGCAGTTGAAAATCTTGAAAAGTGAGGAGAGAAGAAGTAACAGAAAAAAGATGAATGACTAATTACTCTTTTATTCCTTCTTAGGAGCAAGCTTTTGCATGGTTTTACAATACAGCAGAGATTAAGTGTTACTCTGGGGGAAAACAGAGGCAATATATTTGAAGGGCCAAATAAGACCTGTAGTCCTGAAAGCGATTTTACAAATTTGTGTACAAATGTATATGTGATTGATAATCTTTAAAGCAAGGTGAATCATTTCAGGAACCATTTTTTTCTCGTATAGTTGTTTGAAATTTTTTCCATTCTGTACTGTGGAGATTAAGCAGTGTCTTGTAGTCATCTGTGTGGTTTCTGGTTTTCATTTTTGGCCAGAGATTTTTCAGGTATATTTCCTGTAAGTGTCCTTTTTATCAGATCAACTTAGTATGTATGGGTAGTGCAGAAATGGTAGGACATCAGAAAGTGTTCACCAACAGTACTTGGGATTTGGTCTCAGATATATCCAAGCTGATTTAAAAGCTGAAGTAATTTCGAAGTGATGGGTGTTTTGTCTTTACTATATCACCAAGTTGTATTATTTTTTGCCTTTCCCTATCACTTTAAGTTAGTGTTAAGTGAGTTAGCACTGAAAAACATGAATAACTATTGTAGATTTCTATGGCCATCATCTGAAACATCTCTGAAAACTAGTCTCCTGGATGTATTTGCTGACTTACTATGTTTTCAGTGTAACGTCCTTTATGCAGTGAAAATGTTTTATATTTAAACTGCTAGCCAGTTTGTGTGTTTAGAAATGGTGTCAATGTGTAAATGTATCTAGTGCATGTCGCTTGTGACTTGTGCAATTTTTGTATATCATGGTTACTGTGAGCATACTTCTCATCTGTACACTTAGTTGCATTTACCACCATGAGGGCACACAAAAAAATGCTGTACTGTGCTATTTTGACACTTTCATAACTTTGTGTGCCTATTTTCCTGTACATTTAGGAGGCATTATAAACATATCAAAAGAGCTAGAGCTGTCCATGGAAACTGCTTTTCTCTATCCAATCTTTGTGACCTCTAAATTTTCAGAGTTCTTTGTATAAGTAAAATGCAGCTTGTAGTGCTCTTTGTTATGAGAGAAACAAGTCTGCTGGATTAAATATTTAAGGTAGTGGTGATATAATAGGAGTGAAAAAGGTAGGTTAAGGATATAAGAACTAAAGGTGCTACTATCATGAAAAAGACAAAATAAACACAGAGCTATGGTAGCCCTTTATTTGGTGCAATAATACCGTTAGCAGAATAGTTTTCATTACTAGATTTAATATCTATACACACATAGTTACTGTTTTTGACTAAGAAGAAATAAGAGAGCTCTTGTGTAATTTGTGGTTTAGTTCATTCTTCTTGTAGGGGGAAAAATTGTAAATGCATTTGTGATTGTCTTGGAGGACTGAGTTTATGAACTACTGTAAATATTAAATGACCCATTCTGTAGGCTCGAAATAAGGGTCAGTATCTCAGAAATTCCTCAAAGTTTATGCCAGTTTATTACCAATAAGTTGTACTAAAACTTATGTTTTGTTGCGTAGAAAAATTTGCTGCACGCTAAATAATATAGGGAAACCTGGAGAAAACCTGCCTGTGCCTTAGAATATCCTAGTCATTACTTCTTTGCAATTGTGGAACTTTGTAAATTAAATTGGACTGTGATTGAGTAGGGATCAAATTGTTTAATTTTATTTGAAAATAATTTCTTGGGCATGAAAAGGATCTGCAATAACTGTGGATGTTTGTGTCAAGTTATCAGAACAGAATTGGGTTGATACAAGTAGGTGTGCAGCAGTATGCAAAAATGTGGTGAAAGTAAAAAAAAAAAACACAATATTGTTTCTATTTGCTTTGCGGTTCTATAAACAAGAATGGAATTTATTTGAACAATGCTTAATATTATCCATGCAGCTTCCATGCTTACCTAACAGTTTTGTTTGGCTGACAAAACCAACACCATTTCTGTCGGAATAGCTGTCAGCTTCTACATCTTCAGATGACATATGAACTTTACAGCAAAGACCGCATGCTCTTTGTCCTATGCACCTCCTGAGAAACTTCCTCTTCCCTTAAGTAGTACTTTGACAGAATGTAAGTTCTATACTAAAATTATCTTTCAATTTTATTAAGGCCTTTAAAAATCTAGATATGATTTTGAAATCATAGAAAAGCCCAATTTGGAAGGGTCCTTGAAAGATCATCTGGGCCAATCATCTGGGGATGGGAGTCTAGGTTAGAATACCTAGCACCTGGTCCAATGACCAGGAATCTTGGAAACCTCCAGTGGTGGAAATTCTACCACATCACTGGGGATGTTGTTCTAGTGAATTTTGGTTCTTGCTGTAAAAAATTTCTTTTTTGAAATCTCTCCCAGTGCAACTTGTATGTGTTGCCCTTTGTCTTCTGTGTGGCCCCTTGTAAAGAGGGAGCCTTCACTCTCTTTAAGTATTGGAATAGTGTAATACAGAGCCTTCTTCTGTTCCCTAGAGAGAAAAAACCTTATGCCTTCAGTCTTTCCTCATAGGACAGGTTCAACAGTCCGTTGAACATCATTGTCACCTTCCTTTGCACCCTCTCCAATCTGATCCTGTCCTTGGAGAGACCAGAACTGGACACATACTGCAGGCACAGCCTGACAAGTGCTGAGTAGTGGGAGCTCTTTCATTTCTCATTCTTGAGAGTTCTGATGGCTGTGTGCATTGAGTGCTTTGAGGGCCAAATAGAATTTCACATGCTGAAAGCTTCTGAAATTTCAGTAAATCTATAGTTTAATATCTTATTTAGCATTTCTTAAAATACATTCTCACTATTCTCAGTCAGTCTTTTCCAGCATTTTTCTATGTGTAGATAGGTTGAGAAAGTTTTTCTTCAGATTATATTAATTATGAGAGTGTGGCAAGGTTTAAAGTTGTAGGGACAGAATAGTGAAATACAGAAGACCTTGGTTCACAAAAGGTGCTGAGCTGGCTGTGAGTTTCAAGTGAAGAAAATTGCTGGAATCTGAAACCCATTGCACCCTCTCACAGAGGTGGAGTGAGATGGGAGCACACTGTAATGTCAGCGTATGTTGTAGTATGGCCAGCTGGCTTTCTTGATCAGTGTAAACCAAGAAAGTGCTGGGTGCTGGTATGGATTTCTGTTGTAAAGGTGTTTCTTGTTTTAAATGACCATGTCTTTTTCAGGTGTTCATTTGTAAAAGGAATTGCCTTGCACTAGCAACTTCAGAAAACTTAAGTGGAACTGTTTTTTGCTGAATATATTCTGCCCTTAAGATAGTTTGAAAAAAGACACAAAAGTTAATACATCATATGCTTGACTTCATTAGTTGGAACTGGAATTGATGATATGAAGTCATCTTCATGCCCTAGCTGCATTTAATTTTGTAGGTAAAATTCCTAGGGCAGAAATGGTTTTGATTCGGTGAAGAATATGAAAAATATCTGTAGCTTTTTGTGTTGTTAAAATGCTGTTGAATTTTTATTGCTGTCCACTGAACTTGACATTTCAACAAAAGTAGTAAGTTTGTTAAAGCACTTACCTTGTGGAATTTCTTTTATTTTAGTCCTTAGAGCTGAGCAAATCTAAAACTACAGTAACTGCACCTTGGAATTTTATTTTTTCTTTGGCATATTGGGTATTATATATTAATTCTTCCTGCTTGCACCTGTTTGGGTTTTTGGGTTTTTTTAAGTCTTTTATCATGCTTTGACTTTAATAAATGTATCTGTGGCGAAGGAAGCAGATGGACCACAAAGTCAAGTGACATGCATCCTCTAGGGGAAGAAGAACCTGCCACTTGAATTTCTTCAGATTGTAGGGGACAGATCTTTGACACTACTTTGACTATGCTTGAAACTAAGTCTAGTCATGTCAGATAAAAATGCATATTTTGGATTTTATTTTCAGTATGTATGATTTGCAGTATCACGCTAATATATTCTTTCTTGAACTCTGAGCTTTCTACAGAAAAAGAGAAGTCATTCTCATACATTAGTAAAGCTTCATAGTGCAACTCAAGACTTGAAATAAGATAAAATTAGCTTAAAGATAAGATCTCATATTATATGGAGACAAGGTTTTGCACATAGCAATGCAATGCTGGCATTTACCAGAGGACAATGTTAACCTTACTTGTTCCGTATCTGTTGCAGGCATTTTATATTTTTATTTATATTCCTTTTTTTAAGAACAAAATTCTCTCGACTGTATTAGTGAAATGTATATAATACCTGTAGAAATAGCATAAATCCTTCTTGTCCCATATTTTTAAGTCACAAGTTCGTGCTCTGTTGTGATTGAAGAGTTCTGTCAAGGACTCGAGTATTATTTTAGCATAATAACAAGAAAAAAACCAAGAAAATACACATATATACACAAAGCCCTAAACTTCTCTTTTTGTGTCACCTTCAAACCTGGGTGAGCTGCGTAATGCAACTTTTTTTACATCTGTGAGTCAATTTGCAGTAGGAATTCATGGACTTGTTTGTATAAAATCTTTTCAGTAGAGGCAGCATATCGGGGAGTATTTATGTTCATCTCCAATAAGCAGAGAGGGAGGTTCATAAATCTTTGTCTCTTGTATTTTGATTTAAGGTCAGATCACCTGGTTCGGCTATGAAAGCCCTCGTAGTTTCTGGGACTACATTCGAGTAGCTTGCCGAAAAGTCTCTCACAATTGCATCTGCAGTATTGAGAACATGGAGAATGTTGGTTCTTCCAGAGCCAAGGTAGGGATGAGAAAGGCTAAAGTGGCTGTTTAATTACATTACTGTGACATTTCTGTGCCTGTAAAAAAGCATAGTACTTAGCTTACTCTACACATTTTTTCATTGTTTGAAATATTTTTTTAATATGCCTAGTAAATATTAGCTTTTAAAAAGCTCCACTTGTAAATTGTAATGTGTTTCCTTTAAAATTTGTTACTCGCTGGAAAGAGTTATCTATTCAAAGATTGTGTTATATTATAAAATGATTGTCCTCAGATTTTTTACCTTACATAATTTTTTGAAAACACAGTATGTTAAGGGAAATAAAGTTCTTGTGGGCATGCCTAAGAACTAGTAAAATTGTAGAAATTGGGTGATTTTTTTCTTTCCCCTTCTAATCATTTTACTTCATATAGAATTTATGCACTAAGAGAATAGGTATGATCAGCTCTTTAGATTTAATTTAACAGTCTTTCTGAATTCTGAGATTTTCATAGATATGAATATTTAAATTCAGTAGATAATAAGATGCAAGGCTATTTTCTGAAATATTCCTATAAATAAATTAAAACTTTCTTCTACTCTGTGGAATACTTCATGACAAATAGTAGACAGAGAACCTAATTTGTGCAGTGAGTGTGGAAAACCGTGTTTGGTTTTTTAGGGGAGTATTTTGAATGTCTGGACGTGAAAAGACAGAGAATGTGTTGACACCAACACCCAACAAGTGCATCAGTTTGACTGGTGGTCCATATAAGTGTCCTCCTCAGCCTGGAAGCTGTCAGCAAGGGTTTGCCAGTGCTAGTTGGCTCTGCTTTCACTGGAGCTGCGTAGGCTTTAGTCCTTAGCTAAGCAGCATCATCAGCTTGATGGTTGCAGTCATGTTCTAAATAAATGCAACACAAAGGCAGCTATCCAGGTAAATGCCTCTTTAATTTTAGTGCACTCTATCTTAAATTTTTTGCTGTGCTATTGGTATTCATGGAAGCAATTTTATTTAGCATTTCATAGACTCTTGGAATGGTTTGGGTTGGAAGGGGTCTTGAAGACCATCTAGTTCCAACCTCCCTGCTGTAGGCAGAGATATCTTCCTACTCTCTTTTAGCTTGAAGCTACTCCCCCTTGTCCTGTCACTACATGCTCTTGTAAAAAGTCTCTCTCCATCTTTCTTGTAGGCTCTCTAGAAGGCCACAGTTAGGTCACCCTGAAGTAGGATTGTAATCCACTGCTGGTTCTGGTAGAATGTCTGTAGTGTCATTCAGCTAGATGCCAATAAGCACCAAATATATTAAGCATAAAGACATCATACTACTTACATAAGTGTTCATAAGTTTAAATGGTTTACAAGAAATGTTCCTGTCGTTCTCAAAAACACAGTCGTAACTGTGGCAGCCACAATCTTGTGCACTAGACTGGCAAACACAGCACAACATGCTCTCCTAAGAGTTATTTTTTAAGATTATTGCAGTTGTTTATGGAACTGTTTGAGTGAAATTTTGCTTTTGGGCTTTACAAGATGTTGGCCTCTTGGATTTGATTTCATGTCTGTATTTTATATGCACCTTCTATAATAATGTTGTTACTGAGGGGAAAAAATATTGCACAACTAATTTTTTTTAATATAAAAATTTGCACACAGAGAATCACTTTGAGGGCAAGTTACCGCCACTTTAGTGTGTAACCAACTGAATGCTTCAAATACCATTGATTTTAAAATGTAAAGCTTTCTGTCCTGATCTGCTGCCTCTCACATACAGGAGCTTTCCAAAAGGCTGGAGCATATAATTAAAGAAAAATCCTTCTATCTCCTCCTTAAGATTTTGGGTAACTTTATTTCACAATAAACTTTGTGTCCTTGTAAGAATGCATTTTTTATTTTCATTATTGCTATAATGAAGTACATCCTAACAATGGTTTCTGTTTAGTGGTAGTTTTGTTAATCAGTCATTTACTCAGGTAAACCAATGGTATTGGTTTTCAGTATGTAAAACTGTTTCTTTCTATAATGCTTAAATATTTGATACCTGTTTTGTCTTGCAGGGTCGAGCATGGATAAGAGTAGCACTTATGGAAAAACATTTGTCTGAATACATTTCCACAGCTCTGAGAGACTTCAAAACAACCAGGTCTACAAGAATTTTATTTTTGCACTATTTTATTAAATGTTGTTTAAGTGAGGGACTTGTGTTTGGAAGTGAATGGTGCATTTGATTTATATAGTAAAGGATGTCATTAATGAAAGACCTGGAACCTAGTGAAAGATATCTAGAGTTCATATGGATTTGGTTTTAGCATGGGTAGAACTGCAAAACTGAAGAACTTCTCATGATTTATACAATGTGGAAATAAGCTTGGAATTCTTGAAAATCAGAAGCAAAGAAAACCTCTCTAAAGTAGGAGCTAAATCTGAAATTGTGGTGTAGAAAGAATAGATATAGTATCCTTTCAAAATTGATAGAAAGCCTAAGGACTAAGTAAAAAATAATTTTTGTAGTAACTTTTTCTGAATAAAAAAGGAAGAGAATTCCAGGAACCTCTTGAGAAATATAGAATAGCAGAATTAGTGATCAGACATAGATATCTAGGATTCTTGATATAATAAGAAAAATGTGTATCAGATTTTTGTTTTAATATCTAATGATAAAAACAAGAGAATATGTTTAGTGATAGAAACTAGTCTAGCAGTTTTGGACTGGTTTTAGATAATGTGATTATTAGATGATATTTTATCTCATAATGAGTATGTCAGAGATTTTTGATGAAGTCAACTGAATACAAGTGAATCTGTAGCATACTTTATGTTGAACTCTAAAAATTTAGACATAATAAATGGGCTATTAAAACAATGAGAATTTTCTCTGTAAGGACTTCTGTTCATTTAGAGTATTATTTGTTTTATTACTATTTGTCCAGAAATCTCCATGTATTTTGGCAGTATTAAGCTGACTTTGAAACACAACTAGGTAAACATAACATTTCATTACAGTTTCAAAACCTGTTGTCATTTTTTTACCCAGATTTGCTTGCATTCATAGTAGACAAGAAGCACATAAAACAAGGAAAATCTGGAAAAGATTTACTCATGCTGCCTCAAACTGAAAAGTCACATGGGTTTTTGAGGGGGAGATAAGGAAGGGTAGGGATTGTGTAGTTAAGCAGTACATTCATGCCCTGTTTCGGTAGTGTAGTTCATTAGTGGATAACAGTGATCTTATTTGATTAGCAGTTTCAAATTCATTTATTTGAACATGTTAATGTTTAATATATTTGAATGTTCTTTCAGTGGTATAGCTTTTGGAAACAACTTCTCTTGCATTCCAAACATAGTAAGTGCAAAGTTTCTTTTGAAGTAATATTTTAAAATACATCTAATGGAAATAAAAATTACATTTTCAGGTTTTGGATGTGTGGATTTCAAAGCCACTAGCAACAATGGACATATTCTCTTTTCCCATGTGGGATTTCAGATACCTAATAACTGACCTGATTTTTTGGGTGATGCTTTGCATCATTTATTTAGCATTTTAAATGGTATATCTTACTGTATGCGTATTTAATTATTATTTGTATAGACTATAAATTTCTTGTGTTATACATGTATGTAGAATATGAGATTGTCTGTCAAGCTGATAGCTCTTTTTAAACCTCACTGTTGTGTTTAGGTGCCTGGAGGTAGTACTTTAATGAAGCAGCACGTTCTTAGTGCTGGATGTGAATATTACACTTGGAAGATGGGTTGGATTAAGCATGGGCACAGAATTATTTTTCTATCGAATTGGTCAGACTCTTAAATTACAGCAGGCTATTGTGTTGTCAGAGATGTCAAGTGTATAGCACTGAATGAAGATTTGTGGGTTTTCCAAGGGGACTGTTGGTTTGGCTGGATTACTGCAGCTGTCTTTAACACTGGCACTGCCAGGCTGACTTCTGCATCTCACCATGGAAGGTGTGCCCTGTCCTTTTTGTGTGATTTCTTCCTAGGCACTATTTCACAAGAACTCAGTGCAGATTGGCACCTGGCAGTGATTTTACAAATGCCAGTGAAATGGCTGGTGATCTGCACGTACTGGGGGCACTGCTGTTTGTTCACAAGAGTCACTGTGCTGAATCAGACTGTGGAGTCCATCTAGCTCAGTGCTCTGGCTCAGCCAGCTTAGCCTCCTAGTGCTCTTCCTGGAGTCAGAGAGTAGAGAGCTGAGTTTGTTCTTCCTAGCCTCAGTATCAGGACTGTAATCTTTGTCTTCTGAGAGGAAGTCTTACAGATTTCTTCCTTCTACTGAGAACTTCCAAGATCTTGGGCAACTCATCTCCTTATAGCGAATGGATGTCTGTTACAAAACTGCAGAAGTGGGACTTCTCACAGGACACATTATAACGCAATTCAATCTCTGGAGCTGTGCCTCAAAACATGTCTTTTCTGCATGTTCATCATGCAGGCAACTGGAGCTCTCTCTGAACCATCCAGAAACTTTCATGCAGTTCTTAAAACAGATGGAGTTTTGGTAGGGGTATTGCTGGTATTTGTCTGAAATATAGGTTGTGTTCAGTCATCTGGTGCCTTCTTGCACTCATCCGGTGCTAGAATGTAAATGTGAGCTGTGCATCTCAGTTTTTAATAAGTGACATTTCAGCCTTGCCTTTAGTACTGAACACCTCTTGGTTTCCCTCTTGCCACGTGTAATTCTCAGGTGAACTCTGGTGACCTTTCAGCATGCATGTTCCCAGCATGCAATATTTTAAGGAAAGGTAAACTACCTGAAAAATGGCTGATTTGTGAAAATATTTTTTAAAAAAAGATCAACTACTAAGAATTAAAATTGAATGTTGAACTTTAAAAGAACATGCAAGTACAGTTGTGAGAGAGAACTTCTTTTCATGTGATGAAATAATTTATTTCTTTATGTACATGACACAAATTCTTCCTTTTAGAGGTAAAGTATAACACCCTTTCATAATTTTTTTTGCATTTTATCCATCCTGGTCTACTATTTCATAGGACTAATACTGAAAATTCTTTTTGCTTGTGTCTCAATTCTTATGTGCTTTAAGATTGTGGTGTTTTGTGCTGTGCAGTCTACTAGTTTGCTTTATTTGAAATGAAATATGAATGCCTCTGGGGTTCATAAATTGTTTTTTTTAAACTGGATTTCTTCAATTTTCTGTTCAATAAAAATAGCTGAACTAATTTTTTTATTGAAGGAGGTTTTATGAAGATGGAGCAATTGTTCTTGGTGAAGAAGCAAATATGCTTGCTGGTATGCTGTTGGGACTCAATGCAATTGATTTCAGGTACTGTATTTGCATGTTTCATAACCAAATGCTCAGGAAAAGTACTTATAAATCAATATATTATGGAAAACATTCTTAAATTCCTGTGGTAGTCTTGAGAGACAAAACCTAGGTTGAGGTGAAGAAGAGGCCAGGAGAGAGATCTTGAATGGCTCTTCTAGATAAGAACCAAGTTATGCTTTTATATAACTGCATGATTATGGTGTAGTTTTTCCAGGTATCAAAATCCTAGAAGCAATTAGAGGTATAGTTGCAGAAGATATTTCAAACCTATTAAATGAAGCGCACAGACGTGAAATCTTTTGAAGTTATTTTTAAACTGTGGGGAAAACCGTGTAATTAAATACGTGGTTATGCCCTGGTACTCGAGGACAGCATTGTAACTGCATATGTAGAAGGTAATCTTTAACTTTATCACTTCTAAATTTTAAAAACTTTACCTACAAATGACCATTTAATGTCCATTTGTGTTATAATTACCTGCAGCTGAAATGCTTACATTAATTGACCTTTGCAATTTCTAGCAAGGTTTTTTTGGGCTTTCTCATATGATTAATTTTGCGGTTTTGAGGTAACAAAGGTGCCAGCACGCTCTAGATAATAAAAAACCAACATGGTATGTCTATATATGTAAATATATTTTTTTAAAAAGCCATCAGCAATGTATAAAGATTACAGTACCTATAAAAAGATAGAACCTGGCTGGTGCAAGACCTTGTTAATATGCCTGGTTGGGCCAATTTAGCCTCGGGCAGAGCCACTGGCAGAGTTTCATAATCCAGCACAAGGAAAAGGAGACTGACAATGCTGTTCTCCATTCTTCTGTCAGTTCACCGTTAGTATTTACCTCGCAGTAGCATAAATGCTTGTCACAAACAAATACAGGAGGTAACTGGCAGAAAACTGAACAGTAGCCTTGCTGGCTGCACTGATTGATTGACCATTGCCAAAATGCCCTTTAGAGATTTATTCCTGTTCATGTATCTCTATGCCAGGCTTGTTGGACCCTTCTATAAGCCGGCTTAGATTGTTAAAGAATGAAAAAACCCAATAAAGAGACTGGATAGTTGTTTTGTTGTTAGCTAGTTTGGTTCACAGAAGCATCCTATTAGTGGCAGAGATTATGGGAGAATAATGCTTAGAGAAGAAAAGGAACAAACAGGAATGAGCAATGTTTTCCTTTTGTGGTGCTAAAGAGCATTTAGTTCAGGTGCCTGTGGAACTGCAGCTGGATGGGGAAAGGAAAAAAAAAGAAAACAACCTAAAAATGCAGGTCTTGATGACTGCTGAACCATCATGGAGTCAGATAAGTGCCAATACCACTTATTGGTGGTAAGTGGTAAGGAGGGGAATGTCATGTTTACATTGAAAAAAAAAATGGAAAAAATGGGCAGGGAGAGTTTGAAAACAGGATGGCTTCCTTTTCCAGCATTTTGTCATTAGACTGGCTTAACTGCATCCTCAACATATGTTCTGGACGAACAGAAGTGTGCAGCAGGATGATAAGACTGCTAGCCTTGTGTTCAAATCTCAACAGATTTATTAGTTTAAGCTTTACATAATCTGAAACTAAACTGCTTCTGTATTAGCTCTGTACTAAGAAGGACTACAGCTGTACATGAATAAGCATTGCAAGATAAGGTCTACAGTATATGAATCCTCTTATACATAATCATCAATTGCCTGTGTTAGTTTCACAAGCCTTGGTGGTACATACTAGGGTATGAGAGCTTAGGTGTATGACTGTACTTGTTCTTTGTCCTCTGATTTCTAATATAAAGGAATCTGTTCATGGTATTCAGACTAATGATTGGCCCTTGAAGACATTTACATTTTGTCAATGCATTAAGAGTCTAAGAATTTTCTGTGCAAAATGGGAATTCAGTACTACAGGAGAGTTTTTATTGTACCACGTATCACAGAATGTTTCAGGTTGGGAGGGACCACAGTGGGTTGTCTGATCCAACCTCCCTGCTCAGGCAGGGTTATTCTAGAGCACATTGTACAGGATTGTGTCCAGATGGTTTTTAAATATCTCCAGTGACGGGGACTTCACAACCTCTCTGGACAATCTGTTCCAGTGCATGGTCATCTGCACAGTAGAGTTCTTCCTCATATTCAGGTAGAATTTCCTGTGCTTCAGTTTCTGCCTTTTGCCTCTTGTCCTATTGCTTGGCACCACTGAGCAGAGCCTTCATGGTATTGTGATTTTAATGTCTGAGAAGCTGTAGCCATTCTTTGCATGTTACATATGAGATTTTTTTCAGTTCAGTGTCTCTTATAAATGTTGACTAGCTTATCTATGTTGAACTGAAAATAAGACTTTGGGCTGGAGATATGAGAGCTTGTGTGAGAACATAATCAGATTTTTTTTTCTCCCCTCATAGCAATATGGAATTAGGTAACTGTGGTCTTGCAGGGGTGCTTTTTCGCTTTCTTTGTGGAAAATAAAACCAACCCTTTAGATGTTCTTCCCAAATAGCACTTAAATTACTGCATTGTCAAAAATGGCATTTTGCAATTCAGTTAGCAAAAGCTGTGACTTACTAGAATCTGTTTATCAGCAACAGAGATAGGAGGAGTGAGGAATATGAGCCTTGTGGAAGCATGATAATCTTGTCACTTCTGTGACATTGAAACATGGTTGAAATGCAGTAATTTATATCCAGTACAAAAAAGAACACAGTATGAATGAAAGTTTTATAAAGCTACAGCCATTTAAGAACACTTTCTGAAAGTTAAGTTCATTTATGTTCCTCAGCTTCCTGCAGCCCAGCACCTCTAAGTGTCTGAAAGGAGAAAGACCCTGAAATATTTTTGAGAAAATTAGTTTTTACTTAGTAGAATGGTTAAATAAGCACTCTGCAAACCCTTTAAATGATGTTAAATGTGGAAAATTCCAAGCTTGCCCCTAATTCTTCTGTTTCTGCTGCTTCAGTTAGCTTTCCTGTTATTCTCTTCCCATCTCTCTGTATTTTTCAGAATGAAAGAAAATGCTTAAAAGTTAGAGATTATAGCGCCAAAAAATTATAAAAAATGATGTTTCAGATCAGTAATATTCAACTGTCACTGTCATTTAATTTTCTTGTCATAAACTTAGTGTTGTTTCTCTGTTTATCAGTTTTTGTCTGAAGGGTGAGGGATTGGATGGAAGCTATCCTGCTGTCATAGATTATACACCGTACTTGAAGTTCACCCAAAGGTAGTTTTTAGCT
This sequence comes from Drymodes brunneopygia, assembly GCA_013400955.1. Classification (NCBI taxonomy): domain Eukaryota; kingdom Metazoa; phylum Chordata; class Aves; order Passeriformes; family Petroicidae; genus Drymodes; species Drymodes brunneopygia. The sequence goes on along the minus strand of VZTZ01027960.1, from coordinate 138,405 downwards.
TTACTCTTCTTTTTAAAATTTTATTTCGTTGGCAAAATTTTACTTTTTATTGGGCCTCTTACTTTTCATTTCATATGCAAAATGATATTTATCTCCAAGTACAAACCTGTACACTCAGCTACCTCGCTCTTTCAGGCTGTTGGAATTGTTACATGACTCATCAAATGTGAGTCATGCTAATTTTGTTTCCTTGGTTCAGAATAACAGTTCAGTGGGAAAAAAATGCTGTATCTCCTTTGATGAACACCAGACCATACTGTCCTTTCTCTTAGGCCTTTTCTATGTGGCCATAAAACGAAAAAGTAGTTATTTTGTAAAGAAAAATTATATATACACCCTGGTAAATGTTAGATACGACATAGGCAAAATAAGCCATTAGCATGTAACAGAAAGTCGTGACCAGTGGCTGTGTAAACTGACTTTCTAGCTGTATTTTGCTCCTCTGATCAGCCTTATGATTAATAATAAAAAGAATTCTCACTATCTAATAAATCAAGTAGCAATTTGACATCACTAAAAAGCATGGAAATTAATGATATGTTTTCTGTTGTTAGGTTTACCAAAATGAGAGAAACAGTTAGGAGTAGCCTTGAAGATGTACAACTGAACATGAAATATCCTAGTTACTCTCTTGAAGTCTTTACTAGCTTACATGTTAGTGACAAATTGTGATTCAGTTTGTATCATGGCAGGATCATGGGGTTGTGGAAATCACTACTAAAAAATCACAGAATTGTTAGGGTTGGAAGGCACCTTTGGAGAGCATCCAGTCCAAGCCCCTGGGTCACTTGGAGAAGGAATGTGTCCAGGTGGGTTTTAAATATTCTCAAGAGAGGGACACTCCACAGCCTCCCTGGGCAGCCTGTGCCAGTGCTCTGCCATCCTCAATGTAAAGAAGTTCTACTTCATGTTGAGGTGGAATTTCTTGTTTTTTGGTTAATCGCAATTGTTCCTCCTCCTGTCACTGGGCACCACTGAAAAGAGCCTGGCATCACCCTCTTGACACCTGCCTTTAAGATATTTATATGCATTGATGACATCCCCTCTTTCTTCTCTAGACTAAAATAAATTCCTATCTTTGAGACAGATGTCTGCATTCTCTAGTGTGCATTGATTCTGGATGATATGACAATATTTTAACAATGAGTCTACTTGCTATGCAGGGAGATGCATTCTGTGAAGTAACAGGCACATGATCTTTATCAACATAGTGAAACATTCTGATTTAAGTTTATCTTGATTTAACAAAACAACAAGAACTTTTTTGGGTCTCTGCCTTTTTTCTTTTTAAGAAACAAAATCTATTTTTAGATACTACTCTTTGCCCTGAGTTTATGAAGAAGAGGTTAAGTCATCACTTCTTAGATAGCATATTGTAATGCATTTACCCTTTGTACTTGGGAAAGTAGCCCACATACAGTTGTCTAACTTGACTAAGATCACAAGCAGATTTTGGCCCATTTTTTATGTGGCTATAGAAACAAAAGCTTAAAATACAAGTTGTGTTTAGTAATCCATTGTAACCCAGTGTTTCAATTTTTTTTGGTTTGCAGAGCTTTTTAAGAAATGCAATGCTTCAATTTCGACCGGAATTTGCGTTTTTCTATTCACAGCTTTTGACTTGGCTAATAAATATGATTCTTCAGTTCTGACAGCATCAGCAGTGATGAAGAAGAGCTAAGAACACTGGGCAGTAGTGGCAGTGAAGGCAGTACTCCAGAGAACATTGGTCCTCCTTTCATCACAGATGAAAACAGTTGGTACAACAAATGCAAAAGGGTAGAACAGAAGTACCGGCTTGCATTGGAACAGAAGGTAAAAGATCAGTTTTGTATGGGGGGTATGGAACCAAAGCTCATCACCAGCCAACTGGTGTCATATCCATCTAAGTAAAGGCAAGAAAATATATTAGATATTGTTTAGCTTCATGTAAGTGGTCCTAAATTTTATGACCCTCAGAGTATCGAAGCATCTTTGCTCACTGATTTGAGGGAGAAGAGGTTTGATCAGTTGAGGAAGAGAACAGCAATAATTCAGAGATCAGATTTCACAATCTAATGTGGGAACTTTGGCTTCTTTATCCAATCTTGGAGTTACAGACACTGTATCTTTAATGCTATTTGGTTGTGAGCTTGAAATTCACATGCATTTTCTCTCCCTTAGAAGCCATAGATTTTTATTGTTGTAGGTAGACTGCCAGTTGAAGGCTTTTATGATGATAGTGATGTTAAACTTTAACACTTAGTCTTAAACTAAACAAAAAGGATCAGCAAAATAATCTATTCAGATGAAAGGCAAAACGATCTTCTCAGTGATACGGAGATGGGTTTTTAGAGAATAGGCAGTTTTACAGCTTGATAGAAGCAGAATGGGAAAGGAAAACATGAAAGGGTGTGTTTGTGTTGGATTTTAAATGAGGTGACATATTAAATGTAACTATAGAAATCAAAGGTAGGTTTTTTACCACCCAATGTAGCTTAAGTTAAAGGTGAAGTGAAATAAACATCCAAAGCTTTTAGTAATTTAGCATTTTCAAAGCAAAGGACTTGGCAGTTTTTTATGACAGCGTATTACATCTACAGTAATTACAATGCATATTAACTAGTGAGAGAGAGAAGGCAGACTGTTCATACACACCAAAGAAGTAGTGCACAGAAAAAGAAAGAAGGTGTCAGGAAAAATTACAGGAAAAAAAATGAAATACAACTGATTAAATTTTTTAAAACAACTTCTAGTAGTATTTTTAGTATTCTATTTTCTTAGCATAAGAATTGGATTTTTCTGAAACTCTGAGTAGAGTAAACCATATGAAGGGCTGGAACCACACAAGGATGCTTGGAGGTGTAATTATTTCCCTGAATACAGAATAGGTAGACTCAAAATTGGTTTATTTTAATGCACTTGAAAGAACATAGCTAAAGTTTTTCTAAGTTAGCAGTGAAAGAGCTAGATTTGCTCTGGGATAGTAGATATTTTGTATTAATTTATATTAACTTTTTTAAGAAAAGATGCATGCAATTATTGCTATTGTATTTTGGGTCTTTTAGACTTGTTGTTTTTGAAATATGACCTGAACTGTAACATCTTCTCAGCTAGTATGGTATCACTTTCCATATAGAAAGAATTTGTGTTCATGGGGACCTCTCTGGTACAGAGGGCGTTTTCCCTGCTTTTATAAACCAAAACATGCCCTTCAAAAAGAAACTCTTCAAATACATAAATGAAAACTTTTCTCTTGAACCACCAGAAGGAATTCTCATCCTTGCCAGACAAAGAAATACAGGATCAGTTTGAACTCACCATGAGGAGAGTGTTGTTGGTTCTGGAGAGTCATTGAAGAGAACGAAATAGGTGGATGTTTATTTTTCCTGGTACAGCCAAGTGGTTCATTTCCAAGGATACTCCATCAAAGTTGTGACATACATGTGTAGAAAAAATACTGAAACATGTAGCCCACATCCACAGTCACTAGGAACTTTTATATCTGCATAGGCACAAAGGTTGCCAATGGCTGTAACAACAAATGGTGATTTTGGTTTATTCATGAGTCTAAGATCCAGAACCATTCCCATTCCATGGAAGTTATTTCTTGTAGCATTCTCTTAATGAATTGCCAGTTTCTATAGGTAACTAATATAGGGGTGAATTTAATTCAGTTTTAGGATAAATCTTTGGAAATGTTGGTGCATTTAAACCAAAATGCAATTTTCAAAACCAGATTTCAAAATGATAGCTACTCTGACAGCTGTTGACACTTTCCTGGTTGTCCTCCTTTGGAATGCCTGCTTGCAATTGCAGCAGGAAAATAATTTTTTTTCCCTACAGTCAGAAAATTTTCTGTTGTCTAATTTTCATTTAGCATGGGCCTGCCAAGTTTTTATGATTCACTTCAACTATACTACATCTGTTCTATTACAGCTTGAACAAATGACCATTAAGATGGACTATGTAATAGAGCTCCTTTCTCAAGTGTTTCTCTCCCTTCCCCTTTTTCACAGCAGTAAGTTGCACCAACAACTGAGTTGCCCTCAGTGCAATAGGTATCAGTTAATCAGAGACTTTTTATTTGAACAAGGGGTTTTCTGACATTCTGTGTGTTGGAAAACTGGGTGTTCGTGACAAGAAGACCAAGTTGAAAATTAACTGATACAGTGAGTCTGATGGATCTTTCTTTTGCTCTATTGCCATTTATTTTGCCCAAACAGTGATAAATTCCTTTTTTGTGCCTCCCAAGTATGTGTGCTGCAGTCATTAATAGCACAGGTGAATGGTATTTACCAAGTCACAATTGGATTGTAGCTAAGATAAAGGTCTCTGTTCTGAACCATTTGAGTGGTAGGATAAGGTCAGGTATTTAGCAAGCTAAATCCTAGCATTGCTTTTTTGGATCAGCTACGCTCTGCTGCTTTAGACCAAGGCTCTGTGATTATCCTAGTATCCTATCTTGGGTACTTCACTAAAGTAGATGTGGAGGGAAGAATAAACACAAAGCACACGATTATGCACCACTTTTCCTCTAATACACTCCTGGCCAATGTGTATCAGCTGAGGGGCTGCCTGAAGCTAATAAGGTTTGCCTGTATAGTAACCTGTGATAGATGTCTCTTCCGAGTACTTGTCAAATATCCCCTCAATTCCATGTAAAATTTCACCATCCAAACAATTTTTTTTTTGGCAAAGCATTCTGTGAATCTACCATCTGTTGTGTGAAAAACTGCCTCCTATTCTGTCTTTTGAATTTGGCTCCTGTGAGCTTGATTTCATGGTGCCTAGCTCTTGTTTTTAAAAAGTTAGGAACAGTCTCTTCCTTTCTGCACTGCCCAGGCCACTCTGGAAATATAATGAGATTGTCTTTTCCAAGTTGTCTCTTGTCCAGATCAATGAGTCATACTTTACACATTTGTTATTTATGTGGAAGTTATCCCTTCCCTCTTCTGGAATGGTTTAAACTGTTCACTTTTGTATAGTAAGCTCCTGAATGATTTGTGTACCGTTTATACTGGAATTTTATATTCTTTTACTGGTGGGATGTGCATCTCTGTGTCATTATAGATAGAGATATTTACTGTACATATGATTATATTTCTGATACTGGTGCTTCACGTCCAAAATGTTTCTGTAAAATGGTTTGTTTTGGGGTTTTTTGTTTGGTATTTTGTTGTTGTTTTTTGTTGTTTGTTTGGGTTTTTTTGTTGTCGTTTTGGAGTTTTTAATGTTTTTGAGAGGCAGGAAATTCGTTATGTTGTAATGCATCATTTAGTACTTTTGAAGTGCTACTTAGAACTCCAAGGAATATCTCAGGAGTCAAGATAACAGTAATATTTGATGAGGCAGAACTAGACATACTGAAAAGCTCTCAAGATTCCTTGGAACTGGTACTGAGACTAAAAAGTCCTTGTCAAATATAAATATATTCAATGGATAGAACTATATTTAACTGTAGGATCACAGAATAGTTGTGGTCAAATGGCACCTCTGCAGATTGTGCAGTCTTGTCCAACTCCCCTGCTCAGAAAAAGGTAGACTAGAGCAAGTTTCTCAAGGCCTTTTTCAGTCAGGCTGTGAATATCTCAGGGATACACATTCCCCAGCCTGTGTGGACAACCTATCCCAGTGTTCATTTAACGGGGGAAAAGGAAAGAGGAAAGAAAAGCTTTCCTATATTTATATATGCTTGTATTTCAGGTTGTGCTCATTGCCTCTTTTCACTGGCTATCACTGAGAAGTCTGAGTCCATCATGCATACACCCTCCCGTTAAACACTGATGCACATTGATATGATTCTTTTTCCTAACCCTCTTCTCTTCAGCCCTGACCTGAGCAATCCCAGCTCCTTCTGTTTGCTCTCATAGAAGAGGTGCTTCAAACCCTTGACAGTCTTTGTGGTGAAGATTGATTTAGCCTTTTGCTACCAGCTAATGTGGACCTGTTTTCTTAACTCAACAGGAGTTGAGAACAGACACATCCATTCTGTGTCTATGAAAACTACCTTGTTTTGAATACCTTTTTAAAAATGTGGGTACATATAAAACAATTCCACATTTTTCCACTGGTTTCTAGGAATGTGCACAATTTTATGTAGTGTAGACTTACTGTATTTGGTTTTAACTGACAGTTTCTAAGAAGTTACTAACATCTGACATGCTGGAACCTTCTTTGTCATTTTAATGTGTGATTCAAAAGTTCAAGGAAACTTTTAAATAACATTGGATATTTTATCGTCATTCTGGATCCCTTTCATTAACTATAAAGATCCACGTAGATATGTTCTACTCTTTTCCTTGTGTATTATCTAACATCCTGCACCTGTTCAGTTGTAGAATTCTGATCTTTTTCTTGTATTTGTGACAGTTGTTTTTGAAAGATGAATTAGTGTTTCATGATGATGGCATTCCTGCTGATGGCATTTTTTCATCCATTTTTCTATTCCTCTGCAACAATATAAAGAAATATATGATTTTCCTGTTACCTATTAGGAAATCTCAAACTAATCCAAAGTCAATTTACTAGTCTGTTTAAAAATAAATAATTAAAAAAACCTGCAACAAACCCAAAGTAAAATGGTACACACCATAAACCAGAAAATATAAACATGCATATTCCAAAGTGGTTTTGATAGTGTGTTCTTTAAAGTTTTCTAATAACTTACATTTTCAGGGTTATCTTGAAGAATTGGTACGACTCAGAGAAAACCAGCTGTCTGAATCTGTCTCACAGAATAAACTGCTGTTACAAAGAATTGAAGATATGGATCTAGCCCATAAAATGGAGAAGGAGCAGCTGGAATATATCATTGTGGAACTGCAAGACCAGTTGTAAGTTAGCATATGGAAAAGCATTGCTAGAGCAGTATTACTTAAATTATTTAAGTTACATAACTATACAATATGTAGAGTTTCTGATCCTATGGAAATGAGTCAACTTCTTAAAGAAATTGATGTACTTTAGCTTTTTTTTTTTCTTTTTCTGATGAGTCTTAGATTTGAGAATGGCTCCTTGGAAACTGCAGTAGTGTAGAACAGAATAATTCTGAGATTAAATATTTAAATGTTTTTTAGATCTGAAATTGCTTACCACAAACTTGCTTATATTTTTAACATGTTTTTATAAAATGTTCTTTGTATTTTATTACTTCCAGTTTTAAGGCTACCCCTAAAAGTATTGAAAACAGCATCCTTTTGCAGACGATTTTTTAAATGTTAGGCTAGAGAGGGTAAAAGAATGTTTATTTTCTTTGGCTAGATTCTAATTTATTTGTGATGGCTCAGACACAGTAAAGTTCATCTGGTCATCCTGAAACTATTCAAACTGGTAAAAACAGTTCACTATCACCCTTTCTTCAATGCAAGGCAAAATGCTAAACAGTAGAAAGCTTATTTTTTATTAATAGCATATGTGATTCCTAGTATGATAAATATTTGAGTATCTTACGATCATCACAGTTTATCCTCTCAGCCTTGTCTGTTGAGTAGGGAGATGCTCTCCTTTTGCAGAGACATTCCCAACCTGACCAACTTGATCTAGTGGAAGGTGTCCCTGCCCATGGCAACAAGATGATCTCTGAGGTCCCTCCCAAACCCAGGCCATTCTGTAATTCTGTGTTTGAAGAGCCAGGTAGATGGAAGAGTCGCTGTTTGATGATAGGTTGTCATGAAGCTGCCATAGGGTGCAGCTGCAGCAGTTGAATGTTCTGTTCATAACGAATATAAAACAAGTTATTTTGCCTTAAATCTGGATTAATTTGTAAATGACTGAGCCCTGCAGTAACATGACAGTCATCTGAGGTCTTTGAAACAATCCATGATAAAGAGAATATATAAAGACACCATCCAAAAGGGTCTTTTCTACGAAGTAAAGTACTTCTAGCTTATAAGCAAAGCTGCTTTCTTTTTTCTGCTGCTCTCTCTCTCATGATAAATCATTTTATTGCCAGTGCTTGAAATGGATTTTATGAAAATATTCAGGAATACAGAATTGGCAATTTATTTAGGCCAAATTCAGAGTTGAGTAAGAAAAAAAGATGTTTTTCCAAGTTCCTTGTTTTTCCCTCTGACTGAGTATAAGTTTTTGAGAGATACCTATTCTTGAGTTTTTCTCTGATCTTACTGATATGCCTAATGATTCATTTTATACTGCTTTGGCATCTCTGGTTATTTGGGAGAGGTGGGGGGAAGGTGTGAACTCATATGAACCTACTCTGATACTGGGAACATTGAATGTTCATACCTGCTGTTAAATTTTAGCTGAGATATATGCAGTCAGACTGAAGATCTCAGTCTTTCAGATTTGATTTTGTTTGATGCCCTTATTATGTAAAGGCTCAAATTGTGGAATAATCTCTATTGTGTCTTGACAGTGTTCTTGTATATCTCTTTGTGAGACACTGCAGTCAGGAGTCTGAACTACAGTAGATATTTGGAGAGGTATAATTTTACATTTTTATTGCTGCAAGTGTAGCTTGCCTGTCAGGTGAGGGAGGGGAAGAAATACTCCTAGCAGGTTTCTAATGGTCAACATCAGTCATAATTAACTTATTTTAATCATGTTTGGTATTTGTGTTGGTTTTTTTTATTCTGACCAAGCAGCAGAATGTGTTGTATCAGTAATGTGTCTGTAATGAGGCCTGAGTTTTGGCCAATTGCTTTTTATGGTCCAGCCATTTCAGAATGATGTTAAAGCAAAACGAAAACTCAGTGTTTTGCTCCCCTACCATTACTAGTATTTTGAAGCTGTGAATGTGTGCTGTAATCTGAGTTCTTCATCAGCAGATAAAAGCAAGTTTGGGACTGTAATTCTGCCCAAGGCATACTGCATTGCTGTTTGTAAAACACTTCAAGATCTGGTTTAGGATTGTTTGCTGTGTAATTGAAACTATTATAAATAAACATTCTATACTTTGTTTAAAGATGTTCTTCTATTCTACTGGCTGCTGTTTGTAAGGTAGCAAGGTCTGTGGTTTCAAACTTTTGTTGAGTAAGGTTTTGTTGCGGTTTCCAAAATGGTATTTCACAGGCATGCAAAGCAAAATGTTTTATGTATCTTGTCAGTGGACATGTCAGAATCTGAGTCTGTTTCTGCCTTCCCCTACCAAAAAAAGAAATGTGAGGTAAGGAATAGAGATCTTTGTTGACAGTATAGGCTGTTGCTGTTGCTGACTTAGAAACCAGTTAACCCAGGATTGACAGACCAACAACAAGGCTTTCAGGTTAAAAATTAGATTTCTTACAGAGAAACTTTTCTGTATGCACCTTTAGTAAGGAGGTTTGCTGCAAAGATTGAAATAAATATGGGGATAGGAGGTCAGAAAAATTCAGAAGGAAGTTGTTTTTTACAGCTGCTATGCTTCATGTTCTACATTTTTCAGTATTCTTAACTTTGTCTCACACACTTGAATATTCAAACTACAATGAACAACATAGTTTCCAGTTTACTTAAAAGCCATTTTATATATCTCCTGAATACCAATACCTGGAAAATGGTGAAGCTGAAAATTTATCACTTAGTTATTCACAAAAGAGTAACTTTTTTTTGTGTCTCTCAGCTTAATTGAATTTCTTAGCAATATGCCCACCCATCTGGGGATTGGACCTCTTACTTTGTTGGCAGGTGTCTGATGGCAAATCAAGTTGGAAAAATGAAGCTGCAATAGACAACCTGATTATCAGTTCAGCACATTTAAGCTAATGCACAGCTTATCAGGAAGAAGGTTCAGACTGGGCATTGGGAAACATCTCTTTACCCAGAGGGAGGTCAAACACTGGCAAGGCTTCCTGAAGAGGTGGTTGATGCCCCCAGTCCATCAGTGTTCAGGAGGCATTTCAATTGTGTGAATTGTAATAATGATGAGCCACTCAGGGCCTTCATTTATTTCTTCAAATGGCATCACTGTGATGTGTTTTTTCCTAGGACTTGCAGTTGAACACTACAGAACAGTGCTTTTGGCTCCAGTCTTCTCTAAGAATAGTGTATTTTTACAGTGAGGGTGAGGCAGTTCTAAAGGCCTTAAAGTATGTAAAATTAACAGCTCTTAAGTGCTTGAAAATAACAGCTCACAGGAGGACAGCCAGGAGAAGCCTATCATCTATGGCATGTCTAGATGAAGAAAACAGTTTGAATTCTGTAACATTCAAATTAGAGAATTATAATCTGATGGGAGAGAGATCCCAAGTCATCAAGAAACTGCATCCTGGAATATTCAAAATGTACAGAGGCAGACATTCCTTCCTTCCCTATGTTTCTGCAAAGACATGTTGAATGTCTCTTGAAGCACAGAGACATTTGATTGCACACCCCATCAGTAAAAAAATTCTAAGCAGCCCCACAATATAGATATAATTATTTGTAAATTATATAAATGTCCTACTGTGCTATTATATTATTTACATTCTTAAACATACAAAAATAGAAATTGAAGAGTATAAGATAAAGGTGAAATAAACAAAATGTGACATTTAAAAAAATTTATTTGCAATATAAAAAGGGTTTTTTTTCCAGTACTCCAAAGGATTATCTTGTGCATCTCACTTTGGGGACTACTGCATTGAAGGATTAGTTAGCTCAGTCAAAGATGTGACTGGGCAAAACCTGGAAGCATTGGCCCACAATATTCTTGCATTAAAACTCCATAGCTCAGCTTAAACAGGCTTCTTTCCCCCTTGAGATGATTCTTAGTCTTTCTTTTGACTAACACACTACCTACCTGTGTTACTACAAAGTTTGCTGATATTTGTTACTTTAAAGTTCAGGCTCTGCATCTGAAATTGATATTTATATATGTTTAATATTGATGTATGATTACAAGAGAGATGCCATCAATTTCCTGAATGACTCGTCTCCTGTATATTGACTCACTGATGTTTTAAATGTTGATCACTTTAACACAGAACATCTTTTTAAACAAGGTGAAAGGAAAAAGGAGAGCATTGTATACAAAGCAGAAAAACTCTCAAAATGCTTTTAGAAATTTTTTCTTCTGCTGTGGTTTTTGCTGAAATGAAAATGGTGATTTGTGTAATGCTTACCAACACAGGTTCCTCCTAAAGAATGTCTTCAGATTTTCAGGCTGGTGTGTCTGATATAAGAGGGTACAGCCCCTTTGTCCCAACTGGTGTGATTTTTTTTTTCTTTTTTTTTTTTTTTTCAATTTATCGCATATATGTGAAATCTATTTTGTAAATTCAGTGTCTGTGCTGTGTTTTATACCACTCTTTTTTATCTCTCTCTACTGTTTCTTCCTATATCCTTATTTTATTCTGGTGTTTTGTGGAGGGAAGGAAAGTGAGGGGGAAGAAAAAGTCAATCTTCCATGTCTGGAATTCTGTAACTGGTTAAGGCACAGATAAGCATCAAATTAAATTGTAGGGACACTCACATCTTATATTGAGTTAAGCTTAACTGTGTAACTAAGATTTGTTTTTCATGTGTTGTCAGACTTAAAGATAGGTTTAATTTGTCCGGCTGTTCCTTCAGAATCAGCCTTTTCAAGGTCCAAACTGTGCTTTTACTCCATTCTCAATGTCTTAATGTAGCTTAACATTTTATTGTATTAATAATTCTCAATATTTTAATATCCAGCAATACTGCAGTTTCTATCTGGATAATATGTCTTTGTAGAGACAGAGAATGACAGTGTTCCTGCAACCCTGAGAAGCTGGGGTTTTTTCAGTGATACTCTTTAATTGCAGTCAGTGTGCTGTGTATGCCTTCACACCTGAGGTGTGCAAAGCCTGCCACTCTTCCCTCTTTTCCAGGCATTGGCTGTTGGAGTACGCTGTCCATACACCTTTTTTGCCTGTGTTAGGTCTGCATGGAGCCCAGGGTAATGCTCCTTGCCTTCCAGAAAGGCCCATCAGCTCATTCTCAGCAGCACCTGAACATAGCATGCTAGTTCTGTGAGCAGCATGCAAAGTAAATTCAGGCATGTTGAACTCCAGGCAAAATTAGTTTCTCTGTTTCAAACACACCATGTCCTACCAGGTCTATCACGGACCATGTAAAGGAAGATACGCTATATTCTCTGTAGCAAAGATGATTTCTTTTCAATGAATGGTCATGCCCCATTTGGTTAAAAAACTTGCTTATGAAAATAGTATCTCTGCTTGTCCTCACTTTATCAGGATGCTATTTGTAAACGCTCTGGAGTCTGCAGACTGCTGCCACAGTACTCTGCCTGCAAGCAGGCAGGGGAAGGTCAGAGAGGAAGGCACAAAGCTCTAGAGGATGTAGGCTGTAGCTGTGCTGTCAGGGACAAAGCAGAGAAAAGCTTCTCCAAGGAAATGGAAGCAGAACGGTCTGAGCAAAGGCTTTGAAATCCAGCTTGTGTTTTGTGTCTACTTGTGAGTAAAACTTTAATGTGTGTTGCCTGGCTTTGTAATCCTAGCACAAAACCTAAATCATCTGGAGAAACAGGAAAGCTGGATCAATTTTTTTAGCTCTCTTGCCTTCATTTCAGATAGTCCTCTTACAAGGCTTTTTCTTTTTTTAAAGAAACTGCATTTCTCAACTGCTTAAGTACAGTAAATCCAATTTGTTGCAGCTGCTTTATTTCCTCACTGAAAGGAAGTTGAAGATTAAATTTTAATCTTTGATCTTGGCAAGTTTCTTTACTAGAATGTGAAAACTGAGAATGCTAATCCTCTCCTTTTAAAGCTTTCATGGATCTTGCTATCAAACCCTAATTCACATTAGCCATGCTTTTATTTGTAATGCTTCCTGTCTGTCCTCTGCTTCTCCCTCAAGTCTGAGCAGCAGTTTGAAATCCTTAGTATTGCAGTCGGGTTGATTTTCAGGTCCTTCTTTTTTCAACTTGTCTGTTTGTGTTTTTTGGGTTTTTTTTTTTTACAGCACAGAAAAAATATTACATATTCTGAGAGATGTTAAAACTTCTGTTTATGCAGTATTTTGAATTTTGTTTTTGTGTAATTTTTTCTTTTCAAGTTTGCTGCAATATTGTAATCCCATTCTGTTTTACAAGGGTGTGAGTTGACAGCAAGAAGGGAAGTTCTGTTTTTAGTGAGGTGGAAACCCAAGAAGACATGGGTGTTCCCTTTTTTGCAAATATAACTAGGAAAAGTTCAGCTGGGCGTGGGACAGAGAGACTCTGCAATTCAGAGATGAACATACGGGGCAAAGTACAGAACTATGCACAATTAAATAATTTGCAATCAAGCTTCCAACATAATTATTCTGTTCTTAGAGTCCACATAGGTTTATTGCACAATAGGAAGCCAAAAAGTTCTGGGTTGATAGCAGCCTGAAGGAAAGGACTTACTCTACAAGATGCAGTAGATAGGGAGGCATTTATTTTTAAACCCTCATATTTTAATATCTCGCTCAGAACTGTTAAAAAGGAGGGTTAAAAGGTTTATTTTAAAATAAACATTCTAAAAAAAGTTTAAAGCTTTTGAAGCTATTGGTGTCTTCAAGGATGTGTTGGAATATTTACAGCAAAATGTTTTCTGATTCCAGCATGAAAAATACTCACCTTTATAAGGAGTCTGCCTTCTGCTCCCTTCTCCCCTGCACTCCCCTTCATGGGTTAGAGACCCATAGGGACTTTTATTATTTTGCATATTTAATGACATTAGCATGGCACTGTGTCCCCTTCTAGGAGTCTCTAATGTGTAATACTAAAAAATCTGTTTTTATAGTGGTGTCTTCTGTCTTTTCTCCCATAGCTTCACTTCTATGGATAAAGGCATTGCATAGAAGTACCAAGCAAGAAAGCTTTAAATAAATTACTTGGACATTAGCACATTATGCATTCCAGATTCCAGAACATTTGTCCAATGTAGAATTATAAGATTGGGAACAGGGGGAAATAAGGCCTTTCAAAATAATAATAATGACAAGTATTGAGCCTCTGAAGGCCTCAGTACAATGCAGTTGCAAATGATGTGCATTCACAGTAGGAAAGCATATTGTGTGGATTATGAGTTTCTTCGTCTGTTAATACACCTGAACTTACCTGAACTGTGACAGAAAAAGAACACTTGCTTTGGCATAGTAATAGAGCAAACATCAATGTCTTCTTCTCATCCACAATGGGAATTATCTTGTGTCTGGGACCTCAGGTGAACCTGTGGCTTTGTTTTCATAAGAATTTGAATAATTTATGCTGCAAATGGAGGGATTAGAGAAAAACAGGTAAAAATTATGGTAAGTTAATTGTGGTGCGTAATCATTAACTGCTGGATTGCAGTCATAGAGCCTGAATTTGATCTCTTTGTGCTTTATCAGTTTAGATTAATAATCTTGCATTACCATTTGCTTCCGAGAGTCACAGGGCTTTGTGCTTCATTTCTTAGCCCTCATACTCATTTACTGTACATTTGCTTCTGTATTCCAAAAGATACTGATGGAAAAGCAAGTATTTCATATTGCTTATACATCAATGAGAAAAGTTGAACAAAAGTTAATTTTTACATTCTTCTAATATATTTAATGCAAGTTACATGAAGTTCAATACCAAACTAAATGGGCTTTAAGTGACAAATAATAAAAAATCACCATTTTTTTAAGGGTGGAAGAACAGTGCCATGTTAGAATGGGGAAGAGAGGCTGGTTCTGTATTTGCAGACATAATACTTTATCACTGATATACTGAAGGAATATCTCTTCAGTTCTTCAGGCAAAAGAAATTGGTATTTAAATTATCCTGAACTTCAGATTTATTTTACTAGATTTATTGGTTTAAATAAATCAGATCAGGAATTCAGTTTCATCCAGCAGAAAAAGGTTAGCAAATCCTTTTTATACTTGCATAACAAAATCATAAGTTTCTCTTAAATACAAATAGTTTGTTCAAAAGAAAGGTGAGTTACAAATCAGTGTGCATGCACACATGATTGCAAAAATGTTTGAGGTTTTTTTAAATCGTGGATGGTATTTGTAAATTTAGGTTACAATTTGTTTTTTCAGTTTTAACTTTGTGTCTTGTGTTTCTTCATTATTTTGTTAAAATAAAACACAGTTTAAATGAGTTCTGGAAAGGCTTTAAATAGATAAAGTGAAATGTCTGAAGTTATAAACAGGAAAATACAATTGTGTGCTACCTGATCCTTGAGCAAGAAGCTTTTATTAGCTGCTATCCTGTTTTGGCCAGCAAGTGGTTGAAGTATAGACAAGTGTTTTTTCTGTTGGTCATCGAGATGTTCTTGTGCAGCCACTTAACATCATAATTTTTCATTATGTTGTTTTCTAAATTACAACTCAAATTACATTGGCAAAGATTTTTCTTTGCCACAATTTATCCCTTCCCATATCTCCATTTCTACTCTTACTCTCTGATGATGGATTTTTGTTTGGGATTTTTTTTCACCCCTTTGCCCTTGGATCAGACTTTTGCCCTCATTTTTTATTCTGCAGTTTCTGAGATTTTGAAGCTCTGCCTTACTGTTTGCATAGTTTGGCAGCTCTATTAATTCACATTCAACTACCAAGAAGGACTTGTATTACTCAAGGCTTGCTGCTAATATTTTAATTTTTTGTTTTTGATTAAAACCATGGCATCCTGAAAGAGCTTTTATGCTAGTTTTGGCAAATACTTGTCTATGTAGAAGATTAATCTTAAAATTATGCTGTTGGATATCTCTCCTGAAACTCTTGCTGGCTTAAAATGATAGTGGAATTTTAAAGAAAAAGTGGTTGTTCAGTCAACCCAAAGTTACTTAACCATTTTGCAGTTGTTTCTCCTGTTTTTACTGAAGTCAAAGGAATCAAGTTAAAATGATAAAAACGTTATTGAGAATACCAGTTTTGCTGATCTGTTAAGAAAAAAGTTCTTGATTTATTTTTTTTCCCACACCCTTATAGAAATGTTTTTTTAAAGGAATTAATCTATAAACAGATATTTTGTATTTACGTCACTGACATAAGGAAAAAAAGAATCCTTAAATGACAAACTGAGTTTGAGAGGATATTTACAGAAGACAAATTAGACAATCTGTCAAAAAAAAAGCTTGTTTGCTTAAAGTCCTCCATTTCCCAGCAGAGATGATCTGATAGTTGAAGAACTGACTTTAAATCTGCTCTTTACTTTTTCAGCAGTTTGGTTGCCGATCAAGTTCAGTATTCTTGTTTTCTGTCAAGACCTACTATCTGGGAAAGCTGTGTTATGCCTGTTATCCTCCTCCAGAAAATCAGGCCTGGTTATTTGTCCACAGACACAAAGAGTGTCACTCACATGATGCAGTGCTATTTTAGTGAGCATATGCAAAGTTAACATATTATGGTATGTTTTGATCCAATCTGGATCTTGGTGTTCAGAAACAAAGTCTCCACTGCAGTTAGGCTGGAACTCAGGAGTCCAGCTGCGGGCATTTCTGACAGTATAAACTTCCTTAAGTTATCCAAAGGTCAAGAAAATCAAAGGCTGTATAAAATTGATTACTAATTTAGTTAGGATATAGTTCAAGATCTCTCTAAGACACAGTAAAGGTGGATTAAAAAAAATGCTGAAAAAGTTTCAAGGTTATCTGTTGTGTGGCAGAAGTAGTGCCATTGCTGTGACACATGAAGATCTGTTGGTCAGTCAGAATAAGAAAATGTGTTGGAGTAGGGCATTCCTGCTTTTTTTTTTTCCACTGCAGCAACTGCCTTTAGAAAGTCTGCTGGGACCTAACTGCTCTGGCATCTAGTTTGGGGAATAGTGTGTCAGTGCACAGGGCACAAATCTGAAAGATGCTATATTGCAGCATCAAAATCTACTGGTAAGTAACTCGTTTTCATACCTGCTGATCTAATTTCTCAAAGTCCAATGACATACCAGTCCAGATAGCTCACTGCTATGCTACAGTACTGACAGCTTGGGAGTTCCCCTTTTATTTTGGAGTTGCTTTTACAGATTTTAGTTATATTCATGTATGCTATCAATTTGAGTTTGCATTCCATATTTCCTGTCCTAAATAAAGGTTTTTAAAGCTTGTTCATATTCTAATGTTTTTATTTTTTTTAAGCTTTTATTTTCACTTTTACTTTTCACTACTCAGGTAGTTCTTGAACTGGAACACTCATCTGATGTAATTCCCTTTCTTAGGGAATTAGTCTGTTTGGTTTATTTCCTGTCTTCATCTGCTGGTAGGAGGGCAAATTGCCAACTGGACTGGCATTTTCTGGATTTGGAGAAATTAAACTTGCAGGTAAGAAATTACTGGTTTTTTTGTAGGTATAATTGGAAACAGAACTGATTTCTGTTTTATTAAACAAAAAAAACCCTATGTAAATGGAACTTTCGGAATAGGCTTCTAATGAATCTGCATTTGATCTGAGGGAAATTGAAAATCCAGCATAGCTGAAATGAGACCAGAAATTTTATGTGGCTACCCAGGAAAGGCTTTTCTATATTAGCTTGTACTAAACTTGAGATTAGATTTTATTTTCTTACTTATTTTTAAATTCCCAGAGGTAATATAGTTACAGCATAGTAAGTGACCAGCTATAATCACTGTTTTATGTAATTTCTGTTGTGCATGCAGGAACCCCACGTATAGGTTGTCTTTTGGCCATCTCTCTCACTATTAAGTCAGGTCACATTTTCAAGATGCAGAAGTCTTAGATGTGTTAATTCAAAGCAGTAATTTCTTAATCTCTTGAGAGGCAGCTGAGCTGCCAAAAGCAATGCTAGTGAAAACAGAAGTGTTTGTTATCTTAGGAATTAAAATAAAAAAACATAAACACAAAAAACCAAAACAACAACAAAAAAAGCTTAGTCAAAGCTTAGTTAAAATAGCTAATTTTGATGCTTCATTTTCACAGTGGCTCCTAACATGATTGTGCCAGAACTGAAAGGCAGCAGGGATGGAAATGGGCAGTAATTTGTCAACTGCATTTTATTTTTGTGTGTGTACCTCACAAAAATATATCCTGCATGTGCTTAATACTCTCAAAATAATAAATCATTAAATAAACAGCTCAAAATAATAAAAGTTGAGGAAATCTGTAAGTAAATATTCTGGAGAGTACCTGACAAACACAGGGTCAGTGAACAGTGGAGGAGGAGGATGTTTACTAGAAGCCTTCACTAATCTCACATTTCCCAGCTTCTTAAATACACAATTGAAGAACTGAATGGCAAAAGCATGCAGAGATATTTCTGGGAATAGCTGTGTAAACCTGATGAATGCTCTGGCTGCTTCTGTTATTCTTGAATAAAAGTAAGTAAATTTACAAGCCTGGAGGGAGCATATGTATCTGCAGACACTTATTTCCAACTTGTGAGTGTGTTAGTATTGATTAGTTAATGACTCATCAGTAATCTTTTGTAATAGGCAGGAATTCTTTAGCAGGATGTTTTTTACTGAACAGATTTTTTGTTTTTGAAGAGAAGCCTAATTTTAATAGTAGTTCTTGGTATGGAGAACAAATAAATATAAATGTAAGGCAAATATTTGTTAGCTTTTAATGATATACTTTAGTATTAAGATGTTCTCATCTTTTTTGCTGATTGTTTTACCAAACAAATTATTATTTGCAGTAGTATATTCAATTTGTGTGGAGTTTTTCTTTTTTTCAGATATTAAAAAAATCCCACAACAGTTTAAGTGTCATAAATGTTATCCTGGGACAACATGACGAGACTGTATATATTACACTTCCTTATATATATGCAATATGGAAAAATCTATGCTGTGAAGTAGTACAAAGGGTATTTGGTCAGAATGCCCTGGTTTCAGCTGGGATAGAGTTAATTTTCTTCCTAGTAGCTGGTACAGTGCTGTTTTTTGGATTGAATTTGAGAATAATATTGGTAATAGACTATTTTGGTTGTTGTTGAGTATTCTTTCTCTGCCTATCTCTTCACTTTTTCTTTATTTTTATAATGTTTGCAGAACTTGAAACCCTAAATGAAGTTATCTTACGAAAGTGTTTGTTGGGGTAAGGACTGCTAAGGGTACAACTGTTTTTTTCCTGCAGATTATAAAACAGCTACTGCTACCTTTTGCCAACATGATTGTAAAGAGATGGAAATAATTGTAGACACAGAAGGTACCAGTTAGTTGGATGAGAGAGGGGAAATTCACAGGCTGTCAGACAATCAAGAATTTTTTCAAGCCTACATAAGAGAATGTACCATAAATGGGTTTAACCCCCTTGCTCTCTTAGTAAGTTCTTACATATTCTTCCTACACTGCACAAAACCTTCTGCACTCTGCAGTCCCACTGTGTTAGTGCAGGATACCCTGTTCAGCCATATCTCACACACTGCCTGTCTTCCATTCCAAAAACAGCTGTGCAATCTCTTATTAAGATCTGCTTCATTCTCCATGTATCAACTGCCTTCCTGAGATTATTACTTTTGGCCACTGTTTTTATCTTCTTTTGCAGACTGAAGAAAAGGAGTTAGCAGCTTGGTATATATGCTTGTTTTCACTCAGATTTAATAGTACTTCCTTGGTTTTTAACCTCTTTCTTTAGTAAACCATATTGTCTCTCTTACTTACCCTCTTTTCTTTTTGGAGTGTCCTTGCTTTTACTCTTATATTAAATGGCTTAGCATACTATCTACAAACCTTATCCTGCATCATCCTTAAATCCTCACAGCTACAAAACCAATAGAACCATATTTTATTGAACTATATTTAAAAATATAACTACATACTTGTGGCAGTCCTGATGATGAGGAAAACTCCTGCTTCAAACCCTGCAGCACCTCCACACAGAACTGGCCAGCCTGGTTACAGTGTTTGCATTCTGGGGAACAAGAGCACTACTGTAGAAATTCAGTATGCCTTGGATAAAATAAGTTGTTGTCCTTTGAGAGCTCTTAACCTCTAGAAAGCATTGCTCTTGTCTGAACAAGGGCAGGACAGCACTAGATATTCTTGCACAGATTTTTTTCACATTGAGTTTTGAATTTGTATTTGCTTTTTTCATTAAGACTTGGTTATATTTTCTTCCTTTTTACCTTTTTCTGTAGTAAATGCTTTTTTATCCACCTCTTTTCCTGCTTTTGAATATTTGTCGCAGGATCATCTTTCCTCATGGTGATTAAGAGTGTGAGGATTCTGTATTTTGTGTCGACATGGTGCTTAGGGACATGGTTTAGTGGTGGACTTGGCAGTGGTGGGTTTATGGTTGGACTCAATGATCTTAAAGGTCTTTTCCAACATAAATGGTTCGATATTTCTCTGTGCAGTTTAATATTTGGACTCTTTAAGTAAGTCTGGTTAAACAAAGGCAGTACCAATTTTTGCTATCGAGAGAATTGCTGTCTGCAGGCAATGCCTTTATAATGGCTGTCCGCTGCAGTGGAATCTTATGATACTTGAAAAATGTCTGCAAAGATCTAAATATTCTACCAAGCTGATAAAAAAAGTGGTAACTAATGGCATCTGGTGTTAATATTTTGTCTAACTTTCCATTGGATATACTACTATTTTATATATATTTGCTACTGTGCTTGGAGGGATTTTACAATTTCAAATATATTTTTACGTATTTTTAAAGATTCAAAATAAAAGTTTCAAGAGGAGAATTTTTAATTCTGGATCCTACTTGATGCCTGGATTTCTTCCTGAGCATGGGGAAGTGTTTTAAGAAGTGATTAACTGAAACTATCTTTAAATGTTGTGTTAAAATTCCTCAAAAAGTTTGGTGAGTCTTTGCTTCAGAATTTCTTTGTTCACACAGAAAGGGTGGAATTTCACATTAGTTGGGTGTAAAGATTTGTGAATAGAGAATATTGGAAATATTAGATATATTCAGTATAGAAACCTCTGTCAAATACTAAACTTCCACTATTAGCAGCTTTTCTTTAGATGTGTGTTTGTGATAGCATATGGGGGTTGTCCAAATGGAAATTTGCATGTATGTGCTACGTGTGAATTTGCATTTTGGCACTGCGGCCACAGTTGCTCATATAAACTGTGTCCTGTTACCAAACTTCTGTGAAAACATTCAAGATGTCCTTTTGAATAAGGAGGTGATGTAATGTACCTGGTAAACCTCATAAGAATTTGCTATCTCACTGTTTCAGTTTCCTCAAATCTGTAGCAAACCTGTAACAGCCCTGTGTAATGCTCGATGGTCCCCAGCGGATTAGGGTTATTACGTGGGGAAGTGAATACCATGCAAGATATTTGAAATTATTGAGAGCTTTGGGTTAGCAGAGTGGTTATTCCTGTAAACCTCTTAGAGAGGAGGGTGAGGGTGTTGATCCCTGGAGAGAAAAGTTGATTCTTTACTTGTATGAATGCTGAGGCAATTAGTCATCTTGAGAGTTTCTTGAAACTAGTTTTAATCACGGTGGTGGTTCATCCCCTTCTCATGCAATAAAACTCTGAATCTGTCTCCTTTGTCAAACTCAGCTGCTGAAAATTCCCTACTGAGCTTACTACTGTTTTACTTGGTTTGGTGGGAAATTTTGGCTCTTTGGGAACTGTTATGTGCCCTTACAGAGCTTCCTGTCTAAACACTTCAAATACCACCAGAATAAAAACTGTATTGTAAAAACAGACCTGTTGACAATGTTATTGGAAAAGTCATGTAAATGTATGTGTGCCATGAATAGTTATTCAATTTGCTGTGCAGTTTGGCATTTTGGATAGCACATGGCATTTGGCTTTGAACTTCTGAGTACATTTGGTACGGAGATGAGTAAATTAGCTTTTTGCTTCAGGCCAGAGATAGTCAAATTCATTGTCAAGCAACATTTTACTGTTGTCTAGTATTTTGTGGATTGGAGGACTTAAAAAATCCAATTACAAAATGCTATTGCTTTTATTTCTAGTTATCCTACAGCAGTATAAGGGCAGCTCAAAGGTTGCCTTGTGCTATTGAAAAAAGGCTGGTCTTGTCTTAGAGCCTGAAGAGCTATGGACTTTCCTCATTTCTGTATGACTTTTGGCAGATGATTTCCAATACTGGCATATTAGCTTCCTCATTTCCAGTATTTTAGAAAACTGGTTTGCTTCATTGGGAATATGAGGCAAAACTAATTTGAGCATTTAAGGTATTCAGTTTACACTTTTTCTATCAGTTATAGACATAAGTTACTAGAAACTGTAAGGTGATCGAAAACAGAGTAACTGGGTGTTATATTTTGCCTGAAAGCATACAGTGGAATTAACATGTCTGGTTTTTAGTCCATTCTAGAAAAGTATTGAAGGGGGGACGAGAGGGTGTTCAAACTGCAAAAAGAATTGATGGTGAGGGAAGCACATCACATTCCTACAGTGGGCTTGCAAAATAGCCTGCTTGTTAATTGCCATTATGCTGGCAGAAAGAACTTTTCAAATGCAGTTGCTTTTCTTTATTGCTTTTGTAGAAGGATTCAAATGTCGACTTTTTTTGTTGTTGTTGTTCCTAAGTATGTCTCAGTGTGTTTCTAAGTTGCTTCCTCTAGGAAGAGCGAAGTGTGCTTTGTGAAAATTGCAGTCTGTTGGTCACTTGAAGTAGAATACCTGGATGGTCACTAGTAGTGTTCTCCTAGGCTCGGCTTTGGGGTCAGTCCTGTTTAACATCTTTATTGATGAACTGGACATGGAAATTGAGATCACCCTCAGTAAATTTGCAGATGACACTAAGCTGGGTGGGAGTGTGGATCTGCTAGAGGGTAGGAAGGCTCTGCAGAGAGATCTGGACAGACTTGATCAATGGGCTGAAGACAACTGCATGAGGTTCAAGAAGGTGAAGTGCCAGGTCCTGCCCGTAGGTCACAACAACCCCCTGCAGTGCTACAGGCTGGGGGAGGAAAGGCTTGAGGGCTGTTTGGCAGAAAGGGACTTGGGGGTGCTGGTTGACAGGTGCCTAAATATGAGGCAGCAGTGTGCCAAGGTGGCCAATGGAATCTTTGCCTGCATGAAGAATACTGTTGATTGCCCTGTACTTGGCACTGGTGAAGCTGCTCTTCAAGTACTGTGTTCAGTTTTGGGCCCCTCACTCCAAAAAGGACATTGAAATGCTGGACTGTGTCCAAATGGCAACAAGGCTTGTGAAGGTTCTAGAAACCACACCCTGTGAGGAACATCTGAGGGTGAGCTGAGGGTGTTTGGTCTGGGGGAGGCTCATCACTCCCTTCAAGTGCCTGAAAGAAGTTTGTAGTGAGTGAGGGTTGGTCTCTTCTGCTGGGCCTGCGGTGCCAGGACCCAAAGAAATGGCCTTAAAATGAGACTTAAGAGGGGAGATTCAGATTTTTTCACCGTTCAGGTAGTCACGCAGTGGAATAGGTTGCTCAGGGAGGTGTTGGAGTCACCTTTCCTGGAGGTGTTTAAGAGACATCTGGGTCTGGCACTGGGTGATGTGATTCAGGGGTTACAGTGGCAGTGCTGGGTGATGGTTGGACTGGATGATCTTGAAGGTCTCTTCCAACCATGATGGTTCTATGATAATCTGTGTCCTGGTTTTCCTTTATCTTAAGGAATGGCATTTAATAGACTTCTTTTTGTATCCACAGAACTGTGCTAAAGAATAATGACTTGAGATCAAGACAAGAATTAACTACTCACCTCACGAATCAGTGGCCTTCCCCAGGAGCTCTGGATGTCAATGCTGTTGCCTTGGACACTCTGCTCTACAGAAAGCACAATCAACAATGGGATGAGTATGTTTAGTATTTATTTTGATTCCCCCTTAGAGAAACAGGGAAACTGAAAATGACGTCTTTGCCACAGCATATTTTGGAACATATCCTATTGGAGTCACTTGTTACAATGTACAAGGATCAGCTGGTAACTAAAATCAGCTTCTCTTCTTTACCATAAAAATTCTCTTCCTTTGGATTAACTTTTTAAAAAGGGCAGAAAAATAAATCATTGCTTTATGAAAGAACTGGCTTAGCAAATAAACAAAAATAATGTTTAAGAGAAGAAAGATTAACTGCATAGGTTTTTTTTAAAAAACTTTTTAAGGAGAGTTGAAGATACCTAGTTTAGATCTTTAAATGTGTTGCTATCAAATATTATTTGCTTTGCAGGAAAAGTTTTCAAAGTCTCGACCAGCTTTCAGCAGATGTTAGTCTTTCACAATCCTCTCTGGATCCAGGTCACTCACAGGATGGCAAGCAAGATGGAATTAACTTGTTAAATGAAGGTACAGAGCCAGTGTAATGTCCTCCTTTAATTTTGTTCTTCATAGCTCTGAACTTCAGTCCCCGTGAGACAAATTTTCAGTGTGAAGAAAATAATGCATTGAAAAACATATTTTTCATTGTTATGTCAAGTGTTTCAGTTTCCCTAAGGTTTCTGCTTCAAATAAGTTTGGATTTATGAAGATACCCACCTCACTCCTCTGTGTTTAAAGCTAAGCTTGAAATATGTTGCACATCTCTTCCTTCTCCATCACAGAACCAGTTAGCTGCAGTACAAGGAGGATCTTCTGACATCTTTCTGCTGTAACAAACTCCTTATGTTTCCTTCTTTTGGTTTTAAAAAAATGATTGAAGGCACTGGATTTGCAACTACCACTGTCATTCTTACATCTTGCATTTAACATTTATCTGTGGAGATGCAGCCTAACAGTGTTTCTCTTAAAACAGAGAGAGGAACATGATATGAACTGTCTATATAAATGTAATACATGCACATACTCCCTTTCAAGCCTGTATGCTTATCAAAGCTTAGCTGCTCCATCTTGTGGGCAATTCTGAAAAGCAGAAAAATGTTAAAAGATTTGTGAAATAGTAGTATTTTGGGTATAAAATATCAACCGTTATAAAAGAATCCTTTTTGTATCTCATCAAGCTTTAAATAGTTTTTCCAATACAAAACCTCACTGTTACATAACTGTCAAAATTTCTTTTTTCTAAATATCAAGGATGAAAAATTTTGAAGGTATTTTTTTTAATTGTAAGCAGTATTAAAATCTAATTCAAGACTGATTTCAGTCCAGCCTGTGAGGCATGGGTAGGGATCTCTGCTCCACCTGGGTAGGGAAAGTGTGGTGTAAGTTGTGTCTTCCCAATCACATTTATGAAACATGCATGTGCTGAAGCATACTATGGAATTCACAGTAGTGCAGATTAAATAGCTTTTTCTATTCTCTCCATTTTTGTGGTCAACTAATCTTGTGCTGCAAAAATTATTAGCTTAATTCTTATTTTTCTTAACAGGAAAGGAAGACACTCCATCATTGCTTGGTCTGTGTGGGTCCCTTACATCAGTAGCAAGCTACAAGTCTCTCACAAGTCTGAAATCAAGTGAATACCTTGCAAGTCCCACAACAGAGATGACAAGTCCAGGCTTAACACCATCTTGAGATGCACACAAGAAGGAAGAGCATTCTGTTGTATGCCTTTGGTTTATGTTCCATAAAATGACCTGCAGTGAAGACTGCTAGTTCTGAGTTAAAAAAATAAGCTGCTTTATTTTTTCTTTTCATTGTTACCTTTCTAATTCACAAATTTGATCAGTTTTCATTTGCTTTTTCTTTCCCCCAGAGGACTTATCAGATTTTCTGTTTTAGTCTGGAATTACTTAAATCTCTTGGTCAGGTACAGAAGGTATAATATGATGTTTCTGACTGGTTTTTAAAATGAAACAGTTGGAAATCAGTCCCATACTTAAATGCCATCAGCTTTGTTTCTCCTTGCACTAGTCTGGGCCTGCTCTAACCACTGTACTCTGCAGTGCTTTAAATACTTATCAACTCCTGCAGAACAGACAGGGAATCCTTAACACCAGTCTTTATAGGCAAATAAATACCTAAAAGTCCAGCTTCTCATCTGTGTATGTTGCGTAGGACCTCAAATAGCATATTTAATGTATCAAAAGCTTTTCTCAAGTCGACTCAGTGTTAGGTTTTGCATTCCTGTTAGTATCATGGCACTTAGGAGATGTCCCAGTCACACTGGAGAATCACACTGGAACACTAACTCTTGAAATTGCATGTGAATAACAAATGTAATTTGATCATTTAAATCAAGCATACATAGCAATTTGTAAATGGTGAGCAAACTCACTAAATGCTATTAAGTGGCCTGGGTTACAGATAATATAAACATTATACAAGAAGTTTCTTGCTGAAAAGATGGGGCTATGGAAGATGGTGGTAAGCATCTTGTGAAGTTCGGATTCTGTGTTCATTGGCAAGATCCCAAGGAGACTGAAAAAGGGGAAACAATGTAATGACTGTACTTGTGCGTTAAAAGACTTTTCTCATCCCTGTAGAAGTGCAGTAGGTATTCTTGCTTAGGTAATACAGCAGAACTACTTTAAGTCAGTTTTCTCAAATTACTTGCCATTGCTTTAAATTACTGACAGAGGAAAAAAAGGGAGACATTTTTTTAAAATGTAACTAACTTTCCAGATTACCCTACAGTTTCAAAGTTTGCAAAATAATTTTTGAATTGCAAACTATATTCTTAATTCTTTGTAGGATACAGTGGATCCTTTATCTATGAATTTTGCTAATCAAGGTAATGCTTATCAGTATAATTAGTAACTTTTTAAACAAAAGTGAAATGCATGTAAGTATGTTGTATTTATAAGTGCTAGGGAAAATGCTTTTTTGTGCCAAAGAAGTTTCATAAATTGTTTACATGAGTAGCTGCAATACAAGACAGATTTTTAATTATTGCTTACTCCTAGGTGTTTACAGTATGTCACTACACTCTTTACAGGTTTAGTTGATTTGCCTCTTGTGATGGTACCTTGGCACTGCTACTTTAACCTGGTCATCCTAGGGTGGGCTTGAAAGACAGAGGATTCATTCTTACCTTTACTGAAACTACAAGAAATATTTAGTCTTTTTAAGTATGAGGCTATGCATTTCTGGAACTCAAGGCACTGTTGGATTTAGCTGGAGGATAAGAATCCATCTCCTCAACTCTCTAGTCCATGCTGCTGGAGGTCACTACATCCATGGCAGGGTACACAACCACTGATGCTATTTTAATGCAGAATTTTAAAGCAGTTTAACAAAACCACCATGTCTTTCAAGCCCTTGTGTACCCACACAGTTAATTTCTCTGTAATAAACTCTGATCATTAAATCCTTTCATACACCTTCTGAATGTCCATTACTTACTAGAACTTTTCTTTGTTACCACATTAAACACCTGTTTCTTGAGTAACATTATTAAATACAAATTTGTAAACTAGAGATGCATTTTTACTACAAATAAAATGAGGGAATCAAGTTACAAGTTAACATTCTGCATCAATGTACAGTGATTTAATCGGTCTTGTTTGCTGTTAAACACTTCTCACACCACATCAGTGTTTTGGAGCGGGCAGTAATCATGATTTTCAGTCATGTTCACTGATGGCTCTTTTCTTAGAGCTACATGTGTTGTTTAGCTCAAGTCTTTTATGTAGTCTGACACGTGTTTCTGGGTGTCATTTTGTGCATGGGCAATCAGTTATGTGCATCTTTCTCTGTTCTAAACATTAACCATTTTTTAAAAAAGAATTTTAAACTGCCAAAACTGTATGTTTTGTTGCCTTGACGTTCCATAAATGTTGCATGTAAATTAAAAGTTTTGTATCATCACTAGTTCCAAGTTGTCTCTGTTTTAATCATACAGGTTAATGTAAGATCATTCAGTAAATTACAGTATTTACTGAGTTTATAGCAAATACTTTTCTTGCACAAGGGGGAGACTGGTTTTCTTGCCCTGTGTCATTCAGTGTCATCCAGTATCTGCTGCTACTATTTTCTCTTAGGCCTTATTTTGTAAATTTACGTTCAAAAGTCACAGTGGAAGAACAGTGTTAAGCATCTCCTCTGACGGCACCTCTTGCCAGCAAATGTCCTTACAAGTAGAGCCTTTTTCAGTGTGTGAGAAATTTTCACCATGAACTGAACTCAATTTCTTGGGTAAAGCATACCCAAATGTCAGTGTCTTAATGATCTGACTACTGAGTTGCTTTTATATCAGCACACCCCTCATTAAAATACACAAAAAAACAAAATTCAACAACTGCACTGAAAAGGCATGAAAGGACAGAGGCAGTGAGTGTAGTTAAAAAATGATTTAAATCATACAGAGGCAGCTGTGATTTAGTAATTCGAGTTCCTACAGGCAAGTGCAGCACCACCTGTTCCTCCCAGGAGTGCAGCACACTGGGGCAGAGGGTGGCTGTGCCTATGGCAGTAACCTGAACATGCCCTTCCCTTCTGAGGGACACAGGGCTGAGCCAAACTGGCACAGAACTACCCCTCCTTATGCCAGCAAACTTGGCCTTCCAAGACAGGTGAGCCCACGCAAAATGTGCATGGTCTGGGCCTGCCTCGGAGTGTTGTGACAGTGACAACTTGCACCTCCCAGAAACAGGCAAGGGAGTGTTCCTGCAGAGCCCCTGTACAAGCCTCTGGCTCCAATGCCCAGGTGTGCTTTAATTTTTTCAAGTATTACCTTAAAAAGCCCCTGCTGCCCCATCAGTGTCTTCACCATGCTCTCTCAGTGTCTAATGGGCACAAGTATTTTTCCAGTTTGACAGAAAGAATTTTTCTTTTAAAATAAACATGAGAAGCTTTTATAATATGCACTTACACAAAATACAGAGCTGCAAATAACAAACGTACAGAATGAACCACATACCAAGCAGCAACAATAAATAAGTAACCTCCTTACTGAGAAATAAATATATCTTACAATTGGAAACCCAAAACATTTTTTTACTCTTTATTGCTATGTCCAGCCTCAATTTTTTTTCTTCTCCTCCTTTCTTTGTTCTTTTGTTCTTCCTTCCTTTCTTTTTTCTCTGCAGCTGCAAGAGAAGTCATAAAATCTTCAGTGATAGTTTAAGGGTGACATGTATTTTCTTATTCTGAATAAAAAGAGTGAATTAATCCTTTCTGAAACAGTTAATAATAAAGCTTTAAATAGTTACCAATTGTAATGGTAGAAATTCACTGGGAATTCTAAAAATCATCTTCACAGATTTCAATTTGGCACAACTTCCATCATATGCTTTGAATTCACACAATTGGACAAAGGAGAATTAAGGACGTTGACTCTTTTTTTCATTTAAATGAGAAAAGACAAACTTTCCATATTCATATGTGCTGATCATTATGGCACTAGCAGGAGCAACTTTAAACAGCCGTGGAGTAATACCTGCCCAGAAGAGAAAGGGAAGTATTCACTACTATTTGTTTTCAGACCCAAGTGCTGCAGTACAATGTGTTGATCACAGTATATCAATACCATAGTATATCAGTGTAGAACTGGGATTCTACCTGCTCACATTCCTTAAAATACTGAATTTACTGGCTGTAGGTACTACCAGTGTAATAACCTTACCCCCTCACTTCTGCCATCTTGTGTGGTCTGCCTGCCTCTAGCCCATCGTGTCTCTGCCCCTTCTGACTCCATGCAGCAGGAGCAGCTGGACCTGCAGGGCTCCTATGCTCCAGCACACAAGAGGTGGCCTCCACTAAAATGAAGAAGCCTGGTCACATGTATAAATGATAGAATTTAAGTGTTAAATGTCTCCCATTACAGTCAACTGCGATCTTGTCAGTGGAGGTTATTAAGTGATTCAGTTTAGAGGAAGGGAAATAGGGCTGAATCCCCTTGTCCACACACAGTCAGCCCTCCACTTCCACTTGAGATGCAAAGATGTCTGCAGAGAGCCAGCACAGATGGCACACAGCCTATGGAGAACTCGTGTTGCTTTGGAGCAGCAGCAAGGAGCCAGGCAGACTAACCTCAGTCATCTCAGCTATGTGTGTCCAACAAACCGAACTGGTGGCAGATCAAGATTATCTCTGAACTCTGCTACCCATGTGTCAAGACCTAAGTGTAAGTGTTCTAATCTATTAAATGAATTCAATATCAATAATATTGATACTTTGTGCCGTCTTGCATTCTGTTAGCATCAGTGCTCTGAAATATCCAAGTCCTGTCACCCAGCTGAGCCATCACTGTACAGTGAGTAAAGCAGTTTAATCTTTCAGCAAACACAAGCCTTGCAAGACTTAACCAACTGTGCAGCCATTCACACGAGGGCCCCCAATGCAGCCAAAATGCAGTGTGGTGAAAACTGGTAAGTATCCTGAATTTGGAATGTCTTTTGCAGATGATCATTTAAGTATGAACTACACTGGGATTTTATCTCACTACCATTTTAATCTCAGTTATCTTATCATTTCTGCCACAGGCTGCCAGAGTCATACAAGAGAGGACCAATGTTTTCCCTTGTCTTCCTCTGATCACCAACATACCTACAGAAGCTTTTCTAGTTGCTTTTGACATCCCTGGCCAGATTTATTTCCTAACCTGATCCCTGTCTGCTTGGACCATTTCTGTGTGACAGGTTACCTGTCCTTGCTTCCACCCTCTGCTGGCTTCCTTATTGTGTCTGAGTTTGCCCAGGAGCTCCTTCTTCCTCCATACAGGCCTCCTGCAGTTTTCACCTGACTTTCTCTTTGCTGGGATACATTGTTCCTGGGCCTGGAGGAGGTGATTCTTGAATATTAACCAGCTTTCTTGGGCTTCTCTTCCCTCCAGGGCTCTATCCCATGGTAGTCTACCATGAAGATCCCTGGAGAGGCCAAAGTTTGCTTGTCTGCTCTTTATATATGCAAACTATTGCATAACTGACAGTGTTCACAGAAATGGAAATATATAATTTATGCATGTTAACATCTATAATTAAGAACTCTCTAGTCTGAATTTTATTAGAGATAGGAAAATAAATTACCAGCAAATAATCCAGTAATCCCATTTCTAGCGAGAATTTTCCTCATAGTTGCCCAGGTTGATTTACTGTCGCTCTGTGGAACTCAATATAGTACAAGAGAACAGTGAATTAGGCAATCCATACAATGGCACAGCATAACATTTTTAGAAATCAGAGACAGTCACAGATGTTATTGTTAGGTTTAACTCCTTTTTTGTTAATTTTATCCATCTTATTTATACAGTATGTTAAGTTAATACAGTATGCAAATACTCAAGTTGAAACAGCATGACATGGAAAAGCCCTGTAGTAACACCTAGAGTAAGATATATGAACTGCTGCAATAGTCCTTACTAGATTGCTGATACAGTTGAAAAAAGTCAAAGCAGTTTGATAGAATACATTCATCAGGAATATCACACAGCACTTGGAAGCCAAAAAATACTTTTGCAGTCACAGAGACAAAATATAGATGCACAGTCAGCATCCAACTCTAACAGTAACTGGATTTGGAAAGAATTAAACTGGCACAAATTAAAGATTACCATAATGGAATTTTAAATATATATATTAATCTGGTTAATATTAACCTAATATATATATGGCAGACACCTGTTTCAAAGTGCTGTTGGAAGGAATTCTTACATTCAGCAACACAGGAAAAGAATTAAAAATGGTAACTATATTTAAAACTTTTTAAATACTTATTATGCAATCAAATAGTAATACATTTTTTCAAGAATTACTCCAGGAAAAAAATAAAAAGAGAATGAAACCTCATGCCAAAAAGTGAGTGAATACTTATTTTCTAAGTAGAAATTGTTTGGACCTTCTTAATGGTCTGTAATCTTGAAGCCATGATATAATATTTATTTAAGTTAATGAAAGTCCTTTACTGGTCCAGATCCCAAGCAATGGAAATAAAAAGTATTATATATGACTTCAATTTGTATTAAACAGAGTGGTGCTCTACTGAGGAGAGCAAAATGGAAACTTTCTCTTTCATCCTTTAAAGATGTTGAGACATTCATTAATATGCCCTCAAAAATAATTTTTTTAAATCACATGAAAATACAGTAAAAAATACACAACCTAAGTACAATACTTTCTGGTCTAATACTTATCACAAGAATATTGTTATGCAGGAGCAAGTGGTAGTGAATGTTACTTTGAAGACTTTTTCAATAGATCACTGTTCACCCGAATGTTTGCTAAGAAGTTAATTTTTTGCCTATTTAAATATAACTTACTTCAGTCACAGAATAGTTTGGTTTCGAAAGAACCTTTACTGGTCATCTAGTCCAACCTCCCTGCAATAAGCAGGGACATGTCAAACTTGCAATTGGTCTGCCTAAATGTAATAGATTTGGATTTCTTTGTATCAATTTTATACCATTTATTAAGCTAAATTGTACTGTACACACACCTTTTCCCTCTTCCATGCCATAAATGAAATACAGTAATCTCCTAGGAGATAAAAAATACCTTATCTAGATACTAAAATTTGGGGAAGAAAAAATGCCTGAGTGATAAAATGTTTACACATACTTTCCAAGTGGCAAATATATAAAATTCCTACCAAAAGCCATACCCAAACACTAAGTTCTATTTTTTGAAACACTACAGGGTTTTTTTTATTCTTCAGCAACTTACTTTTTAAGGGCTCACTCTCGAAAAGTTGAATCTGCCTATGTGTTTTCACTACATCAAATGGCTGAGTTATGACAGCTGCAATCTATCAGGAAATCAGTTTTAATGTTAGTGCACAGAAAATTAAAATTTAACCCTAAATTTTTAAATTGAAGTTCACACACAATTTAAAACTAGATTTGATATTCCAGGCACGTGATATTTTTAAGTCTTGTATGTCAGAACACTGTAGTTTATTCAGATTTATTTAGTTGGGTTGAATGCCACACAACATGTGTTTAAAGTACAAACACGCCAAAATATATAGCATTTCTGAGAGAACAATCTAAAATCATACCTCTTTTAAATAGTTTATTAGTGCTAATAATAAAGAATAGTACTAGAAATGGAATTATGTACTTACAGAGCCAGATGCTGCTCCTGAAGTAAAAGAAACAAAAAATGTACGTTCCTTTGCACCAACTTCCTTGCGCATCATCTTCTTGAGACGTTCGTAACTATACCAATATATTGCTATGATTATAAAAAAATAAACTTGCATTACAGAAGATTTGTATGTCAAATACAAAAATTCTTATATCAAGTCCAGATGTAAGAATTCTACTGTGGCAAAAGAAGCAAACCTAAATGAAAGCTGAAAGCACAGTGAGTGTCCTATGTGATAACCCATGGACAGATTGATGTGTTCCCCTTGTACTCCATATCCCAAATTTCTTCATATGATACAAATTAGCCTAATCATTCTATCATTCCCTTAAGTAACCCCTACCTTCATATAATCTAACCCAAGCACTATAAAACTCAAATTCAATTTAACATAAATCAAAATGTAGGCTTCTAATTACTTGCTATGTTTTCAGGCATATTTCATGTTTCATAGATCTCTATTTAGATTTACTAATTCTGTAAAAACACATTTCATACAAAATGAAATGTTGCTCAGGACTGCCTCACACTTTCTTGAGGCATAGTATAAAAATTAATTCTGAGAGAACCAAAAGATACGATTTTGCTCCCTGGAATTAGTAATAGGGGAATGTCTCTCTGGGGACTGTCAAAGAAAGCCAGCAAACAACTTTTAGGAATAACATCTGTTTCTGTGACCGTCTGCTGAACTAAACTGCATCTTTTCTGCTTTCTAATTAAAACTTCAAACTATATACTACTGGGCTGAATTAGAGAGTAATTCCTCAAGGCAGTTGGCCAACTAAACACTGCAAATGACAGCTCCATATCCTGAATGATAACTATGCCTCATTCAGCACCGAGTTCTGGAGGTTGTGCCAACAGAAAAATTTCACAGCATTTTCTTGCTACCAGCAAAACTACCAGCATACGTGCCTGGCCACCAACATTTTGCAAAAATAAAAGTAGGCAGTACTTCAGAAGGCATTCTAAGGATTTGAGGAGAATCTACTATTGAAATGTAGAAAACCCTAATTTAATATAAATTATCTAAATCCAAAATTTTCTTAAGCACCTACAGGACTCATTTCCCTGAATACCATTTACATTTATATTGTCCATGACTATTATTAAATCAGTTTTTGTGTTTATAAACATTCATAACCTAAGTTTTGTTCAGTCTAGCTAGCATGCCAAGGAACAAGTCTGAAACATGTAATGAACACTTGGGCTAGGAATGGAGTGGATTTCTAATCATCCTGTGCTTCTTGAGTCATGCTGTGCTGTTGGACTGTTTCCCATAGGACCTGCTTTCTCAATTCAGTGTTACACTGATTTTAACTCTTGAGAAAGCTAATTTGAGCACCCTGCAGCAAAGGTGCAAACTGAGTACACCAGAGTTTGAGCTGCTGTTGGGGCATCATTCAAACTGAAGAGCTCAGACTGACGGTACAAAGGGAGCACATCATAGCAGAGAGAGAGCAGTTATAAGGAAAAAAATTATCAGAAAACACAGCTGGAAAAGGCATTAAGGGGTATTAGACACCCTTAGCTTTATATAAGCAGCTTTTTGTGGCATTTGGTTTTTTTTTTAAATACATTTTCCTTTACTCATGCTTCTACTTGCCTGCTCACTATTGGTTCTCAACATGCAGCTACTGCCTTATAGGTTAACTTGTGGCTCTACCATCATGCCCACAAAGTACTGGGCACAGATGACTGAGTGCCCACTGGCTGTGCAGGGAATGCCAGAGCAGTGTGGAAACTGACTAAAAATCAACAAGCCTGGCTTGGATCAGTGGAGGAACAGCAGGCATGGATACAAAAATCTGAA
Source organism: Drymodes brunneopygia (assembly GCA_013400955.1). Classification (NCBI taxonomy): domain Eukaryota; kingdom Metazoa; phylum Chordata; class Aves; order Passeriformes; family Petroicidae; genus Drymodes; species Drymodes brunneopygia. Next base: position 103,953 of record VZTZ01027960.1, on the reverse strand, counting down.
AAGGGCTGTGAAGAATGCACATCACCTTTGTGCCCTCTCCCTTGTGCACTTCCTCACAGAGCTCTGATCTTCCCACTCTGTTAAAAGCAGCAGGGGGAAGGAAGCTCACTAGCTCCAGCCACACTGCTACAAAAAAAAAAATCAGTAAAAGAACAAGACTTTCTACTTGAAGTCAGACAGCAGGAATCATATGAAGACTTTGAGAGTTCCTGTAAATCTTAGAGAGAACAGCCTAAGAGAAAATTGCATTTGGCAGAGAGGAAAAATAAGTAAATTAAAAAGAAATATTTAATAGGAAACACTTCAGACAGAAGATTGAGATGAATTCTGGCAGTTGTCTTCAGCCTTAGTGAAACCATATTGTCATAGGTTCAGAAGCCTTCCCTATCCCAGAAGACTAAATTAAGTCCCATCAAGGAACTGGATCTTTAAGCAGGAAACAGATTCCAATCACAATTTTCAAACACCTTCCAGTAGCTACATGAAAGAGAACAGAGCATTATAAATTCTGAAAAGAAAACAGCTGAAATAACTTGGTTCAGTTAACTCAACTACCAATTGTAATTTTTAAGTAAATATACTCATCACATCCCACTTATGTCTCAGTTTGGTTCACGGCCAATTTACAATTTTATCTCGGTACACATATCCTGTAACAGCCCAAATCAATGACTGGCCCACCAGATTGTTCGGAAACACAAATTAAATTAGATGCCAGATTCTCTTGAAAATGAAGTAGAACAGAGAGAGCAGGTCAAATACTTCAAGGGTTCTCTGACTCCAAAAAACAGGTTTGAATAAGAGTCTTCCCAAAAATAGGTTTGAATAATTTTTCTGGGCCAACATAAAGTGTTTAAAGATGTTATTCCTGGTACTACCCCAAAGACAGAAACTGCTTCAATGACAATTGATGTCTGATGATCCCAAAGTTCTTTAACACAAACAGGCCTTAAAGGGACAGGGGCTTTCAGGTCCTTTAGCCATCTCCCCTGTAACATCTGTCCCATTTATCTTAAGGAATAGCCCTAGGGACTAGTTATGCTTTGAATCAGACTTTTCTTCTTCTAGGCTTTCAGCTTTGGAGTCTTGCTAAAAAGTTTTTTGGAGCAGTTATACAAACCAATTCATCTTGATTAAAAAAAAAAAAGAAAATATTGAAGACACTATTGTTCACTCTCTGTACACGTTTCCAAAATTATGTAATGGAACACTTAGATACAGCATGTTTATCAGAAAATAGCCACTATTCCTGTCACAGAGAAAATTTCCAACTCAAACTCTTCAAAAGAAGTCACTGTGGAAGCTCAAGATGAGAAGAAAGAGTCTAAGTACAGAGAAAGGGAATGTAACAACGAGTCCTATCTGATATCCACAAACAAAATGGGGGGAAAAGTCATATCTTCAGAGAATTTATAAATAAAAACACTGAAAAGAGAAAAAGTAAATCTCAGTCATTCCTAAAGCCAACCATTAAAATTACCTAAAGCACAGAAAAATAATATAAAAGCAAAAACAAAAATCTGCATGAAAAAGAAACCTTACCTGAGAATGGTACATCTCTCAGAATAGTAGAACTCCAGCCACCCCACAGGGAGGACCACCCATCTACAGCCACTTTGGTTCTGAGACACTGGTACAGCGGCTTGTAGGACAGCCTGCGATAATGCATTCGAGTTCTGATCAGCTCCAGGGGACCCACCACAGTAGTAGAACCAACTGCAAAGGAGGGAAACGTGGCTTTTTTTAAAAAAAAATCAATATTTAACAGTACAGGCTGAAAATTTCAAGTACGTATTAATTTTCATTACTTGCCATTTTAAACTGTAACTTGAAGAAAGCGATCTTGATGTTTAATGCTTTTTTTTGTTAAGGACAGAATTGTGGTTACATATTTAAGCTTTTATTGATTTCTAAGCATCTTTGCCATTCTTATTTTAATCTGTCAAGAACAATTAGCAGGCAATCTGATAAAGTAACTCTTGCAGCTTGCACAATGGTCAGTGAGTCATCATCTAGTAACAAGCCACCACCACACATCTAACAAACATTAAAAATTTTACTAAATTCTTCTTCTGTTGCTGGGTTAAGGTTTTATACATGAATTTAAAATCTGGAACAGCCTAATAAGAACAATGAGCTACACCACCACAAAAGAGCAATTTTTTTTCCACTACTCTTCCAGTGCCCCTTTGATTGTCACAGGTAGAATGTGGAACTACATCATCAGACCCTTCTAAGAAAGCCCTGAAATATATTATCTGAGTTAATTCTACAAAAATAGGTGAGGAAAAGGATAAACTAAAGTAAGAAAATATACAAATTCCATCCACATCATAGCAGTAAAACCAGTACAGATCCAATTTTCATCTTTGTTATAATCACCTATGTATCTTCCATTATAGCAACTGACAATATTTATTATTAGATTCATGGTAGAACAGACTTAAATTAAACTGTCCTTGGTAGAAATCTAGAAATATAAAATTTTGAACAGATTACAAATGTAGTGAAAGTGTTAGAGCAAAATCCAACCTCATTATTCCGGGTTAGAGGGTTTTGTTGCCCAAGAAATACTGGGTAATTACAGTATTCCTTCCTGTTCCTCATTTAAAGCCACAGCATATTTACTTTAAATAAAAGTCAACAAAACAAACCCAAGAAAACAGCATACAAGTATTATATTCCAGTTTTCTCTTCAAAGAGAGGACAACTTACGTCTGCTTAAGGAGCCTGCAATAACTGGAATGTGCTCATCATGCTTTCCTAGTCTACTTTTCAAAGCTTCACACAGCTGATCATAGCAGGTAAAATAGATTGCTGTGGAAGGAACTACCATTATTCTAAAATATAAGAGAGGAAATTTAAATTAATACAAGGAAAGCAAGAGAAGTCAACTGTCTTGTTGGGATATTTTACTTACATTAAAAAAAAAAGTTAAATCTCCAGCTGTGTGTAATGGATTAATTAAAAAAGCCCCATTAATCCCATAGCTTTGATTCACTGCTTCTAGTTCAGAGCTTCAAACCCGCACATTTTCCAGGTTTTCATTTCATTAGGGAAAACTGTAAGTAAAATGATGGTAGATTATCTCAGTCAAAGTCTATTTCATACCAGCTCCAGAACTATTTTGATAAAGAATGGGAAGAGAAAGATGTGAATATGAAGAACACAAACAAAATATTACAGAAGCACTATTAACCTCAACTTTTATTTATGTAACAATTGGAATTTAAGCTCTTGATCTTATTCAACAGCCATGATACTCACTACTTGAGAGCCAATGTGGTGTGCATTAATATAAGCTTTTTCCATAGCAGTTTAGTACAGACATAGTAACAACAGACAGATTCAATAATCATTCAGTGGAGGGGTAGAGAACCACATCTTACTATAAAATGGCAATTACACTTCTGTGTTATGTCTGTGCCAATACAGCATATACCACCATTACCAAAAACACTGAGAACTGTTGAGCTTGGAAAACAAACATGGCTTAGTTTCGATCTTCTCTGAAAAACTGAGAGACTAGCTCTCTGCTGGAGAACAAAACACATGCTTTGTAAAACGCTGTATTGACTGAAACAGTTCAGTCAGGTCCTAAGGTTTATATTTTGAAGTTGCCACAAACTGGAGGGTAAGCAAGGCTGAGTTTTGCTTTTTTCGTGCCTGAACGCTGTCTGCAAATCAAAAGTATACCAGTGCTTCCCACTGGGTACTTCTCACTTTGTGCCTTACAAGATACAAGTTTAATAGACATCTTAGATTCGAAAACTTTCCTGGTTTGTGAATGAGAACAAAATTAAAAAGATCTTAATTTCTATCTGTACCAGGTTAATATGAATAAACAGATAAAACAGTTTGGGGCTGTTAAGCCTAAAGAGAAGACCAGGAGGAGATCTGATTGTAATGTTTAAATATGTAAATTGCTCTTGTAGAGAGAAAATAAATTATCTGTTTATCCAGATAGAATAAACCCCCAAAGTTCTTTGAAATAAAGAAGATGATTACAAGAATTAAATGAAGGTAATGAGGTGCAACACCAGAGTGTCTGGAAGCAGCTGTGCTGCTGATAGCAAGTCATTAGTAACAAAATATAACAACAAGAGTGTGTCAAAGACTGGTACTCTCCAGTGATCAGGTCCCATCCTGTGATTCGATGATGCTATCAAAGGAATGGTTATAGTAGAAAAAAAAATTGAATGAGAAGTCTAATCCTCCTGCTTAACTACTAAGAATATATCAGAAAATTCTAAAATCTGGCAAAAATTATACTGTCCCTAGACGTTTCTGATCGAACTGATTACTCTGTAACTTCAGAATTGACCAAATTTTTTAAATAACTTAGAAAAAAACATAATAATTTGTCAAAAATAATTAAGTAATTTTTCAAACAATAACTTACAGCATATTACCAAAAAAACCCATTCAACTTACAGTGTTGGGACAAGCCCACTCCACAGTGACTTAATTCCCTCTGTTCGAATAATTTTCACAAATGCATCCTAAAAATATAACCAGGCAAAGAGCAATAATTAGCTACAAACTTTTGTAGTTAGTAACATATTAGCTAGAAGAACACAAAACTAATGTCTTTAAAAGCATGTTTCTAAAATAGCTAATCATTGTAAGATCCCAATTTTGTAACTGCTTACACAAGCTATCACACATAATCATGCAAGTACTTCCACTGAGCTGAACAGAAAAATGTATGTAACTGAAATTAAGAATTTCCTTCCATCTTTAAAAAGCCAAAGTACTAAGAGTTTATCTGTGACTGACAGCCCTGTGAATAACTATTTTCAGAACTAATACGGCATTGCAGCAACTTGTGGAAACTTCCCAAAAAAATCCACTAAAATATTTTTTCAATATGTAACAGAGTTTCTAGGCATGAAATAGCAATTAATTCTCAATGATTCTTCAATACTTGCTTTCTCTGACAATGTGACCACATACATGCAATGTATATACACTATACCATAATAGTGCAATTATTATTACAGCTGTCCTGTATATTCCCAGGAGACTATCAGCAGAGGAACACTAAACCTTGAAGATCATTCAACTGAAATCAACAGCAAAACCACAAACTTTGGAATATCAGGACACCTGATTTTCTTAAAACATCTGGGGAAAGAGGCTGAGATTCAGTGGATTAGAATAGGCCTAAGACCAGACATTATCACAGGGCCTCAAAAGAAACAAAAAGGACTCAGAGAAAGAAAAAACCAAATAGCTTTAGAGGAGACAGCCTTTTTGGACTAATCCTGTGAGGAAAAGTTGAATGGGAGAAACACGGAAGTGGTTTATTACGACAAACCTGACTAGCTTTGAAAGGAAGCCAGGAATCCCTAGAGGTCCTAACATGGTTTAACAAAGAAGACACTTTTATACTAGCTAGTTAATATGTTTATAATCCATCTTCAACAAATTTCCAAAACAGGAAGTTACAGATAAAAGATGGCATGCCGTTTTTTTAAAAAAAGAAGATAAAATTATATGATAGTCATTCTTCTTTAAGAATCACCTTGTTACGGCAAAACAGGCATAAATTCATGTCAAATAGAAAACTAAGTAACATTCTAAAATTACACATTAAAGCATATTGAAAAATCACACTTGTAAAACTATTAATTGAAAAAAACAAACCTGTAAAACTGCTAAAGACATCTTTTGCATTAACATCTCATTCTCAAGATTTTAATTCTGAAAAATCCTTGATCATAGGTTTAATTTCATGGCAGAGTCAAAAAATCTTGATTAATGAACCAGCATGACAGTATCTGCCAGCAAGTCTGTTTCAAGTGTCTGGGAAAATGCTATTAGTACAAGTCTCAATGGATAGAGAACTTGACACATGAACTACACTTTAAACACTATCTGCACCATTAGTTCAGCTCAGGAGCTTATTGGGAGATGTGTGGGCACAAGGGCTGTAAGCAGGTAAGAGAAAATTATTACCTGCAATCAGCAACTACTGCCAATACAGCTGAAGTGGGGAAAATAAAATCATAAAGCCAGTAACCTGTGAGGAGAGCTGTGCAGCTGCCTCCTTGTTCATCTTAAGGAAGGAATATGTATTTTATTGCAGGCAGTAGAAGCATCAATCAGCAGTGTAACCACATGAAGACCCTCTCAAATGATAACAGATTCCAGTAGAATCTGAAAAAACCTGAAAACTTTACAGTATGCTACTTAAAAATGTACAGTTTTATATACATGTAAAATGTTCTTACCCATGTCCCTTTGAAATGCCCAGGTTTTTTATACCAGGCTTTGTTGTCACCATTTTCACAAACACACACATGATCCTTAAGGCCATTGGAGCGTACAAAACAGTTTCCTAATAAAATGGTGTATATAAGAATATAGTCAATGCTTGTAAGATTGTTTTTCTGCAGCAGCAATTTCAAATTGGATATAATGGCAACACAGATTTATCTCTGGTTAGACTCAGAGAGGCAAAATAATTTTGATAACTCAGTAATGATGGATTAGGTCAAAGGAAAGAGGGTACAAACGTAGCACCCAGATTGTCCAACTAAATGAAACTGCCTTCACAAGCTCCAAGAGACATGTTTAGCTTATACTACCATCTGCTGAAAAGTAAAACTAACACAAGACCTGAATGTCACTATTGTATGTAACTGTGAACATTAAATCTTTCAGACTTAAATCTTTCATTAAGTAGCCTCAGCACCCACTTCAAGGGGAGGTATTGTATCTTAGGCTGGACTGTATTTATTCTAGATCATCCCCTCCACTTGTTTTTCAGTTCTTCTACATCCTGTACTTTCAACCTGTTTGATAAAATATTATTGCCATTACAACAACATACTTTAAGCTTCACATCTGCAGATTTCTGAAGGCTTTAGAACTTAGTAAAAATCAGGGTAGAAGGCACAAGTATTTTTCCTAATTTAATTTGCAAGTGTGACTGCAAATACCTCCACATTCAACATGCAAAATCAGTCATCTTGTTTTAAATCTCATTTACAAAGTATAAGTAAATAGTAGGAACCATTAGCACATCTTTAAGAGCACAGCATCTTCATCTCTTTAGAACTCAAGTGGCAAGTAACTTGGTAAGACTTCCCCATTTCAAAAATCTCTGGATTCCAGAAGAGATGAAGTTTGGTATAGCATCCTGACCACATAAGTCCTCTGATGAAATATTTATTAATTTAATAACAGCTTTTTATTGTTTAACTCAACTCAGTATTAGTTTTACCTTCAGCCATAATGAAAATATTAAGACAGACAGAAAATGTTTTAAATGGTGTGGATGTATGGGACTTTTTTCTACTGTGTCTGTTTAGTATATACTGGTGTGTTGCTTTTTCCCTCCACACTTTTACTGGAGAAACGAACTCAAACATTCTGCACCTCAGCACAGCATTATGACAACTATCAGCTAAAAACAAGAGTAAAAAGCAAACTGTGTCCCCCATTACACTACACGTTTGTTGGTTTACCTTTATGGAATGAATTTCTTTGGGCTTGCAGTCGAGTTTTGATAACATCAAAAGGAGTTACTAAAATGAAACAGAAGTCATTTAGAAACACCCTGGATGCCCTGAAAATGCAGAAGTTTACACATGGTTTGTCATGAACTTCTATAACCTTTTTTTGTTTCCAGAAGGGGGAAAAAAACAACTAACAGTTTTTACAATGTTATCAGGCAGAGAGAAAAGAGATCTTAGCAGTCAGAGACACACCCTGTATGGTTTGCAAGACATCAAATCTATCTTTTCTAATTTACTAACAGTTGCATAGGCATGAAATGTTAGAGATACACAAAGCTCATTCAAAAACCACTGTGTTATGCTGTCTGAAATTGCTACAACTTGTTACATTACGTTCTGCTGCTAACCTTTTATAAGTAGCATACTACAAGTTATAAGAAATCAAATTTTGGCCTCCAGCATATAAAATAGCACAGCATTCTTCATGTGTTTGTTCTTTTTCAATAAACTGATCATAATAGAACTTTCAAAACAAAAAGTTAAATTCATTATGTACTTTTCCTTTTTTGCTGCATGTAGCCAATATCTAAAACATTGGGGTTCTTGAAAAGTAAGTGAAGGTTTAGCGAACATTTCACTGCTTCCACTCCAGCCCTTAAAGCTATCACAGTCCGAGACATTCTAAACACTGCAGTGGCTGGGCAGCTGAACCACCTTCCTCTGATTGTACCGGCTGAAGCTTGATTCAGTTGCCTGCATATAAGCAGCTGGTGCCATCTGAGTCTCTAAGGTATCTAAAATACCTACAGTTGACAGAAACGACAAGACCCACACTCTTGCTTACCAAATGTGAGCTAAAGTCAAACACTCCAGTCCATGTCTCACTGAAGACACTCCTATGCTCAGGCAATGCAGTCACACCTTAGCTCTCTGGTGCTGCCTCTCAGTTGACTAACAGGGGGTTGAATGTCTGGCTCACACTTCAGTATCTAAGTGCAGGGATCTAAATGTGACTTCTGCAGTTTAACTAAATTGCTTAAAATTCGCCATCTACTAGCATTTCAGCCACTCACACTATTCTAGCCCATCTCAGGCTGGCATTCAGACAGGAGCCAGTCTCCTATACCCCTCTTGAACACCATCACCTTACTCTGTACTAGAATTGTGGGTATGTACACAGAAATGAAACCCATCTTGGGAATTTCACAGGTCTGATGTAGAGGACACAGTGAAACAGAACAAAAAGACTATGAATTTGACAGGTTCCTGGTAAGATCCTAATCTGTAAACATTTGGAGATTTTGTGGGGGGAAATTGCACTTACAAAATTGCACATTTCCCTGCAACTTAATCCACATAAAAACCAAAGTCACAACCAAAGGCTATCTTAAAACAAAAAGTAACAGAAGCACAAAGTATGAGCTAATGAGCTTGTAGAATTCCAAGAGACATGAAGTGCTGAATGCAACCAATCAACGCCTCCTTGGGAAGGAGGTCCTGAGTGATTGAACGTGAAGCAGCAGATGAATTCCCTCTACTATCCAGAAGTTTAATAGAGTAACAAAAATGTTTTCTTAGAAGCAATGTTTAGGGAAAGAAAGAAAAAACCAAACCAAACCCAGCAATGAAAGTCTTTGACAGGGTAAGACATCAGAGAAGAATAAATTGTTATTAGTATGCCTCACTGGGACCAGCCTTGCAGGATTTGCATGTTGTACTGTAAAGCAGATTTTATCTAAAATATTTTTGAAAAAGCAGGAAATATGGAAAATATTTTTTATTGATAACTTTGTTTCTTCTCAACAGAAAGCAACGAATAACTATATCAAATGGAAAAAAAGAAACAGAAATTCAAAGTTAGTAAATATTATTCTTATTTTCAGAAATGGCTGGAGGTTATTAGGGACAGAAAAGATTTCAATTAACCATGCTTTCTGAAAGACAAAAAAAAAGAGAAAACTATCAAAAAGTATATTTGCTGAACATATTAGTGGAAACATACATAAGCAGACATCATGCTGAGTCAAACTGAAGAGTAATCACTTTGTAAGATTCTCTCTGTGGCCAGCTTCATAGTTTGCCTTACCAAATAATGATGTAATTATAGCTCCACAACAAGAGGCTATTGCTTGCTGAACAATGGTAAGTTTTTGTACTTGGATATCACTCAGTTCAGCCATGGCTTTATCCCTGGAGAAGAAAAACCTGTTAAGGAACAGAAACATATTTTAAGACTATGCTCAAAATTTGCAGAAAAAAGTCCAGGGAAAAATATTTTCAATTTTCATTACTGTCACATAGAAGTGGCAATATTACTTTTCTACTTGTGTACAAGCATCTCAGTAATTTTTGATATGATTTGAGAGTATTTGAGCCATGTTTTGCAAGCAAATTTCTAAAGACAATAAATCTTCAAAATCCTTCTTAGATAAATTACAACATCTACATGTTCTTGCAAACCACATTAAATCTTTAACATGTATTACCTTTAACAGCAATGAAGTGTTTACAAACATGAAAATAATCCTTACAGAGATAAATTCCCAGCCTGTGGCCCATAAACTGAAGCACTGCAGAATAATTCACCCAGCCCTTTTCTTACTCCCATCTCTTCTGAGAGAACCCAGAAAGGTCTCCTGGCTGATCCAACAGCCACAGCCTGCTAGTGATGACTCTGTACCCTGGCATGCCCCTCGTGTAATAGGCAGGGACTAACTGGTAATAATGCTGCCATCAAATGTTAATTCCTTGAACAAATGATGCTCTACGGCGGCATAGGCATAGTCACAGCAATTTAGGAATGCACTCACAATATCTGCAACAGGCCAGGGCAGGAGAAGATAATAAAAATACTTCTGCAAGTAAAATCCCCAAGTAGAGGTGTCTCTTTCAAAATGCACCACTGTGCATAAGTGCAGCCCTAACTTTATTAGAGAAATTGACCTGAGCTTTTCATTAGCTCTACAAGAATGTTTAGTTAATTTCACTACGCTTCAAGTTAGATAAAAAAAAGTTGCACAAGACAACTCTGACCTCTCAGGTGCTAACAACTGCAACGGTGAGTGGGGATATTGTCTATTTTTCGTGTATCTTTAACTCAGAAGGGGACAGCTGCCCAGAATTGCGTACATACCCGTTTATCACCAGCGCCTGGCTGCGGCCGCCGGGGTCAAAGGTCTCCGCGACTCAAACACCGCCTGCGCTGAGGCGAGGAGGGAAGAACGCTGCCACTCCCACCCCGCCTCCCGAGCCAAGGCCGTCGAGCTCCGTCCCCACGGCCCCCTTCCCCTCCTTCCCCTCCCCTCCTTGCCTTGCCTTCGGCCCGCCCCTGGGCGGGAGGGGCCTGGCCCGCGCGGGCCGTTGGTGAGGGCGCAGGGGCCGCTGTGGCGGAGGCGGGAAGGCGGGCGTGCAGCGGCCGTGCCGATTGGGGGTGCCGGCGGAGCAGAGCACGATGTGACTCCGCGGGAAGATGAAGCCAAGTGCTGCTGAGGCCGCCGACAAAGGAGCGCGTCCCCGTAAGCGGCGAGGGGCTGTGGGTAGCGCGGGGGAGCTGCAGCTGCTCAGGCCTTTCTTAGCCGGGGCCGCCATCCCGGCTGGGGCTATGAGGCGCCGAGCCCGCTCGGCGCCGGGTGGGCCTGAGCCGCCCTCGGGCTGGCGCTGTGAGCGGGGGGCAGCTGGAAGGGCTTTTGCGTGGGTTGGGGAGTTAAAACGTAAAAGTGTGTCCTTGGTGTGTGGGAAATTACCGGGCCGGTGCTGGGTGAGCTGCTCCCCCCGGGCCGGGCTTCGCTGGTATTTGCATGGAGGGCTCTTCAGGCCCAGGGTGTGAGAACGCACCCCCTTTGCGAGAGAGACTCTTCATTGCTATTGCAGTCCTGCTAATGCGCTCCAGACTTTTGAGAGGTTTAATATGCAGACTCCAGTTTTGATTCTAGTGTTTAGTGTGTTAATTTTTGAACGGCCCTGGCACGTGTGTGGTGAGTATAACACCATATTTGATCCATGATCATCTACAGAATTTTCCTTGCACACTTGCTTATCATCCATCTTTTTTGTTCTGCATGAGTCACACCAACCTATGTCTCCCCATTTTCTTCTTTCTCTAGGTTTTTTTATCTTTCAGATCCTACTAAACTGGCTGCTGTTCTTCCCTTATTTAGTGTGCTCATAAATCTTACTTAGAGGATTTTGCAGCATCAGTAGTAGTTCTGCTTCCTTTCCTATCTAAGACTGTTTCGGGGAGGGAAGGAATACCTAACAAAGGTACTGTTTTGCATGTTGCCTTTTTGTCTCCAGAAGAGGCCTGCTCACTTCCTGTAGCAGCTCATTGTCTTGAGCTTCTCCAGAAGAGAAGCAACTGGGAGCGAGTCAGTGAGGAGGAAAAACCAATTATGTAGAGTTGTGCTTTGAGCAACGTGGTCTAGTGAAAGATGTCCCTGCTTATGGCAGAGAGGTTGAAACTAGATGATCTCTAAGGTCCCTTCCAGCCCAAGCAGCATTCTACGGAAGCTTGCTCCACCCATTTCCATAATTTAGAAATTTTCCCTTTTGCAAATAAATCCAAAATCCAGTTCTGTTTAAATTGCCTTTTTTTTTTTTTCTTTTTTTTTTTTTCTTTTTTTTTTAGCAGATGGAGTACAAGCAAAACCAGAAAAGATAAGATCTTCCCTGAAGAATGTGAAAAAAGACACAGGAAAACCAGAGAAACTCAAATTTAAGCCGCTCACTGGAAAGGTGTTTTACCTTGATATCCCATCAAATGTGATCTCTGAGAAGTTAGGAAAGGACCTCAAAGAGCTGGGAGGGGTAAGTTAATAATGGACACTTGTATGAACCTAGAAGGAAATGTGCATAAGTGGAATGCCTTTCTTGGGTTCTTTATAACTGCATTTTAATGTTACTTGTACTTAGCTGAGATGGGGTCTTATTTTTCTATGTTTGTCTTAAACTTCAGTACAAACAATGAGCTTATCAACAAATTATTTGGTGGTTTTTCAGGAGAAGTTGCTTTACTGATAGGAAGAAAAGTTCTTATGGAGAAGCTTTGTTTTCAGTTGATTATTCACTTGTTAGAAAATTTTATTCAAATTTATTAAGTTTCATTGTTTGAGGTGATTTTTCTTCTGCTGCTTCTGACTATATTGACATGTTTACATGCTACAACTAACAGTGCTTAGCTGAACCTGGAAGAAATTAAAGAAAGAGTTTTGTATATGTTTTCTGTAAGTCTTCACTAACTACTTTTTGAATATTCTTACTTAAATAATAATTTTTATAAGCAACTTGCTAATTTTTTTTCCTAATTCTCCCTTCTGTATGGAAGGAACTCTTTGATACAAGCAAGTACAGGATATAATAATAATATTAATTGTATTGCTTGCATTACTAAACCTCTTTTAAGCACAGAGGCAGAAGGGTTCTGCTTAAATTGCTAGCTGTTCTGAACATTGCTTTGGCAATACTTTGAGCTCGGAGGGGCACTGAACAGCTTTATGAAATTGGTGCTTGTAAATCAAGGTGCTGTCTGAAATCATAGTGGCAGTAAGGAATAGCAGTAACATGGTTTTGAGTTAAGTGCATTATTTTACATTTAATGTCAATTAAGGGCACACTGTCATTTGTCGTTCCCTCTAAACCAGAATTTTAGGAATTCATGTGTGAAAAGTAAGGTCAAAACTCAAAGACTGAAAAAGGTTTTTTGTCTTATTCTGAGGAGTAAATGCCTCAACCTGAGATTCTCAACACCCTCAAGATCAACTGCCACATGTTTTGTTGTTACTTGTATGGAGTGCACTCAGAAGTGCCTCTCTGTATGTCCTGTTTCTGTAAAAGGTACTTAGAGCAGAATTGAAAGGCACAATTTCAAGCTGTGTGATTTGTGCTTTCCACGCTGATTAGTTATTGCGGTCCTCAAACTGTACAAACTGACATGAAGTAACAGGGCAGGTAGCTGATAATCATGCTGTAGTTGGCAATGAAAGACGGAAGGAGCAAAATAGAAGAGAGTAAACACAGAATAACCACGTTTTTATGTTGCTGAGTATGGGAATATGAATCTACTTAAGACTACTTTTTTGAGAAGTGATATGAAAACTACAGGTGTGAAACATGGTAGCTATCCTGAAATTTTAGTTGTTTTGCTGGCTCTAAACTCAATAAATTTATAGCTTCTTGCAGACTGTAAATTACATTTGCAAACACCTGCCTTTAAGTTTAGCTGAACACTTCTGTGTAATTTCTGTTACGTAAAATTAGAGAGAGATGTTTTCCTTGAATTAGTTTGTTATTCCTTAATGCAAGTGTTTGCCTTCTTATATCTGGAAAGTATTACAGGTAGATAGTAAAAAATTGTAATAATCAAAACAAAACAAAGCTCTTTTGATAAAGATTACAAAATAAATAAATAAATTGAAATTAGAATTTGTGACTGGTAAGGAGCTAGTACAACTTAATTGTTGTCATCTAGATAGTCAGAAAATATTTTCTTGTTAATTCAGTGTTTTTACACTTCATTGTTTTATAATTAAACTTATAACTAACTTTCCTTTAAAATATTCAATGTAAAGTTGAGTCACTGATCTATTGTCCCAAAATAATTATTTTCTTTGTATCTTTATATTTAGAGAGTGGAGAGTTTTCTTAGTAAAGATATCAACTATTTGGTGACTAATAAAAAGGAGGCAAAATTTGCACAAACTCTTGGCCAGATTTCTCCTGTTCCTAGTCCAGAATCTGCACCTAATGGAGGAAATGGTTCACCTCATCCTAGCAACCGAAAAGATCGACATGATGGAAGTTCATTTAAGATAGCAGATACAGTAAGTTTCTTAGTAATAATGCTGCAAATCAGGTGCAACCCATGGGATATGCGCTTAGGCTTTTTCTCCTGTTTTGTTTCCTAAAGGTGGCAGCAGTTCCTTGGGTGAATAAGGGTTTTTCTTTCAAACATTCTTTTAAACTTATTCAGTCTAACTTGTTAAACTAAACTAACTCAAACTTAATTCAGCAACTTTTTTGAAGCTTTTTTTAAAAAGGAGCCGTTTTCGCAAATAAGCAGAGTACACTAAAACATGTTCTAATGTAGTTTGTCTGACTTACAGCATTGATGTCATGTTTGACAGCTGTATCAGGCATGTGATGACATCCAGTGATTCCTGTCTCTTTGATGTGGTGGTGTTAATGCTGATATCTGTAGAAACACTCTGATAGTAGTAGGAAATAATTAAAATAGAATGTTATGAATATTAAGTTTTTCTGAGCCCTTTCTTAGGGGATCATATTAATTGCAACAGTTAGTATCTGAATTTATGCAGGTTTATGTGAAGTTTCTTATATGGACAAGTCTTGTGTCCTTTCAAAATACAGTTGAAAACAATAAGCTGTACTATATATATGGTGTTTTCTTAGAAACATGACCAGGCTGCAGGGTGGTCTTTGTATTGCACAGTTGAGGTCACCTCATTTTGCAAACAACCTGGATAGGTAAAGGGAGCTCATTATGAATAAACAGCAAAAAATAGAAAAAGGAAATGCACTGGTGATAGAAAAGCAAGGGATAAGACAGAGGCTATGATTATATTCATGACTGTTAGCTTAATTTTCACGAGCCCAGCTGGTGAAACCTCATCTTTTGGTGTGTGGCACTGGCTGCTTATTCCCACCATCTGCATTGTTCCAGCACTGACATTGCAGTGGCCTTCTTTGGCTGAAAATGATTACTTGTTTTTTTGGTTTTGGGCTTTTTTCTGTAAGACTGTATCAGCCGTAACCCTGTGAGAAAGATGCACGTTATTGAAAAATTAGCAGTGTAATGAGCAAAAGGAGGCTAACATATGTATTTAAGAGCAATGTAAATTATCTCTCTTTGCTACTTATGTGTTTCTGTTTTAATGTAGGTACGTATGAGCAGAGGGAAGTCCTTGGTTGAAAAAGCAATCAAGGAACAGGTAAGCCAAATAATCAACAAACTTGTGCTTCAGAACCTTGGGTGGTTTGGTCTTTTAGAAAACAGGCAGTAGAAAAAGGGGTCTTAGTGGTTTTAGAGAGAAGTCAGTCATGGAATGCTCAGGCAGAAGTTGAGGGATTGTCCTAATGGAAGTGGCAGGTATGTTTTCTGGGTACTTCCTGAAGAATTGAAAGTCTGCGGTGTCTTAGGACACGTATTTGTCAGGATTGCTAATTCAACTAGCATTTGAGAGGTGCTCATGAAGTTCATGTATAAATTTACTGTCTTCAAATCTTACTGCAAAATGTAACTATAAAGAACAGTTTTGGTATTCTGAAGGTTTAAATGTATTCTTTTGATGGTGAGGTGCTGTAACACAGAGAGACAAAAGAGGAGCCTAGGAGAGTGGCAGTCTTTTGGGTAGAGGCAAAACATCTGCATTTTAATCTCAGCTTTCTTATTATGTGTTATATTTGCAATTATTTTAAGTAATCTGTTATGTATTGTTTAAGATTATTAATATAATTTATTGCTTGCAGGACTTAATCCCCTCTGGTAGTATACTGTCCAATGCTTTGAGCTGGGGAGTGAAGATACTTCATATTGATGGTAATATTTTTGTTAGACGAAACCTGACTTGAACTTGTAATGTTCATTTAGCTGTTCTTTTGTTAAATTCAAAATATTAAAAGTTATGTGAAACATACAAAAATTGAGTAAACTGAGTATAATTTTCCTTCTTTTTGCCAGATGTTAAGAATTGCATTGAACAAAAGAAAAGAGAGCTCTGTCTAATCAAAAGAACAGGTAGTTCTTCTAAAGATGTGGTGAGTGCCTCTTTGCCGTTTATAAAAATGCCATTTGTTTCATTAACTAAGAAAACACTAAGTACTAAAGTACTAAGTACTGCCTATTGCTAGTACTACTAAGTATTACTTGTACTACTCAGTACTGCACTAAGTATTACTTGTACTACTAAGTACTGCTTGTACATTTTATTTTAATGAAGGTATTGCTCATTTTCAGTTTTTCACAGACTAGTATGTCTTGTGAATTGATTTAAAAACCATGTCTGAAAAATGAAGTATTTGCTGTATATTTCAACATTATTTAAAAATAGCTTTAATAGTCACATTGATTCCATAGTGTGTAGAACTGCACCTTGGAAAAGATATCTAAGAATCAGAAGTGCTGAACTGTCTGAAATTTCCATTCTGCTTGCCTCAAAAGTAATGAATAATAAAATGTATTGTGGTTTTAGGATGATGTAGATGGTGGCTAAGTTGCCTTGTATAATTTTCACTGTGACACAGTGATTAGGAACTCTTTCATTTTGATGGGCCACTTTGAAAAATTGTCATTGTTTCCTGGAGAAGCTGTCTCTATAAGGAATCTGCAACTCTTCCTTCACAGAGAATGAGCATAAAGAATCTTGAAACTATTCTGCCGCCAAGTATGTGCGGTTGGCGTGTGAAAATCCCTTTTTCTCAAGTATTTGGTCTGTGATATAGTGAGACCTTAAAGCTTGTAGCTCTTGTGTGCTCCATCTGCAGTTGCTCTGTAATTTGGAGAGCAATTGTCTAGTTTAGCCATGGGGCCTGATAAGTAAATTGAACCAAACTACCCAGTGTGTGTTAATGTTGTTTTGGAATGTAATATTGGCTAGTTTTTGAGGCCACATAAAATCCTCTGCCAAATCATCACTGTGTTCATGGATACCAGGTGAGATTTTTTTGCAAATAGTATAAAATGAGTTTGTACTTTTGCCAGAATCAATTACATTTAATAGCTGATGCTGGAATGTAGACTTCAGTTTTTTCTAAACACAAATATTCCTCTAAATTTTTTATTGCTAGAAGTAATGAAAGACACAGCCTGCGTAAATCCATTCAAATGAAAAGAATTGTTTTAATTGGAGATACTTACTATTCTACAGGTTTTGGTGGCATTTTGCAGCTTGCAGTTAATTAGGACTTACAAAGTGTTGTAAAAATGTTGTCTATACTAAAGACTGAACTTTCAACCATGGCAAAGTATTTTCAGGGTGGAGAGAGTAAGTGTATAAATTTACCTTTCTGGGTTTCTTTGTTTAGAGTTGCTTTTAGAAAAAATAAATTGAGGCATCTGAAGGAGAGTACTTTTTTTCAGTGTAGAAAGAAAACATGTTACCGTATTTCAAAGTAAGAATGAGCTTAGTTTCCTGAAAAATTCATCATGACTGTATGAAGTGATTATTAACACAGGGTGACTGTCATAACTTAAATTATCTACAGCTAAATCTTTACTTAAAGTGCAGAATAATACTCAGAGGAATTTTATACCATCTCTCTTTTTTTCAATAGGGAAAACACGTTACTGCTCAAAAGTCAAAAAGTAAGTACTTTCAATAACTGTAGAGGTTTCTGGCTTGACTTATTTTCTGAATGCTTAAAAATGTGCTACCAGTTCTCATGTGGTCAAATGTAGTGCTGTACTCCAATTTGTATGTCCAAGAGAAGCATGTAGAAAAACTTTGTGGAAATCAAGAGTTTGTCAAAACCTGTACATAATAAGGTCTAAAATAAAGTCTGCTTATTTATTAAGCTACTGGAGCAACTTGATAAATGATCAAAAGTAATTCTCTATTGATTTCCTTTTTTCCCCCTTGAGCAGGCAGACTGAAAAGTCCATTTATCAGGGTGGAAGATAGGAGTCGGTACGTATTCTCTTCATGCTTTCAGTAATGTGATTCTCAAACTGAGTAATTCAGAATTACTTGAGGAAGTGTGTCCTTAAATCTCAGTTCCTTTCAACTTCTTGACTTCAGATGTCAAGTGTACTGCCCTCTTATAATGACATACAAATGTGTTCAGCCACCAAATGAGATTGAGCAAGTAGTAGTATAGGAGGGAATATTTGCAGTAGGTGATGGAAGTCGCAAGTTAACAGGTAACTCCAGTTTGTAGATCACGAGAGTGGGTTCTTTGGGTTACTCTGTGCCGAGGACTATATGACTGAAAGGGAATCCTGAACCTTTACACCTTTCCTTAAATCCAAATCCTGTAGCCCAAAAGACCAATAAAACTCTGCATACTAAATTCCACTCCTGTAGTTCAAACTCAATTACATTCATCTCCTGCTGAGACCCGTTAGATGTAAGGAAAGAGAAGTTGTTAAAATAATTAATTGAAATTAGGTTTAATTTCCTGTTCAGTCGTTCCTTTTTAAAAGGAAAAATTATAAGCGATTAATCTGATTTCAGTATCCACAGTAGCAGACTGGATACTTTTGGCCTTGGAAAATTTCACATCTTTCTGTTCCTGTAATCAGTCAGTCTTGGTCGTGTAAGAAAATGCCAGTTAGCCAGAAGGTGAGAGAACAATGAATTGTAAAAAAAAGGTTCAGTTCTGCACAGCACAATTTGCACCTTTAAATTCCTAAGTAACTTCTGAGTTATTTGTTGTTTATAAGCACTAAATTCTTTGACCTGATTTCTCTGACACTTTCCTGAATTGAAAAAAAGACATCTAAACCTGGTTGTACACTGTGAGTTGGTGCAATAGATATGAGGGATATGAGGGTGGTGGGGAGAATTGGACCAACAGAGTTGTAAGGATAAGAAATTGATACATAAATATATGTGAATTTGACTTCACAATGTAGTGGAGTACTGAACACTTGAAACACTTCTAAATATTTATGTAACATAATGTTTTTCTAATGTTTATGCTACATAAGCAATAGTTCAGAAGCAGAGTGTGATGCTTCGCTGTTGCTATTATGTTTGCCAGACTTTCTCTTGTAGTTTTACCTGGGTAGCTTGTAATAGTAATGTGGGGAAAAAATCAGACTGAACTCTGCCATCAGCATTTCAGTCAACTGATTATTCAGTATGTGAACTTCCGACATGTCCTATTTTAGAAGTTCTTAATCTGCTCAGAGCACTGGTATGGTTGCTAGTTCTGGTATCTCTGAAAGTACAGTGGTGTACAGGATTATTTTTCTAAAAAAAAATGAAAAGGTCAGTTTTTGTATTTTGAATGGTGAATTGATTACAATGTTTTTTAAGGAAATGGTTAAATGAAAAAGAAAAGCATTGTGTGTTGGGAACTGCTGTAACTTCTCAGGAGCACAAATGCACTATTGTCCAAATTGTTTTTGGGTTTATTGGTTACCCAACTCACAACAACTAATAGGCACACAAGTCATATCCTAAGGAGTGTGTAAGACAGCAGTGGAAACTGAAGGAAAGTATCAAGGAAGGAATGAATGACTTAGATTCTAAGATACTTATCTGCTTAGCATTCTGTGTATGTCATATGTAAAAGAGAAACACTTTTTCAAGATTTTGAACCTGGAGTAATGTATGCAATGAAGCCTCTTTTCCATTTCTGATAGTTCTCATGCACTTGTTTTGTGTTAATACAGCCAGTACCGACCGTTTTATCTGCAGTTACTGAGTTTTCCATTTCTGAACTATTGTGTTCCAAAGCCATATAGTCCATTTGAGGTGGATAAGAAGTATCCTTCTGGTCAAAAGCAAACTCAGTCTAAGCAAAGGTTTGTTGAACACTTTATTTTATTGAGGTGTGGGTAGAGGAGAGGGCTGTTCTCTAAATTATTTCATAACTAATTGTGTTCTAAAATAATTTCTCTTCTAATTTTCTGTGCCATTTAATACTATTAAATACTATCAGCCATGTCTCAGCTAATGTATTTACAGCACTGTTGGTGTCCATCTCTCTATCTGTACCCTCTTTATCCTGTCTTTAATCCTTTTCTTGGGCATACAGATGCATACATCCAAAAATGCGGCCTTCTGCTTTTACTGTGTGTCAGCATAAGATTTTTTTTTTCCTTTCTGCCACTGATTTCTTCTTTGTTCTCATCTTGGATGCTGTTCAGTAAGTATTTCACAGGAAGTGAAAGATTTCTTTTGTATTTGTCCATATAGTGCTGAAATAAATAATTAAATATTTTAAAGTAGTGATATTCAATCCCAGTGCCTAACCATTGCTGATAAAGAGTGTATATTGTTGATAATTTATAGAATTAGATAGACTGCGAATACTGCTGTAACTCTTCAAAGATGAAGTGGATGCCAGCTGCCCAGTAGAATTGCACCTGGTTTTAGAACAAGTGTTTGTGTGATACATTTTGGCATTCAGGCTCTATTTGCGCACTACTGATGCAGTTAGAGCTTCAGCAAATCAATTTTATGATTTGAAACTATTTAAGAGTCTTAACTGGTTTTTGTGAGTGGGGGTTTTTAACTTTTTCTACCTAGCTTATTTGACTGACTCCTAAAACTGATTTATATGAGAGGCTAAATATATTTAGGTGAAGGGTAGCTTTGCTATATGTGGAACTTTTAATAAGTTGTTTCTTTTCTGTCCTTGGGGCTGAAGGCTTACTTAGCTGGGATGTTTTCTTTATAAAATGGCTTCTCCACAGTTCTGTCCAGTCTTGACCTTGATACAGCGCTGGAGGTTTCAGCTGATGTTGCCATGATGCTTTTTTTTTTTAATTGCAATGAAGATAGCAGTATGAAAAAGCAAAAAAAATGTATTGCAAGGATTACTGCTGTATTAATAAGGCAATTTCTGGCTGTGTCTCTTCAGAGGAGGTTGGAAAGGCCCATTCTTTTTAAAGCATTAAATAACTAGAAAGGCAGTTTAGATGGATTAGGGAATATGATATATTAAAAAATTCAGGATTTATGTTTGAATAAATATTCATAACTAGTATTTCAGGTGGGCACATACCAAAGAGGTGTTTAGGTGGGAAGTTGCTTCATACTCAGCTGGTGAATGTGAGCAATGTCAGTTTTGGGAGAGAGAGAGAGAAGGGGAATGTTCACTTGTTTGGGTTCACCTGGGAGAAAAACTTGTTGAAGCAAAGCTCTTCATTCTACTTGCTTCTGCATTGGGCAGGACCTGCAGACTTACTCAGTCTTCAGATGATCAATTCTTTTACATCTGTCCTGCTTTACCGGTTCTCTATGAGCTTTACTTGCTTCCAGAGGGAAGGTGTGAAGGCTGGTGTAACAGTTAAAGCACACACTAGAGTTCCCTGTCCTGGGGAACCCAAGAAATGCTGGGGCAGGTGTTAACAATACATTGCTATGTTTTGTAAGCTAGAGATTTTTCAAGACAGACTTTTTGATGTAAAGTCCTGAGCTTACATCTACACAGATACTTGGTAAAATCTGTCAGTGATTTTTGGCTAAACGGGGAGATGGAACTACTCCTTCAGAGTAAAACAGAAGTAGAGATTGATGACTTTGCTTTACTGCCATCATAACGACCTTAGGTGGTTTAATTGTGTATTGCAACAAGCAGTAGCTCTCCCCAGATGAGGACTCTGAAGGTCATGGAGCAGCTGTTGAAAATCTCTTCCTATTTTAATGTCCAGGAACAACTTCAGGTTCACTTTTTTGCGTGCCCGCCTAGCCTGTGCCTAGAAAACCAGGACAAAATGGCATTTGGTCAGCATATTCAATATTGTGTATAACCCAAAAATGTGGCTGTTACTTTTGCCAAAGAATGAGGTAATCTTTTAGACCAGGTGTGTATTTTCTAGGCTTCAAAAATACTGACAGTAGGTGTTAAAATACTTTTTCTCTTCTACTTTGGATTTTATCAGCTATGCACAGAGATTTCTAAATGTCCTTTGATTTTTATTTGTTTAGCAATTTTGTATTACTTATTCTGAGTCAGTGATAGTAGTACATCTATACTAACCTGGATGTTTTTTCCTAACTTTCAATTCCCTGAGTCTGCCTGTCTTCTTGCAGTAAATCTTTCTGGGGTTTGTTTGTTTGTTTTTAAATCTATGTGTAACTTTTCTCTTGGTTTTTTTTAAGTGTTGACTAAACTAATGTAAATTGTTAATGGGGAAATAAAGGTTTGTTTTGGGGTTTTTTTTTTCAAGTGAGTAAGAATGAACATACTGTGAGGGGCAAGTTGAGCACTCAGTTCCATGTTGGACTCATTAATATTCTCTTAACAGAAACAAAGTAAACAGTGACAAGGACTGTGGAATGCCAGCTCAGTTTCCTCAGAAGGACAAAAAAAAGAGAGGATATTGTGAATGTTGTGGGAAGAAATATGAAGATCTGCAAATGGTATGTGAAATGTCAAGTATATGTTTTGATACCATCAAATCTCTTATTGCCAGAGGTTTCTCTATAATTTTTATTTTAAGGTATTTTTCTGAATAACCAGAAAAAGAGTATTTTTTTCCCATGTTAGAAGCAGCAATTAAGAATTAAAACCGATCTCTGATAGTTGAAGGCACTAGTAATTCATGTCTTGGATAAATGCTATTTAATGATATTTACTTGCTCCTTGTCTACTGTTGACTTGTATATTAGTATCTGTAGTATCAGATTTGTTTCATGTTTTTTCTTTATTGCAGCATCTGGAAAGTGAACGGCACCGAAATTTTGCACAAAGCACACAGTATAAAGTTGTTGATGATATAATCTCAAAGTTAGTTTATGAGTTTATTGCATACAAAGATGAAGATACAGGAAAAATAAAAAGGTGAGTTACATGTTGTAAATTCTAAAGACTCTGTGAGTCAAGACATTGAACATAAAGATAGTTCTGAAATTGTCAATCTGAATAGAACAGGACAAATTCATGTTTTTAAATAAATCATGGAAATTTTCAATGAGGTTGTGCCTGGCAAATCAGTTCTGTAGAGCAGAACTTAGGAAAAAACAAATTACAAGTTCAGATGACGTCAGAAAGATGAGACTGAAAGTTGCCAGAAGTTGTCCTACCCATCTTCAGCTTCTGTAACGCAAAATCTACTCTACTGAAATATTGCTAAAAGGAAGACAGCAATGTCTGGACATCTTGTTCTGAATGCTTTCTGTCATATTTAGTAGCCTAAGGACACTTTAGTAGCCTAAATCAGTCATCTGGTCTCCTTACCTGTGGAAAAACTTCCTACCTGAACTCTAAACCTCTTAGCTTCTGTGCTGCCTGTACAGGACAGAGAAAGCAAATGCTCCTTTTTCTGTAGCTCAAGAGCTTGAAAGGGCAGGAAAGGCTTGTTTGGTGTCTTGGACTGTAGGCACCAGGGTCTTTGTTATGTGAAGCAGTAACAGCCTGTTCAAGGCTGCTCTGATTTTTTGTGAACGAGTCAGGAGATAAGGAATAACTTTCTTGTCTATTTATAAAAAGATATGGCAAGTAATGAAGAAATAAAAATATTCTTTGTGAAATCAAAGGAAATGCAAATGGAATCAAACAACTGATAGCCTAATAAAAGCAAGCCTTTATTTCTTTTGTGACTTCAAAATACCCAGAGTTCTTGGGCTTGAAATCCTGTCAAGAAAATCATGTTAATTTTGTGTATATATCATAGAATATTTGTAGGTATTTATAGTCATTGCGTTATATTCATTAACTTCTTTTATTCTTAATGCCACTGCAAATTGAGATTTACTGAAATACTAGGCTACTTTGTGTGTTTTTAAAACAACTTTATAAGCTGTAGAAATCAGTAAGAAAACATCAGAACTGTGAGTGCCCTGCTCCTGTAGAAATAATGTGTTACTACCCTAAATATATCTTTCCTTGAAGAGTAAAAACAAAAACTCCTTTGTCAGTGTAGTTGCTTTTCTAGAATCAGTTGCATATGGAGTTACATTGCATGGGGGAGTTTTATGTTTGTTAATAATTTTAAACAATTTCATTGTAGGACAAAATGTAGCACAGGATGTTTTTCTCCTATTATTGGAAAGATAGCCAGACCAGATGAGCTGAAAGAGCGACTGAAAAAGCAACGCATTTCTTTGAAAACTTACTCCTGGAAGGATACTGCAATGCAGGCACTCAGACTGGATCGCCAGCCTGCAGAAATACAACCAAATTCTGTGCTAATACCTACCCCTGTTTCTGCATGTGTCTGTTCAGTTCTTTGTCACCCATCACAACCTTCAGAACTAAAAAGCAAGTTCAGAATTAATAATGAAAATATTAAGACTGATTGCTCCTGTGCTGTGAAGTTAAGAGAGACTGTTGTTTCATCAAATTCCATACAACCCCCCCTTCAGAAAACTGACAAAGTGTGCACAGAGAACTTGTCTCGAGCTTCTGAGCCATTCAGCAAGGAAATACTGGAACCAGATGTAAGTAAAAAGAATGTACAGTGTTTTCAGGAAAGAATGGATACTTTATATTCTCATACCAAAGTTACAGATTTTAGTGAACAAGACAAAAACTTACTGCAGCAAAAACGAAAATTAAATAATTCAGTAGTTCTACCAGCAAAGTGTTTGAAAAAAACAGATGCCAATCCTACATTTGTCAAGAAACATCATGATTTAAGTGATAATCATCAACAAATGCAGCACAATGTCATTCTGGAGGCTGAGGTATCTGATACTGCTGTGAACAAAGAACTTAATGCATCAGCTGCCAGCACTGCCCACAGTTCACCATCTGGAAAGCTGCACAGAAAAGTGAAACTTCACTTGAGAAGGAATAAAAGAGAAACCCGGAAACAGAATATGGAGTTATGTGTAAAGAATTCAGATGGACTATCTGTTCCTCAAGAGAAGAGAAGCACTTGTAGCTCACCACTGCAGACCCTATTGGAATTATTTCAGACAAGTGAAAGAAACTCAGAATTTGGAGGTTTTTCAAGTTACACTGAGAACAAGTGTTCAATGAGCATAAATGAAATATGCGAAGGGCAGAATACAAATGTTATATGGTCATTATTTTCCTCTTCATCCTCATCCCCGTTTTTTGGATTTTAATACTGGTTTATTTAATAGAATTATTTTTAAATTGACTTGAAAATATAAGATTCTATTCATGAAGACTTAAATTCCTGTATTATATGTAAAGATTATTTGGTTTTCAAGATTTTTAATGCAAAAGCTTCTGTATATGTAAATAGGAAAAATAAAACTAAGTTGGGTTTTGGTCATGTGTTCTGGGCTTTTTTTTTAAAGGTACTGCGTTATTGTGGTTGGTAAAAGGCTCTGACCTCACATTTGGATTAAATGAATTGCTGGGCAAAGCGTGATGCAGCTGCATTTCGATAGAGTAATTTTCTAAAATCACTGATTATGACACATTCCAAGCAACCCCATTAAAAATAACTGGATGTTCCATGGTAAATAAAGTAGTCCATTACTCATGGATTACTGATGTTTTGTGAGCATTTGGTTACTTCTCTTTTCTGCTTCTTCTTCTTCTGCTTTAACAGAGAATGCAGTAAAGAAGATCATTACATTCTTTGACTACTCTGATGTATTATTATTAAAGTAAAACCAGCTCTATAGTCTATTTCAGGTAATAAGAAAGCAGTTAGATGTATATATTTTCATTGTGGGAGAACAAACAACAGGACAGGTTCTGATCAACTTAGGTAATTTGTTTGATTTTTCTTTCAGAGTAGTCAGCCTGTCAGATTGGCTTACTCAGAGACTGAAAGACACAAGTGAGAGTTGGGAAGACTTTTTTTTAATAATGCAGATCTTTACTATAGCTATTTTCTTTCAGAATTTCTGTATCTAAATCATGAGAGGGCACAAGTATGAAATTACAAGAGGCAAAGCTTTATTCATAAATGTAGAGTGCCTTAAGGTCATGTAAGAGATCTAAACCACAGAAATTACTTTCATTAATTTTTGCATAAATTACTTGTTTGCATTTTCATCTCTTGCCCATTTAATATTCTCTAACTTCGTGCTCTTACAGTTAAAGTGCTTTAATGTTGCATGCTATTGTCTGTCCTTTATAGGCTATTTTCTGTGAGGGGTAGGTAAAGCTGCTTGAAGTGCAGGAATGGGTGAGGAAAATGATATAAAATTACTTTTCCTTTAGAGAGGGGATGAATTGGAAGCTTAATGATGAAAGCAGCTGCTTAGGGAGTTACTGTCACCTTAAAGGTGACATTCCTTATTCCCCTGTTAATATAATTGCATGTACAGTCTGGTGAGGTCTCTTTTCTCCATCTTACTGGTCACTCCTGGCTTGATGTAGTTAATTCTGATCTGGGTTTACATCCGGAAAATACAGAAAGCCACTACAGAAATGAGCAAAATTAACATTTTAAAGAGGAGTTGATCTTGAATGTATATGGCTGTATTTATTTTTTGCCTGTAAATTACTAGTATATAGTGCTCTAGGACTGGGACTTTAAAGTAGAAGATTGAAGCAATTACTTTGTTCTTCATTTTGAGTGACACTTTAATGATTGCTCTCTGGTTCAGTGAATTCAGTATATTTTAGGAACAAGTGTTTTGACTGTTTTTCTTTTACTGAGATAATTTTGTTTGGTTGGAGGGTTTTTATTGGGTTTTTTTTTTGTTTGGTTTGTTTTGGTTTTTTTTTTTTTTGGTTGGTTGGAGTTTTTCTGGGTGTGGGTTTTTTCTGGCTTTTGGTTCAGTCTTAAAAGTAAAATTAAGAATAACTTGCATTTCCCTCTAAGACATTGCCATGACCTTCCAGTAAGTGTCTTTTGCTTCCTGCTCCCATCCCTGGGGCACACACTCCTTAGCTGCCGTGGTGGCTTCCATCTGGGATGACTATGGGATACAGGTAAGGATTGCTGCAATGTTAAGTGTGAAGGGTAGAAGTCACTGTTAGTAATCCACTCATCAGATAAGCAATGGGTGTGTTCAGCATGATTAGATGCAGTCCTAGAACATACTAGCTCAACAGGCTCTGCAAAGAGAAGTTTTGAACACATTGGAATCTGGCTTTAGAATCTTGAAGGGAAAAAAAAAAATCTGAGGTTTGTCATTAAATATGAAGACTGTTCATTGTAATTCAGAACAAGATAGGAGAGTCACTGCTACTGGTTGCAAAAAGCAGTTTTAGTCACGATGAAGATTTTGTTTACTGGTCACTTTAGTATGTGTTAAGAGTCCCCTTTATCATATGATCAGGCGGCATCACAAGCCACAGTAAGCCTATATACTATTTCCAAAACAGATTTGCTAAGCATATTTAACTATTTTAATGTATTTATTACCTTTTAAGCTTAAAAACACAACAATTTTTACAAAAGTTTGAATGTATTTATGTTACAATTTCAAAAAAATAAATATGGAAGGGTAGTTACTAAACATCTGTCTCTCTCCGATTTCCTCATAGAGAAGAGAATTGAGTATTTTCAAAACATGTGGCAGTGATTGTGAGAAAATGTCAAAAAGTTCAGACAAAGACTAGCACAAGTACCTCTCTGGTCACTAAAACTGCACTTCTAATGGCAAACCTTTATTTATCTGTGAGTATGTATTTGTGATAATTAAATATTATATAATTGCAGTTTGAACTCTTTCTTCTTGAGTATATGGATTTCTTTTAATTCACTTCATTTTTGAATTGTCTTGCTTTCTGTGACTTTGAGGAGCAGGCATAGGTAATGTTTATATTCTATTCAAAACTAGCTGTTAAGTTTCTAACTGTTGCTTCCTCTTTTTGGTAGTTGGAGACATCTGGAGCTCTACCTGCTCCCATACTGTCTGCAGCATACACTTCTACACAGTGTGAAATTGTAAGTTTTAATAGAGCACACAAGACCTGAGTATCAAAAAAAGGTGAAAGCCTTAGCCCTTATGTAGAACAGACATTACTTAATTTTAATATCCGATTGAAAAAACATCCCCTAGGTTTTTAGACCATAAAAGTACTTTTATTTAAGTGATTTTCTTGTGACCCAGTGATTTTCCTGGTTTCATAGGAGTGGCAAGCACATTTCTGGGGATGTGAAATATTTTATGAACTTTGAAAGGTTAAAATAGGAGGTGTGTGCATATACATACAGATGCCAATGCTGAAAGCCTGTGCACACACTACTGGTTTGGTACTTCAGTGTAGGGTGAGTTCAGACCCAGGGACAGACCCAAATGATCTTCAATAAGGGCTTTTAACATGGGAGTTGTAGCTAGAAAATGCAAAGTTGGGATGGTAGTAACAATATCAAAAGAAATACAGGTGTTGAAAGATGCTTTTAGAAATAAAGCCTTGGAAGAAGCAGTGTTCTACTTCAATTACACCTACACCATAGGCCTGGGTTTTTGCAGTGGATGCCCTAGCACTGCATATGGCTTTGCCCCATGGTATGTATTTACCTGGAGCAGAAATGTTGTGTCTGTTCAGGTGAGCTGTAGTCCGGCTGAGAGGAAAGAGTTCCCAATCCGTATGTGCGTGCATGGAGGTGTAGGTACAGACACTCCTGTGGGGATTAGTGATACCAACACCACCCACACGTAAGGAAGTTCTGCAGTAACTCCTGACATTCATGCACTCAGGTGAGCCCTATGCTCTGCAGCAGCATCTGTGTGGGCAGCTCTTGCCCAGTGTCCAGCTGCAGGACACTTGGCACAAAGCAGGACGTGACTTTAGAGCTGGCTTTCCCATTAGTGTTGCAGGGAAGTCAGTTACAGCCTGAGGTTTTTGGCTCCTTAGATGTACCTATGAGAGTGTGTGCACCTTCATCCCACACCTGAAGAGGCTCAGCTTTGACACACTCAGCTGACGTAGCTGGTGCTGATGTCTGTGAAGCTCTTGTGGCAGCCTCTGAGTGAAGGAATATTGAAAAAATGGTAGCTGCTGTAACTGGTGTAATTACAGTGGGGCATATGGACATGGGACAAAAATTTTAATCTCTCTGTGCTCTCCAGCTGGAGAATCTTTGTGAGCTATGTGGTCCATGTGGCCTCGGGGCCATTGGCTGATAAGCAGCAGGGGCTGATAAAGGCTGATCGTGCTGGGCTTTTTGATCATGTAGACAGTTGATACCACAGAAGCATCAACTCAGTCTGCTTTGGTCTTGCACTGAGTACTCAAAGGTGGAAAGCACTTCCTTGCCCTAGTTTCATTCTGTAGATGCTCAGAATCTGAGAACTTCAAGACATGCAATTAGATTGTGTAAAGAATTGTGGGAAATTCCTGAAATAGTGAAGTGTAAAATAAAACTACAATTAAATGTGATCAAGTGTTCATATCCTTCTTGGGTGACTAGTTTGGATGTTACTTGCATCACAGCAGGAAATGGACTCCCCTTTATCCCTCTCATTTTTTCCATTATGTTTCATCTCATGTAAATATTCTTCTGGAAAATAAGCTGTTTTCTTTCAAGTGCTTACTGCCACTCAGATTTAGCTGTAACCTCTATATGCATCTAATCACCACTCTTGAAGACAAATGAGGGGAAATTTTAGCAACCAATTGATCCAGAGCAATTGTACAACTTACTGACACAGAATATATGTAGGTGGACTAGAAAATTAATACCAAAAATTATTTCTTAGCATGACTAGTCCTCTGGACCCTGTAAAGGTCTTTTTTTTATGCTTGCACTTAATAGCAAAAACAAAGGTAAATCTTGTTGGTAATACCACAGAGTCACCACTGATAATCTGTAACAGGTGAAGGTTAATGTGAGTAATGTCCATTAACCACCTTATCGTCTCTGAGGGTGATATGAGATTTATATTTTGGGATTTTTTTACAATGAATTCTGCAAAAATTGCTGTTCGGTTCTTTGCTTTAGGTAGTTCAGCTATCCAAAACGAATGCTTAGCGCCCCAGATATAGCACTATAAAAAGATTTGGGATGGAAAGCAGGTGTTTGGCTATAGTCCAATTTCATTTGGGATAAAGAAGTTGTAGATGCAGGTGGCAGTCTGACATATTTTTGTTTGTTTGGGGTTTGTTTTGGTTTTGGAGGGGTTTTTGTTTGGTTTTTTTGTTTGTTTGTTTGGGTTGGATTTTGTTTGTTTGTTTTGGTTTTTTGTTGAATTGAGGGGAGATCGCACTTCAAGATTCAGTGTTGAGTATTTGGTATGTGGATAGCTGGCTATAAACCCGACTTTGTGACCTTCAGTACTGCAGGCAGTGGAGGGGAAGGTGTTGGTCTCCTCTCTCTCTCAGGACTAGAGATAGGACACAAGGAAATGGGAGGAAGCTGCAACTGGTAATGTTCAGATTGGACATCAGGACAAGGTTCTTCACTGAGAGGGGGATCAGTCACTGGAACATGCTTCTCAGGGAATCAGCCCCCAAGTCAAAAGTCAAAGGATTGGATGACATTGATATATGGTGTATTTTTAGGTAGTTTCATGAAGAGAAGGGAGTTGGACTTCATGATTCTTGTAGGTCTCTTTCAACACAAGACTTTCTATGAGTTGCTAGAAGAAAAATTCTGTCCCCTGATGTGAAAGAGCTTGTTGCTCAGAAGTGGATAGTCTGCCACAGTCCTCGGCAGTGATGAGGACTGAAAATTAGGAGGTGAATCTCGATGTTCTCTGCCTGATTTCCCAAGTGAATGTGAAATCACCATCAATGAAATTTAAATATTTCTCGCAAGGATTAAGCCTGCCAAATCATTCATTTCTAATCAATGTGTACAAAAGAAGGGACTTCAGGCATACAGATCAGGATTTACTTCCTTCTGATTTACATCCTTCAACATGATATAGAAATTTTCTGCAGTTTAAGTCTTCTCTTTAGAATTAATCTTCAGTGTTTACCACAGAAGTGATAAATAAATAAGCCAAATAGTAGAAGATATAAATGAGAGAGGTTTGCAAGAGAGGTTTGCTTTTTCAGCTCTGTTTTGGCTAATTGCTTCTAGCATGCACACTTTTTAAATGCCTTTATCTTTTTATTAGTTACTGTATTTCTTTTAAAAAAAAGGTTATAAATATTATGCTTAAAATTAGTGAAGGGTTTGACCAAAATAGAGTTGGCATACTAAAGAAAGGAATGCATTTATGAAACATATGTATCATACCTCACCATATCCACTGAGCACACAGACTGGAAAAAACTGCATTCATAGTCGTTAGCTTAAAGCAGCCAAGCCTTGGCTGATGCTGGGTTGGTGAACCTTCCATGTGTAACACCAACACTAAATCTGAACACTGGTGAGCAAGAGAAAAAAGAAATCTATGATGTACTGATCCAGGAAATGAGTGTATAACTGTACTGTGTATCTGCTGCTGAATGGTGTAATATATACCCAATGTAAAATTCTCACAGAAATACTGACAGAAGCAGCTGTGAAATAGTGTGCCAGTGGGAAAAGTTGAGTCTAACTTAAATAACTGTAGGGCTTGGCTGCAGCCTGAAATGTGAGGATTTGTGGCTTTTGTAAGAAGATTGAGGCATCATATTATAACACTGATTTTTTTTTCTTTCCTATAAATAGCACTTTCTCATTTTCTTTACCCACCCCACCCATGGTCTTTTTGACACCCCATAGTGGAGTTTTGTAAGCTAATTTTGCACTGTTTCAGCAGCTGCTTCAGGATTTAATGGATACTTTGAGGTAATATTCCATCTTGCCTGTAGTGCCTGACTGCAGTGTAAGCAAGACAGTGTAAAACTTACTTGCCACTTTCTCCTCAAAGTTATTATATAT
Organism: Drymodes brunneopygia; assembly: GCA_013400955.1. Lineage (NCBI taxonomy): Eukaryota > Metazoa > Chordata > Aves > Passeriformes > Petroicidae > Drymodes > Drymodes brunneopygia. Next base: position 72,162 of record VZTZ01027960.1, on the reverse strand, counting down.
TTCCAAATGCAATACTCTGCTGTTATCTTCAGCTTGTTGGGCTGTCATTTTGCCTGTTTTCATATCACAGAAACAAACTCTGAGAAACTGAATTTCCCTCATCCATCCTCTAATTGGTTCCTTTAATAAGGTGGTATGTGTAAGTGAGGTAAGCCCTACAGAGAAATGGGGCCAGGAGCGCCGGCATTCCCTGGCGGGTGGCTCCGGGGAGCCAGGCAGGCGCTGCCGAGCGCTGTGCCCGGAGCACGGCCCTTCCCGGGGAGAGCCCGCGGAAGGCAGAAGGCAGCCCGGCAGGTGGAAACGCTCCTGAGAGCAGAAATGGAGGTGCTGGGCGTCCTGGCTCTTGTCGGTGCAAGCAGTGCAATTAAAATTGATCTGCATAATGATTTGAAGATATTTTGTTTGTTCTTTTAATCTCTGAGACTACAACGAGGAGCAGCTTTCAGTGACATTATCTGTGATGCCACCTCCTCCTTTATTATGTGTTTACAACTGGTACAAGCCTTGCAGGGGGTAGTTAGACATCGTATTCTCTTGTCTGGATCGGCAGCGAGCTGCATCGGCCGCTGCCCTGACATCCCTCCTCCTCTCTCCGCTCACCTCGGCTGCCTGCCACGGCCGTCCTTGCTAGAGCCCCTTCGGAAAAGGGCGGGGGAAGAGCTGCCTTGGGCGATCGCCACTCTTGTCCCTTTTTCATAAAGAAATGTAGTCCAGGAAGGTGAGATACACCGTGCTGAGAGGCAGCACTGCTGCTCTCGGCTTCCCGGTAGGTGGGAGTGTAGAATTGGGTTGCAGATGCAGCCAGCCCTCTACTGAGGGTGAATTATTCTCGCGTTTCAGGGAACGGACATCGTGGGGACTCCTTGACACTTCTGTCTCTTGCTTAGTCCAGGAGAGCGTGTTGTAACGTGAAAGGAATGATTCTGCGTTGTAATCCTTTGCTACTCTCTTTGTTAAAAAAGCGGGGAGGGAGTAGAAATTTAAGAAAGAAAGAAAAAATATCATAGAGAAGGAAACTAAGGTTTGCTCTGAAAATGAATACGTAAAGGAGAGAGGGGCTGACGGCGGTACGGGCAGGGAGGGAGGGAGGGAGGGAAAGCGCCCCGGCTGCCTCCCCCGAGAGCCCCCGCCCTCACCCGCAGCTGTCAGTGAAGGCAAGTTTTGCGGCGGGGGTTCCCTCAGCCCGGAGCGGTGCGGTACCGGGGCGGCCCCACGGGGCGGGAGTGACTGCGGAATCCCTGCGGCGCTGCCCGGGCTCCGGCGCTTCCCCTCCGGTCTCGCCCCGCTCCCTCACTCCCNGGCGCGGTGGCCGGCGCTGAGCACGCGGGTGCGGAGCGAGGCGGCGCGGGCACAGGTAAGCGCCGGGCGGGGGAGCGGGGCCAGGGTGCGGAGCCTCGCCGCACCCTCCGCCGGGGTGTTCGCACCGCCGGAGGATGCGCTCGGTGCAGAGCGATGCTCGGCCACACGCGCGGCTCGAATTCCCGCAGAAGCGCTGGGAATGCCAGTCCTGAGCAAGGACGCCCGAATTGGTTAAGATGGTCCCCGTGCCTGTTTGTGCCCTCCCCCGGCCGGGAGCGGGGCCCGGGAGGGCACAGCCGCTGCCTGCGGCGGCCGGGGCACCCAAAATGAAAGTTGCGGCGCCTTTGCGACAGCGGGGCTTGAAACGCTGCAGCTTAATTTCGGCTTCTGGCTGAAGCGTGGGCAGGGTGGGTTTGTGTTCTGTGGACTCGGATGTGATTTAAAAATAGAAATTAAATATCGGAAGGGAATTGCTTGAGATGTAACACGTGAACTAAACACGGGATTTAACGTGCATATTGTCTGCTATCTAAACCGGGGTATATTTTCAAATTCCATAGAATCATAGAATGATTAGGGTTGGGAGAGACCTCTAAGATCTAGTCCAACCATTAATCGGGCACTATTTGTGTTAAAAAGCGTATTTCTGTTATATGAAGATCCTCTATAACTTTTAACAACCTAATTTTTTATTAAAATACAGTGATTTTCATCTTGACCCCTTTTGTTTGAGGTGGTACATGACTGTTACATCTAAAGGAAAGAAATATTGAGTCCATATTGTTATAGATGTAGAACAAAATCTGAGCATTTCAGGTAACCACTGACATGCAAGATGAGTTGCAGGCCTCTGTTTCCTCCTTTTCTAATTGACTACTGTGTGTTTAAGAAACAAAATAGGTGAAAAAATTGTCTCATATTTCTTATTTTATAATCCATGAAGTATAAGAACTGACAACTTGCATTCTCTTTGTGTAGTTAAATAAAAACCAAGCTCTTCATAGCATATGTATTTGCCTCTGAATGTAACTTACTCTATATAAAGATTTTTCAGATATGAAGACCATATTTACAGTAAAATAAAATAGGATTCTAAAAGTCCATAATGCTTTGCTTAAAAAAGAAAAAAAAATCCTCTAGGCATTTCAGGATACTTTGAAGACCCCCAAAAAGTCATAAGTTTGAACACTTTGTGACATGTCTGTTTTAAACTTAGGAATGGTTGCATTTGGCTTTAGTATTAGGCTTAAAATACTGGTTTTACAGAACAAACTGCTAATTAATGGGTTTTGTTTTTCTGAATGTCTCAGCTTTTATTCCCCAGATCTTATGCTCATAAAATTTTCAAGTCATCCTCATCTAATTAAGTTGCTAGTATGAATATTACTCTAGGCAGAAAAAAAAAGTAACACGGGTGGTTGGAAAAGGGTTAAATATATTTATTTCACAACAGCCTCCACTGGAAACCAATGTAAATGTGTAAAAGCTCTGATGTAATTATGAAAGCTACTACAACTTTTATTCCTGATCAAGAAGTTTCCCCGCTGCTGCTTAAAATATTCCCAGACTTTCCCATGGTATCTGATGGTTGTTACTCATGGAGGGATACAGTAGCTGACAGTGCTTTGGACAAAAAAAAATTGCCAAGCAGGCCGAACCGAGTGAGTGAAGCAGTACAGATTTTCTGTGATTCTGGCACAGAGCATTAATTGCAGGATATTGCATCCCTTGCCCAGGGATCTGAGTCAGCTCGGCAGTAATGGACCAGCAGCGTGGCTGACTCTGCTTAACTGAAGTTTTGTAGGGGCTGTGTTTAGGAAGGTACTTACCAAAGTTATGGACTAAACTCACAGAGCTAACTTTCATGGTACTTTTGGGTGTCTGGTGAGTGTCATATGAAGTATAAAGATGCTGAATTCTGCTTGTACATGAAAAGTCACCCATGCCTGCCCTGAAGAGTTAAAAGTCAGTGACATATGGAGAGTAGGGGAACAGGAGTGTCCTCTCCATCAATAACATTCTCAAATGTATTTGTTTGTTTTATGATTAAATAAACTCTGACTGTCTCTATGTTCTATCCATTGCTAATAGTCTTTGAATAGCTGTATGTGAGAGTTAAAAAAGCTGGTCTTGAATAGAGATTTCAAAACAAAGCTAATGGCCTTCTGTATTAGTTAAGGGAGCATGCTTCTTTGAGAAGGTAAAAGCATTCAAGAAGAATCCCTAGTGAGTGAAGGACGAGCAACCATCTCTAGAAAAACAAAGATACCTGAATGGGAAGGTTCAGTCAGAGGACTAGCCAAAAAGGCTGAAGTTGAATTAATGTTGAATCAATGTAAAACAATGTAGTTGTGTTTTGAACCAGATAAAGATAAAATGGGGGGGAGAGAGAGAGATAAGCTGGAGAGAAGGAAGTCGCATTAAATCGGATTGGATTCCTTTAATTCCTGGATGAAAGCTTTAGCTGCCAAAAGGGCAGAAGTTGAACAAGAAGGTTGCAAGCCTGAGTTCAGAACTGCACAAAGGGAATTTAAGATGATCACGCAGGGGAATGCAGAAGAAAAGTGTGGCCTTTGTAGATCAGGAGTTTTAGAACAGGCTTATGATAGTGTTGAGCTAGAGAAGAGTAATACGAGAAAAGGGAGTGAAAAGAGATGATTGAAGGCAAAAGTGACTGGGAAGTAATGGATGGCAGATTTCTAAAAATTAATGGCTTGTTTTCAGCATTTGTTGAGGTTTTTCTTGAGCAACTTCCTTTGTTTTGGGGTTTTTGGGCCATTGCCATAAGAGTTGAGTGACTTCTCTATATGCATGCTTTACGATGAAATAGTAAAGGAAATAGCCTATATACTAATCTTAGAAACCCAGAATATAATTGCTTAAAAAACATATTTAATGTGCTCACTATTGTAGTTGTCAAAGATTGCTGAACCTCAGAACACAGCACAAGGCAAATGTTGTAGGCTATTACATGTTCATGTCATTAATGCTTTAATGTACAATATATAGTGGACATTGGAGAATTCATGTGACTTTGAGTTTCTGCTTTTGATTCCATTGCAGAATAGAGTCATTACTAGTATCTGTGACACTCCTGTAATTCAATTTCTCTGTTCCTCAAAGGAGGCTTGTTAGCAGCTGCACAGCATTTAGTGTATAGAATAATCAAGATAAGATATAATGAAAAATACACTAGTATTACATTATCAATAATGCAATCCAGGATCTTAGCAATGGACACCTATTTAGTATTGCATAAATGTATTAGAAGATGAGAGTCCTCTCTGTCAGGGACATTCAGTGAAGGCTAATCTAAGAGTTTTGTGTTTAAAAGATGGAAAGTTACCACTTTGGATGTTCTTGAGGAACCTTTTAACTCCCTGCCTTAAGCCACATTTTGGTATTGTAAGAAGCACATGGGAAACCACAAATTTTGTAATATTTTCCTTTAGTCAATACTGTGCAGGCGTGTTCTTTGTTAAAATGTGGGAATGCGTAAGCAGTCCCTCCCCACTGCCTGTATTATATCCATTTTGATTCATCTAAGTGTTGCATGGAAATTTGTGAGATTTGCTATGCTTTTCAGTGGGTTCTGACCTACCACAGACAGAGATTCACTCATCTCTGCTGGTTGTGCAGGACATTCAGGATATAGCAATTTCTGTTTCTCAAGCTGTTTTTCACTTGCTGATTGCCTGTTGTCATGAAGGTACACTGGATTCCTTTTGAGAGAGTAAAAGGGATGACCTGATTTAGGGAGCCTGCCCTGAAGGGGCTCCAGGACTGAGCTGCATCTGGAGACAAAAGTGCATGGTGTCTGTAGTCCAGAGTGAGTCAGTAGTTTTCAGTAAAGAACTTATTTGTCTTCCACAGCCTGCGTAGTTTGTGACCAAATTATACAATTGCATGCACCTATTTGGAATCATGGATTGCAGATTTCTTAAATGACTTCTTATTGCTAATAATCAATTTCAGAGAAGCTTTGCTCTGTCATGCTGAGTTTGCATAGCTCTGCTTGCACTTGGATTTGAAATCTTCATTAGTTATTTAGGCATTGCCTAGTCTTTGCTATTGGATTCTCTGATTTCTTGTTGTCTCCCTCTAGTCTTCAAACAGGATATCCCTGTTCTTTGCAGGTGCTTCTGAAACTGCTGACTCTTGCTTTCTGTTCTGATGCTGTCAGTTTCTGTTGGTATTGTAAGTTACTGTGTTGGTACCTCCAATGAACAGTAGGTTTTTTTTCTCTAAAAAAAGAGTTCTGACTGTTGAGTGGCTTATAAAATATCTCTAGAGTTTGGGACTGATGGATGTTGACTGTTGGAAAGAGAAATGTCATGAGAAATTCCCTGATTAAAAAAATTCTTTACTGCCCACTTAATTAAATTACTTCTGTCTCTTGAAGAAACTTAGGCACAATTTTTGAACATCCTAACACAAAACCAAAGGGTAGGAGGCTAAACTGGGAAAGGGGCTATAGTGAGTAAAAACATGCATTTGGTTTATTGCTGAATTTGGTTTTCTTCCTGCCTTGTTGCCTCTTAAGGTTTGTAAGGCATTAGGCAAAATGTGTGATACTTTACTGTATGTTCAGTGTGTGCAGTTCTGCAATATGATAAGATACTTCACCAACATAGCAGTATTTTATGAATATGTGAATGATGGTTAAAATATGCATACTCTTGATGCAGGTCTTGCCTCTCTGAAGAGGAAAAGAACTGCTGAAAGCCAAACTTTGCTATAGATGGTGTGTTAAATGATGTAAGGGCATTGAGAGTGTCCTTTGATTTCTGATGTAGGAGACACTTTCAGGTACACCTTTTTATAAAGTATTCATAGTGTGTTTTGGTATTTCATAGGCAAAGAATATTTCAGATTCCTAATTTATCCTTCTTTGCAAGCTCATATCAGGAAAAGTCTTTCCCTGCTTCAAAATGAGATTTGTTATGACAACAAATGTATAAGTCAAAAAAAATCATCCAGCAAAACATCTCTGTTAGCTGCTGCTTCAGAGTTCATGTTGTTTTGTGTCATCTTCTCATGCTTGTGCCATAGCAGAGCAGAAAAGAGGTATTCCTAAAGCTATGGCTTAGCCTCATAAAACAGGCTTATATACAGCCAAAAGGGGTCTTAAAGGCTCAGGTATAACTATTTGTAAGGAAAGTATTTTCCCAATGTTTGCTCGTTGCTGTGATCAGTGTAGTCAACAGAGGAGTGCTTTCCAGCTCTGGTGATGAATGTACCTGTACTCACTCTGTGTTGGTGCTGGTCTGTGTTGGTGCCCCTGACTGCAGGATCACACTGAATATTCTTCCTGCCACAGTTTCACTGTGTACCTGTTTTGGGACTACTACAGTGGCTGATCAGCTACATCAGCTGTAACACATGCATGATGTAGAAATATGTTGCATCCTGAGGAGTATCGTGATAAACTGTGATGAGATTTAGCCATATTCTGGAGGAGCTACATGTGAAGTTTAAGATTCACTCTGAAATGTTTGCCACAAGGTCATTATGGACATATATGTAAAAGGTCATGGTAGATACATTATCCTTCTGGTAGTCCAGGTCCCTTTTGTAGTTTTCCCAATAATCATACCAGTCTTTAAGTGACTCAAAACTAACAACTTTTTTAGGGCTCTGCTTGTGAAAACATTATCACAGTTATCCTGTCAAACTCTGCTTAAAGGTCATCAAACTGTATAAAACCTTCAAAAGCCTGATAAGGTTGAGCTCTCTAAATTGTGGGTCCTTCTAGCTGGCACTGGCTCAGTGCTTTTCCCTCTCCAATTAGCTCTGCTGAGGTTTGTAGTCCTTCCACTTGGTGCTGCCTCCCGGCAGGTTTCTCTCCCTGGAGAGGATGGAAGACAAGGATCCTTGTCTTCCACTCCCATGGTTTTGAGCCAGGGCTGCCTCTGCTCTCAAGCAGACTGCTCTTCTGCTTCATGGGAAGTAGCTCACATGTTGTCAGGTGACTTGGTTGCCAGCCCAGGCCCATGTGTATTCTCTCAGTCTGGGTAACTGTGGATGTAGAGGGTGAAGTCCAATACTGTCGGAGGATCAAGGCTGGACACAGGATTTTGGTGTGTTCTTATGCAACATATCTTTCTCTTCATCTACTGATATAGTTCCATGTTGTCATATTTTTTCAGTGTTGTTTTTTCTAGAAATAGTGTAATTGTTTTTTTCTTGCATGTTAACCAAAATGGCTGTATTCAACATCTCCAAAAATTACTGTGACTCCCATCCTGTCTTCCTTTTCTCTAGTTTTGACTTATGTAATTTATTGTAAACAATGCCAAATTTGCTATGATTGTCTGTGGAAAACTTTCAGACAAGAAAGCCTTCAATGCCCCTCTATTTACCTTCCTTCCTTTGGCTTGCCAGTGGTCTCCTGGATAGTTTATGGATACGCTGTTCTGTGGAGATGTCTTTTGGAGCACACACAGGATCACAGAGATCTGCTGGATGAAGTTTTGTTCTTCATAGCTGCAGATGCTCCCTGATAGTGCTCCTCTGAAGCCACTGCAATAGTTGCATTATTCTGCAGAGGAGAAATCCTTGCTGCAGGGGTGAACTGTGCAGCGGCAGCTGTGCTGAGCCACCGCCAAGCGTGGATGTGGAACAACATCACACTCCTCAGATGGAAGCATGCTCAGTACAGATGAGAGCTTTGGACACTGAAGATTTCATCTGTGCAAGCTTTTAATACTTTAGTGGGAGGACTGTGTGAGGGAAGGCTTATATTTTTTTCCCAGGAACTTCATTGTTAAGCACTGTACAGAAAGGTGACTGAAGTGCACGTACACATGGTCCAGATGTGTTCTGCCAGGCTGTGGCATGCACTGCCATGATGGGGCTTGGCTGGTTGGGTAAGTCCAAGTGGAAAGTCAGTGTCACCTGAAATTAAAGAATTATGTAGAAATCACAGAAAGTGGCAAATGACTTAGAACTGTTTTTACTGTTGAGTCACTACGAGTCCAGCTTGAAAATTGGATTCAGTTAAAGTAAGTTAAGAAGCATGGCATTGTTGCTGTGCATTTGCCCTCAGACAATGAAATGTGGTGATTCATCTGGTAATTTGACCAGCTCTGATTTGTCTGCCTATACTAAATTCACTTTTAAGTCTCTTTTTCTTCCTAGTTTTTAAGTGAAATGGGTGTTACCAGATGAGAAAACTGTAGCAAGGGACCATGCTTTAGAAAAAGCATATTCCAGAATGTGGCATTAATACAAAGTTTAGAAAAATTTGTGTGGGTAAATGCCTTCTAATGAAAGTGTGATGTGTAGGAATATGGAGGCTAGAGCCCTGACGTACAGCTCAAAAATTGCCCAGAAGAACAGCAGTATGTAGGAATACACTCTGTTCCAGAAATGTCTCCTTAGAGTATTTCCACCCCTGAAATTCTGTGCGAATGAAAAAATCCATCCATCAGTTGTTTCAGAAAATATATACAGTGAAAATGTTGATTCATTTTGATCTCCTAGGCTGTATCAAGGGGAAAAGGAGTTTTGAAATTTGTTTTTCTTGCACTTTTCAACTTGAAGCAGGACTTTGATACTTGAGTGTAGAGGGTGAGTCATATTTAAAAAGTGTTATCTGTGGAATTGATTGAGCAATGTATCGGCATGCCTAAGAGTCTGCAAGTTTTATCAAGCTCTTGTTAGCCTCTGATGTTGACAGGATGTTAGTAAACTTCCTGCTGGTGCCCAGGGTCCATTCCTGGGAGAAGTTAACCATATTGGTAGGCTTTAGGTGTCAAAGAGTGCTTGTTACTTCCAGTGGGCAGAGCTAATAAGCTTTCATTTGTAGGTAAACTAAATGTAAGACCAATTGAAAATGTTTGGAATATGTTACTGTGTTGCTGAAAAAAGGTTTGGTCTCTGATACTGGTATAAAGGAGCAAAGGTAGTGGGGTCTCTTTATACTACATTTGAATGCTTTATTTGTAATGTAAAGGCAGCTTAATGGAGGGGTTTTGTAGATTTCTCTCGCAGTGAAACTCTGTTCCTTCATTTCTGAAGACTACAAGAGATGCTGAAAAGGGGACCTTTAAATGTTATTGATTCCTTTCAGAGCTTGAAAAACATGTAGCTAAAAATGACCTCAAGGCACCATCTGCTTCAGCAAAGGAAATGCCTTCACTTCTCCCGACTGCTGGATCCGTTGAGTTTTCCTTCTTGCCTAAATGGTTTTCTTGGACAATAGTCCTTTCTCCAGAGAGATGACACAGTGATGCAGATGGGTTCATGCTCAAGGGTTGCCCGGGACGCATGCGTTGCTGCCCTTGTTTTGTGTCTGTCCCCCTGCAGATGGGTGCTGTGTTGGTTGCTTGCCTCCGTGCTGCAGCTGTGCACGAGTAGTGGCTGGTTTGGGTTCTGCCCGCTTGAAACTGCCACAGAGAGGGGTATTTTACTGAGGATAGATTGTCCTTGTTGGAGTCCTTTCCCTCTCTTCTCATGTTTCTTCCCAACAAAGTGATTTCCCCCTCTGATTGCAGCCAGGTCCTGAGCTGCTGGGTGATACAGATGGAATGCGTTGCACTACTGGTGCTGTAGTATTTTTTCTGACTCCTAGACATGCCAATATCTTGCTTTTCTTGTTAGATCTGGCTTTCTGAAAACTACAGTCACTGTAGGGAGCAATGGAAACTGGTGTTTCTGGGTCACAGGGTGAGTCTCTGCTCTGCTCCCTGTCTTCGTTTTGGAAGTGTGGTCTTCAATGGTCATCAAAGTTATGTATGAATTACGGCAGGAAAAGATTCTGAACTTTGCAAGTTCTCATTCATGACTTTTCTTTGTTTTCTATATGTAACCCTGTACTCTATTAATCACACTTATAACAACCTATTTGATAACATTTTCTCTAGCCCTTAGTACTTGATAAAGAGCCTTTTTGAGTGCGTTTTAAAAACATGCGATTGAGAAGTCATCAGTTTTCTGGTTTTGCCCCAGTAGTGATATATTTAAGACCACTGGCACTATAGTAGCATGTAACCTTTCTTACATGAATCCTTGCTGCTTCCCTTTCAGAAAAAGGGGGAAAAAAAAGACTTCCCAAAAGTTCTTGCAGTTCTTCCTTTCACAGTGATTTGAAGACTTGCAGTAATTAGTCTCATGGGAAATCAAAACTTATAAACAACATTTCAGATTCAAATTAACATAATCCTCTACACTTAAAAGCACAACGAGTGTGAGATCCGGTGCCACGGGGCTTTACTGGTGCTGGAAACAAGTGTGAGATTGCCTCTTGGGAAGCAACATCTTGCCCATTCAGTTACTCAAATTTGTCATGTTAGATGTGTGAGATCAAATGGTAGCTCGTGCTAAATTTGCTGGCAGTGGCAGCCCGATAGTTTTCCTGTCTTCATTGTTCCACTTAACATTTAACCTTGGGTGAATTTTCGAGAAAGATGAAGTGGAGGTGAGGAAGGAGAGCAGGAAGAGAAGCTTTCAGGGGTCCTCAGAAGGATCCATGCTGCTACTGAGGCACTGACTCTGCATCAGTGACATCTGTGTAACATCTAGCATCAGTTTGTGCTCGGCACTTTTTTCCCTGGTGCTGTTCCCCTGTATATATTGAGTAAATTCTAACAGCTTCTGTGTTCAAACACTCAAAAAAACCAGAACAGGGGTGTTTGTTGTGATTTTTTTTTTTCTTTTCCTTTTTTTTTTTCTTCTGGGAAGGCTGATTACTGGCATTTTAGAAGTACAAGTAGTTCTTGCTTCTGAGTTTGAGTTCATTGATACTATGATGTTTGTATGGAGAAAAGCTATTTTAGGTCATGTTTATGACTGCAGTGAACTGGGCCTTGGCACTACACTCTAGCTGATGGTGTTTAGCCCTCCCTGCGTTCCACCCTTGCTTGGCATGGAGAACAGATGTGTCATCCAGGACTAAAAAATGAACATCCATCTATTAAAATAATTTCTCATTTCTAGCTTTTCCTCAGAATAAATAACTGATTTACTAAATGTGCCCCAAAGAGATAGTTGTAAAAGCATTTTCATCAAACCATGATTCTATTCTGCAGTTTTTTCATTAAATAAACTACACCCCACCAAATGCCCCAAAGATATTTAGATTTATGCACTGGATAAAAAGAGAGAGCTTGCATGAAAAATGTCAAATAATGATGATTAATACAGTAAATGAGTGCCTATAAATATTATGAGAATGCTAGGGAAAGTAAAAAAGAGAATTTGTAGTTGTTTAATATGCTATGGTACATGGATCCAGTTCAGTGATACTGAACTTTTGATTAAAATTAGGTATTTTCAAATGGCAATAGAGAAGGCCTGAGAAAATTATGTTGCGCTTATATTTTATTGTGTATTTTTGAAAGAAGATTCTTTCACTTGGGATACGTATTTTTACTATTAGACCTAGGCTTATTTCTGAATTTTGTCTCTTAGCAAAGTTTAAATTTTTTTTCTTCCCACTACAAGTAAAAAAGTAAGTTTTTGAACAGATTTCTTATTTCACATAAAGCAAAAATATACTGCATAACTCTGGATTTATTACAACAAAACAGAGGCTGAAAATTGTCCCTTTAGAGTGTGTACATTTTGTGTGTCCTTTTATAGTGTGCTAATTGGCACTGTATTTCTCTACTCTAGCATAAATTTATTTGTAATGATTATTTTCAAAACAGCAAATATAGATAAATCTACATAAAATTTTTAGTGTAATTTTCATTTAATTTGATGAATATATTTATTTTGATTTCCCATTGGCTTTTCTGTGTCCTTACTGAACTTAAGAGAACTTATATTATTTCAGAACTTAAGGGACTGTCAGCAAGCTGAGGTTTCTGTTCTATGAAATGGGGGAGGGAAATTAAATTAATATCTAAGGAATCTATTATTTTGTAAATGTGAGTGACTCACCAAATGTCTGCCATAAAATCTCATTGTTCTTACAAGCTCTGAAGCACCCTTTAAAAGTTTTTTTTTCCTGTAATGTTCTGTATTGTTTTATCTCTTGATTCTCCTGATGCTTTTCTTTCAAGTGTACAAATTTGATCAGAATCTTTTAATTAGAAACTAAAATGCTATATATAGTAGTAAATAGAAAATTCTTTACATCAAAGGGCAAACATATAAATAGGATTTTCTCCTTGATTTTTTTGTTCATTTTTGACAGAAATTTTTGTAATCTCTTCCAGCTAAACTTACTAAAACATACCTAAGTGCTTTATTAAGGATACTTCTCAAGGAAGAAACATGTTATGAGGAGTTGCACATTGCATCACAACATGTTTTACATTATTTTTCCTTATTTTTTGAGGGAAAACATTAGTCATCATGTTACTGTGCTGCTTTCAATACTCAGCTAATTATACACAATGTGAGGGAAATGTCTAAATTTTTCCATTTAAAATTCTTGTTAGTTTGATTATTGAAGAAAGTGCATAGCTTGTAAGTGTTTCACTGGTGGTTAAGATATTTGCCCCATTTGAAACCTTTGAAATATGTTTAAAGTTACCTCCAGAGCAGTGCACTGATGTTGATGTGCAGTGATGTGCGTTAATTGTAGTTGATGTACATTTGTTCCTTCACAGATGCTCATTCTTTGGGGCCAGTTTCTGGAGAAAGCTGATCCCCAGCAGGAGTACTGAAGGGTCATCATTATTCTGTTGTGTTTCTTTGTAGTAATAAATAGTCATATTTGTTACTGATTGTCCATCTCCTCTGTTACTGCAGTGATCCCTGAGGCATGGAGCAGGTGATTTAAAATAATTGGAATCACACTGCTCTTGGTTTGGCAGGAAGGTTTGCATACCACTTTTGTTTTTGTAGAATCCAAGCTTTTAATCTTTGCTTTAGATGAAATATCTTTGTGCCTAGTGATTTGAAATAATCTTTTCCACTCCATTTACTCTTGATTCCTTTCAGACATTCACTGAGATGCTTAAACTTCACCATCTTTAACAGAAGTTAGCTCTGGCATAGTTGCATTAGGTGCATGGGATGCTTGGTGTTTTCTGTAGTGGGGCTTGCAGGTCAGTGCAATTTATGCACCACTAGAAATTGCACCTGAAGTACTGCAGCTCATTGCAGAGTGGTTACTGGTATTTTTCTTCTTCAGTTGCATGGCATAAAAATTTCAGAACTTTTTGATTGTGTCAGAGGCATTGCATTGAGCTCTTCCATTAAGTTGTTCGATTCTCCTTTCCTGGCTCTTGTTCATGTTCTGCACTGAGTGCATCTTCTGGTCTCCAGGAACTCCCCTTTTATGACTCAGTTGTCAACCACTGATGTGTCAAGCTGATGGTTGTTGCAAAACCCTCACATTTTCTGAGAGAATTCCTGGGTTTGAGACCTGAATGACGTGATTGATTGTCTTGCTTCAGTGGTTTAGAGAAGCCTTTGCAGGTGTCTTTCTTGTTACTTCTGCTTGACTGAGGTGTTATAGATGGAAAAGTTCTTATTTCCTCTCTTTGGGTTCTATTATTGACATATGTCTATGAACATAAGCTCCTTTGCAGCTGGCCATTTTACTTATTCACTGAGCAGGCAGGTAGATGTGCTTAAAGATAATGTAGAGCCAAGACTTTTTAAAATCCCTTTCTTTATTTTGTGGTTCTTGACCAGATATTTAGAAGAACTGTTACCCTAAAAAAGGCCTTGTCTGGAATTCTTAAGGCGCAGTCTTTTGTTGTATGCTGGATGAGATTTTTAGCTGAAAAGGGGAATCTGTCTTCCTCTTCATTCTCTCTTGGGTGTCCCCTCTGGTTTCTTTCTAGTGCATCTACCTTGTAGTTTATTTAGATCAGTTTGTTTGTCTGACAAAACCAGGCCCACTCCAAGTGGTGATTAATTTTCTGCTGCTGCTCTGCCTTTCTGGCTAGCCACATGAGCTGACAAGGGAGAGTAGGTGGGAGCACATGGCCAGGATGGGGCAGAACTGTTCGTTTTTGGCAGCAGCCCACAGTGTGCAGTGTGACGGTGCCTTACAAACATCTATCAGGAAAGGAAGCAATTTCTGGAAACGGATGAGTTTGTCAGGCTATCCAGAATGTCTTGGTATCTTGGTAGGTTTGAAATACCCTTGAGATACACTTGATTGCACTCAAGCTTAAACTTCATGGTAAGTTCCTGGGTTTGCATCATGTGTCTTGGGGAGTGGTTACATCTGTGTAATGTTTTTCATATTACTTTATTAATATATATTTTCTCCCTTAAATCCACATGAACAGTTTCTGTCAGGGAATAACCGTGGTCCAAGGTCACCTTAGAAATACATTAGCTTGTAGTTGTTTATCTTAGAGATGTGTTCAAGAGAGGAAATCTCCCAGACCAAATCGATACGGTGCAATATTCCTAGCAGCTAAAAGCCAAACCAAACAGAAACAGTAGAGTCATTTTTGCTCCTATTGTCTACGAAGTGGATATATTTTAATGACAAATGTTACATTTAATATATGTACATTTATTACTCCAAGTTAGGCTTTTTATATACTTTCTTACTCACTAATTCTCTTCTGGTACCAGCATATGGTCATAAAGAAGACTTGGTTATACTCTGTGTAGAGATCTAAATGATGGCATATGTAGCTATGTCATTAACAAACAGGAATAATAAAATGCTGTAGAATGTTCTTTGCATTTAATAATGTAATGATGAGAATCAAAAGACTGGGCTGTCATTACTCCTGTGATCAGAACGTGATTGTTGCAGTGCAGGTGGATGAATGAAGGTTAGCTAAGGTTAGCAAACAGTCTGCAGTGGAACAGGGGAATGACAAAACTGCCATTGGTCCCTTGCACCTTATTTGATTCGTGGCCTGTCACATCCTCTTTGTGAACAGCAGCCTGAAAATTCACATCTAGCAAGAGAAGATGGAATTTTAAAATCATTCAAAGCAGACTCAAAGCTGCTTGAGAGGTGGAAAAGAAACAACAATGGTAATGTGATAATTTGTTGATGGTTGTTTTTGCTGTATTTGTGTCTGCAGTAGCTGCTGCAGGCCAGAAACACCAAAATGATGGTCCTGCATGTGGGTGCTGTATGTGCTGTGGGTATCTGTACATTCTGTGGGTGTCTGTCATCGCAGATGCCAGCTGGATGTGTATTTTCTTGGGTTTTTTTTCATTTGCTTTATAATTTTTAATGCCTTTTTTGATAGAAAGTAGGCTTTTAATATTGATGGTAATTAAGCACCCATTATTTACCCAGATAAGGTAAACCATATTTAATATATATCTATTCATTTGGTAAAAAATAATACATTTGTTCAAAAAAGATGATAAATTATCCAGAAGTTACAGGAACAACTTAGCAAAGATCTGGTGGCCTGTGTTACAAAGCAGGTTAGATGTAGTGGGGATAGCCAAAAGGATATCTGACACTGAGTTATTTGTATTGAGGTGCCTTCTAAGGAGCTTTCCAGTTTTACTGCATCCTTCTGAAGTGTAAGGTGAATGTTTGGAGTTTCATGTCATGCAATT
The DNA here is from genome assembly GCA_013400955.1 of Drymodes brunneopygia. Taxonomy (NCBI): domain Eukaryota; kingdom Metazoa; phylum Chordata; class Aves; order Passeriformes; family Petroicidae; genus Drymodes; species Drymodes brunneopygia. The sequence goes on along the minus strand of VZTZ01027960.1, from coordinate 56,412 downwards.
TTGCATGCATCTCCACAGTACTGACACAGCCAGGCATTTTTACAGAGAGCCTTCAGCCTGAGCATCCTCTAGTAAGAGAAACTGTCCTGACTTCTGGGTTTTTTAAAGGATTCATTTGTTTGTGGATATGTATTCATTGTTGTTGTCTTTTTTATTTATTAATTCTCGTGCTTGTTTATGTAGACATAGAAGTAAAATTTTGCTGTAGGGCAACTAGAAGATGTAATAAACAAAAAAGTCATGATTCCCTCAACTTCCTTGTCATTGCTGCTGTTCTTTGCCAAGGAAGCTGGTGTTCTCAGCTCTTCTGGATTTAATGCCTATTGAAAGCCTGCCAGTAGTTTTAGAAAGAGTGAATTTGATGATTCACATTATCCCATCCTGTCCCATGTTTCCCAGAGTTTTCAACAAATCATTTGTTACAGTTGTACTATCCTGTATTATATTTATTTGGAGAAGTGTAGTTAGGAGCTGTAAGTGGTTCTTCATCATTTCCTCTTAGGTCCTCTGGCTACATGCTTCAAATCTTAATGTGGACATTTCAATGGAAACAAAATAAGAACAAAGTTGAGACTGTTCCAAAATGTCTCCAAGTAGCTTTTCTAATTAATTAGTTAAATAACATGGCTGTTCTGTTTCTTGGGAATTTTCGGGTCTAGAAACAAGTGTTGCGTTTCTGTTGAATAGCTGAGTATTTTCTTCCACTACTACTAGAACAAAACTCTGTTTCTGGCAGTTGGGAGTTATGAAGTGTTCCCATGTTTGCCCACTACAGGACTGAATTAAAGGAACTAACTTGGGGAGAATATATGGTAAAGAGAGAAAGGAAGCATGCAAGCAAGCTGTTTCTCTACCATCTATTTTTCTTTGGTTTTAGTGTCTTTTCAAGGGTTTGGAATTTTGGGAATCTTTTAGAGGGTTGTGAATCAGAGCTTTATAGAAAATGCAGCTAATTATATTTTAGCCCACTGCTATCCCCTCGCTGCACAAGAGTCTGTCTGAATGAACAGTTTCTTTCAGGCAGTGGTGGTGAGATCAGTGAGAGTACAGTTGTCTGACCAAGCCAGTAATGTCTCAGCTGTTCTCTCTGCTCTGTGTCCATAAGGAACATGTGAGCCAGGGGAGGTCTCACTTCCCTTTGCTCTGTTTTGCCCAGGATGGGAGTTGGAAGAGCCATTTCCTATTGTGTAGAGGGGTTAAGATGGGGGGGTTACTCTTGAGTTGTTGTTGGGTATTCTTGAATAAGTCTCATGGATTCAGGAAACTGATCTTTTATTCATTATCATAGACTGTTTTGTCTGTTTCAATGCAATTTTATTTGGTTAATGGCATATTTTTACTTGTTGTATATAGTTTGTTTCTGCATTCTCAAACCAGTACTATAGGTTTTGCCATGACTTAATAATAATTCCAGTCTTTTTCGTATTGCAGTCTACCCACATTGCTCGAGCCAGCTTCCAGGTTGATGCTTTTGGATCATCTTTCATCCTGGATGTGACACTAAACCAGTAAGTAGTGACTGTATCTTACACTACGTTTGTCCAAGACCTGGTGCCTGTGAAATGGAGTTCTCCAGTGGAGTTTTTAGAGGCTGTATTGCAGCAAAAATACTGTTTCAGGTGTTGAGTTAATTTTTAGTAGTATATTTTAGGTTCTTCTGTTACTTTCTTGAGTAGCATTGTAGGCTTTGATATTCCTGGTGTTACTACTTGGTAGCTATTCCAGTATAACTAACATTTTACTAGTATAATTCCACTTCACAGAGTCACAGAATGGTTCAGGTTGGGAGGGACCACAGTGGCTCATCTGGTCCAACCTCCCTGCTCAAGCAGGGCCATCCCAGGGCACATGGCACAGGATTATGTCCAAATGATGCTTGAAAGTCACCAGTGAAGGACTCCACAACCTCTCTGGACAATCTGTTCCAGTGCATGGTCACCTGCACAGTAAAGAAGTTCTTCCTCATGTTCAGGTGGAACTTCCTGTGCAACAGTTTCTGCCCGTTGCCCCTTGTCCTATTGCTTGGAACCACTGAGAAGAGCCTGGCCCATCCTCTGGGCATCCTCCCTTCAGATACTGACAGACACTGGTGAGGTCCCCTCTCTGTCTCTTCTCAAGGCTGAACAGGCCCAGCTCCCTCAGCATTTCCTCCTAAGAGAGGTGCTCCTGTCCTTTAATCAACTTTGTTGCTTTCTGCTGGACTTGCTTCAGGAGCTCCGTGTCTCTCTTGTTCTCAGGAGCCCAGAGCTGGACACAGCACTCCAGGTATGGCCTTGCTTCTGCCCGTTTGCCATAAAGCCAAATTACAAACTTCGCACAGAGCCTCCCTGCATAGTAAAAGATGGATTTGCCAAAAACTGGTAGCCTTGAACATTTTAATAACCAAGCATAAAGTACCGAAGATACACCAATTGCACAACAGCTAATCCTCAAAAAAACAATGAGTAGTTGGGAATGAAGTTTCTCCAGATGTGTTTACAGCCTTTTGGAATGGAGAAGCATTATAAGGCAGTAGCACTGTGAACTTCAGTCCATGAGGAAAGATTCAATAATAGTAAACTTACAGTGAAATCTGGTGTGTGGCTTTCAGTAATGAGATTGTGAAGTAGTCTTTTAGCACAGCTGTTTTAAAATAGGAGTTGCTTTGCTTTTCTATTCTGAGGTGAAAAGAGAATAAATAATATAGTAAATAGAAGTGTTTTGTTAAGTAATTCAGCTCCTAATAATTGAACACAATGTTTTGTGGTTTGGTGTAAGAGTTTGCATGCAATTGCTGGAAGTTTTTCTGCTGTAAAGATGAACTGTTCAGGTTGCAATGGCATGCACTCAAATTTCAGGCTTGTTTTTTCACTTGTAAATATACTTGAAACAGTGGCAATTTCTTTACATGCAGTGACATTAGCTAAATAGCACATGTGAGTCCCTGCTGGTTCCAGACAGTGGAGGCACTGGAAGGAAAAGGCAAGAGGCTGTTTTATAAGTATGATTTTATAACAATTGTATTTTAAAACAGTTATAAAGGAAAAATTTCCTGCTGAAAAGCACCAAATCCTCAACACTGAAATGTTCCTTGAAAGTAGAAATTTTGTATACATATTTATACCTTACTGAGAGTAGGCTGCACAAACCTGTTTTAATTTGGCAGGTTAGTGGTGTGGTCGCAGTCATTTTCTAAAAGATCAGTATTGTCCTTACAGTATAAATTTCAGGTCATCTTAAAAAAAGTAAACACATTTACTAATGGCCTATGAAAAGAGAAGTTAAGGCTTTGATTTTATGAACTGCAGCTTTGTATGTATAAGGAAACTTGTGGGTAGATTTTTTTGTTTATGCACATATGCACATAGACACACAAACATATGTTTAACATTTTATTTGTTTTGAGCTGAGTGCTATTTTTATGTCATTTCTTTATTGTCTTGGATGATATTCCACAAGTATGTGTATGGTATGACTGTCAAAATGATTTCTTATGGTTCTTAAGAGTGCTGGAATCCAACTTGATATTAACTTTTCTTGAAGAGCTACGCTTTTTATAATATGGAAGAAGTTCTGTCACAAATTGTGCAAAATGAAAAGAAGAAGGGTGCATGAAAATCAAGATGTTTGGCTTCTATCATGATATCTAAATGAACTTTTAAACTACCTCTGAAATATCCTTTGCAGATCATCAAATAAAAAGAGGGCCAGGTATACCAGAGCAACATTTAAAATGTATTTTTAATTATCATTCCTGTGAAAAAAATCTTTCATTCAGAAGGTTGCAAGTATTTTTTCTTTTGCAGTTCTTACTCTCCATATTATATTCTGTGTGTATATTTAGACCATAGTAGCTCTATAGTTGAAAAGTAGTTAAATTCTTGTAAGCAACAAGGTTCAAGATTTTAGTTATCCTCTGGAAAAAATATCAGTTTAGTATTCATAACTGAAACTCTGCTAATATCTAAAGCATGCTGAAGCAGGCCCCTGTGGTAAAATTAGCTCCTACATGTAATACACATCTGAGAAATGTTAAAGGAGGTATGGGGTCACAGGGGGAGAAATAATTTAAAATACATAGGTTATCAGAAAGAAGGGACACTCCTTGCCTCTGTCAGTCTCATTTCTTGCAGTCTTCATGTTGTTTAAAGCTTAGTGTATCTTAATATATCTGGGCATCATCTGTAGTTATAATATCAGTGGTGGTCAGTCACAGTGCAAGTGTTCATTCTCCCACTTGGTTTCCCAATTTATGGAGAAAAAAAATGTCAAGATTAAAATGAGAGTAGCAAACAGGGAGCTTAAAAAGAAATCAGAAATTAAAATACACTCCTGACTCCAGATGTTTGTCTGCAAATGTATTTTCTTCTTTTGCTGCTTTCCATGTGGGCGTTATTTTTTCTATTCCTTTCAAATCCATATTTTTATCTGTCAGATTCTCTGTTCCCTCTGCTGCATTTGCCTGTGCTGTTTTATACATAGTCCTGTTGTGTACCCAGTTTTATTTTAGATTCTGTTGTGTTTGTGTATTTTCCATCTCTATTCTTACTCAGTTCTCTAGAGTCACACATTTCTTTGTCATCTTTTTCCATCAGGAATAGTTGTCCACTCAGCTACCACCATAGGTACTGCACAAATTTCTTAATTTTCTGTAGCTGTTTCCTTGTCAACTTTCTTACGATCACATAACTTAACCCATCAGGAAAACTGAGGCTCAGGACAGGAGCATTCTGCAAGTCCTAGGTGCAAGTGAGAGGAAGGAAATGAAAAATTTTCCAACTGGCATCACAGTGTGGCACTTTAATTTAACTGAAATCGGTGTTCTTTCTTCTTGCTCATTTTGGATCTCAACCAGTTGTGAATGTGCATTTGTTCACATCAAATGCAGATGTAAAATATGCTGAAGTATAACCTGGAATGATAATAAAAGGTAATAATAAGCTGCTAAAATTATAGTGTAGTTGCCTTTTTTTCCTTTCCCTGGTGATGGTGGTAATTTCTCCACATACATCACCATTCTTTCTCTCCTCCTTTTTTCCCCCTGAGTTGCCATAGTGTCTCTACAATGAGCTTTTTTTTGAGATACAGTGTTTCTTTTTAACTTTTCTCTCCTGTTCAACTGGCTGAAGCATTTACAAAGGGGCTTTCAGATCGAATCAGCTGTATTTTTAAAAGGTTCAATCCCTCAGGCAGAGGTTAGGGATGCATTAGTGGCTTTGGTGTGTTTATGAGTCCGTTGCCTCGGTATCCTTGTGCGTTCAGGGCTGCATCTAATGGAGCTGTTTCCTCTGGCCATGTGATTAGTGCTGCCTCCAACACTGTCAGAGCCCGGGCTGGCCAACAGCACAGGCAGATTCTGCTCCAGCCTTCCCACCCTCCACAGGTGTCCAGCTCCAGCCACTGACCCAGACCTGTGCAGGAGTCACACAGCAATGAGGTGTGCTTCCTCATTTCCTCATTTTAATTCCTTCCCCTTGAAGTGTTTAATGCTGTGGTGGCATCTGTGGCTCAGAAAATGTTTGTTTCTTTTTTCATGCAGAATGTTTCTTCTTAAATGCAGTCACACAACCATTTGCATACTCAGCTTGTGTTGTAACTATGTGATCAAACAGCAGAGCTCATCAGGACATGGGACGCGTTTCTGAAAGCCTCTTTCAATCCATTTTGCTCACGGGGATCTGTCTTAGAGCATGTGTGCCTGGGCATGTTTGTTTGTGGGTGAAGCAGCTGAGGCCTGACATCTTGATGGCCCAAAGCAAGCTGTGGTCATGGAAGGAGTGTGCTGCTGGATGGTAGTCAGAAATACTGTAGTGTCTGTGCTTGTCTGGAGGGTGGACAGGCTCTGACATGGGACATTACCCCAGGTTTGCTTTGTGGAAGCCATGATGGGCAAGAAAGATGATGCTGCAGCATCATCCTTTGTATAAAGGCTGTGGTGTCTCCCACCATGGAGACAAGCAGAGAGTGTTTCTTGAGTGTGAGTTTGAAGTGTGGTCACTTCTGAGGTGCAGTGTGGACACTGAGGAGTTCCTTGGCCTTCAGAAAGCTCCCTGAAGTATCTGATCATTTGCGTGTGCCTTGGCTTCTCATGTTGTAACAAGAACAGCCCTCCCTGATCATGTCCCTTTTTTTGTGAGAGTGAACCCACTGGTAGCCTGAGATCTTCAGGTTTGTGGTGATGGGGAAGTGCTCTGAAGGATCACTAGCATAAATAAGGATTTCAGGCTTACATTCAGTGCTTCAGGACTGCGCTGTCCTTCCTGGTGCCAGTCAGTCACTAGGATGGAGAAAAACTATCAGCTGCCTTCTCTTCCTGCAACCCAAATTTAATTCCTTTGGTCTGTGTTTTAGTGGAAGTTAATCTATACAGAAGTAGTGGGCTGGGTGAGATGTGGTCAGAAACTCTGCCACTTCAGGAAGCCCCCACATCATCTGTTGTAGCTAAGCACCTGGCCATGTCCTGAAGGAGGACCAGCACACTGTGCAAATTGATGATTGTCATGATCAACTACTTTCAGAAGGCTGAAAGATTACATATGAGGCAATTTTTAAAAACTCTTCAATAATTCTATTCTCTGTGTGGAAAATAAACACCCTTTTCCCTCCATTTATCAAAATCTAGGCAAAACAAAAAAAGCTTATTCAGAAAATATTGATAGATTTTTTTTATATGTCAATCTAAATTTAAATTATTTCTGGTTAGTGATATTGGAAGGTTCCTGGAACCCCTGGAATTGAATTGCTTTGCTTTGCCACTGAATGTTTTTTGCAGCTTCTGCTGAGAAGGATACAGACAGTCCTCATGCCTTGTGGGGAATGTTTATTAGGAACGTCTTTTAACTAGAGTTTTGCAAACCTTATAGGATTTGATTGTAAACTTCATCAAAAAATGCTGAAAAGAGAAGCAAAATAAAAGGCAGCTTGACAGACAAGTGCCAACTTTTTCATGAGACAAACTGCTGAAACTTTCCCTGAAATTTCTCTTGGCAAATGGTCTCCAACACTAATATCAATGTGTCATGTAAGCTGTAAATGAAAAACATATTCCTAAATTTGCTCTAAATTGTAAACATTTGGCTCTGTGGGATTCAAATGGATTAATTTCCCCAAGTGGTTTAAAAAATGCAGTTGCACTGTTTGTAACTAATGTAGTTTTTGGTGAGTTGTTCTCCTGTGCTGGCCTGAGTCTCACGCTTCTCCTGGTCACCCACAGAGGGGAGTGAGAGAACCCATCTGCCTTTCCTGCTCTAGAAGTGCTCTGTGAGTTCTGGTCTCTGTCACTTTTGTGGTGATGCCTGGTAACTGTTTGGGTAACTGTGTGTGTGGTAAGTGATGGTCACATCAAACCAGAGGAGGAACAACCCTTCTTCTGAGCCGTTTCGGGCCTCCCTACAGCCCAACTCAATCCCTTATTACTTACTTTAGTAAATGTCTTGGCTGCACACAGTCCCAATTTTTCTCATGAGTGGCTGGAATTTACTGGGATCAAAGGAATTCAAGCTCTGTTCGCTTTCCTTGTTCATGCTGTGTTCAGGCTGAGGAGCCCCACTTGGGTATGATCACGTTTTAGTAATTGATTCTTACTTAAAATAATGGCCTTTTCACCATATGAGAGTGCTCTGAAACTTTAATTGTATATTTATTATTGATTTATGTGTAGCATGATATAGACTGGTTCAGGTCTTCTGAATGAGGTACTGAATCATGTTTAGCACTATCTTTGAATTATTTGTTAAGCAATGTTTATCATGTGCTCTGTGATCAGGACCCTGGCTGACCCAATAGGACTGCTCTTTCTCAGCCCTCTTTTGAAGTCATTCCCCATCCCACTCTGTGAAGGAGAAACTCCTATGGTCATAAGTGCAAACTTATGCAAACTTGAGAAACACTTCCTTGCTGAGACTGTTGCTTAATTTTAAACGTTGATTTTGTTTGGGAGGCAATTATTCTGTTTGTTGCTAAGACCTCTTTTGTAGAAACTGGTTTTGAATGACTTACAGGTTTTTTATGCTTAATGAAAAATGTTGATTCTGCAGAGATTTCAGACAACTGATTCTGTTTGGGCTGAAAGACAAAGAACGGTAAGGCAAAATACAGGGCTTTACTAGTGTATCACTAAACATCCTGAGAGTGGGGAAGTTGCCTAGGGTTAGGCAGTTAGACCTGTTTGTAGTATCACCACTCAGGGTTCCTACCTTTGGTGTTTGTTTTTTTTCTTTTATTTTATTTTTGTGCTTAAGAAGTATGGGACTAAAGAATTTGTCAAAATATAAGTTGTTTTGATTGCTAATTACCCTAACTGCTAAACATTTGAACCATAGTTTCAGTCTGAAAAAGCTCTGTAGCACTGAGCTTTCCTCCCACCCCGGTATGTGTAGCATATCAGTTATTTTTGTTATATTCAAAAGCTTGAGCTCCTGGATCTCAGATAAAATGGCACCTTTTAAGACCTTTAATAATTTCTTTGCCTTTTTGATGACCTCCTCAGTGTATCAGTATCTTTCCTGAATTGTACTACTGCCTTTTGTCAGTGTCATATATAAAGGTAGCACAGCTTTTGCATTTCTAATTTCTTTGCATTCTTCCCAAAATTTGCCTGGGACTTAAAAATTTTTCTTTGTTTTTTAAACTTCCTTTTTCTAACCTTAGAGTTGACTGTTTAATAAATATGAACTATGTTCTTTAATAGTATTATATAATCAATATTACTTCTGAATTTGTAATCCCGTGCAAAAAAATACCTGGCTAATTTGGACAAGAAGAATTTTCAATAAACCTGTGTCAATTATCAGTAAGTTCATTACCTTCCTTCAGTTTGTTTTGTACACTGTTCTATTATGCTTAAAACATTTCTTGGAAGGGTAAATTGCTTTTGATAACTCAATTACATTTTTTATATTATAGTTTAGTTTTAGGTTAACAAATTTCTGTTACCCATTATTTTTCTATTATTGTCAATAGATTTGTTGATTTAGTACCACTACTAGTAAACACTTGAAATTAGCACAGGTTTACTGCTGACTTCAGCTGGATATGAAAAATTTAGGTGATGTCTGTGAAATTCTTGTGAGTGCTTTATTGGCATCCTGGTTAAAATGAAAAGGTAATTTGCTTAATTTACCTGTTATTTCCAAGTGTGTCACCACCTCATAACATACTTTCCTGGCCCATTAAAAATTTTTCTGAAAAGGCCATTCCTTTGTTTTCCCCTCAATAGATGTGATAAAAAGTATTTTACTGTGTTTAGGCAATTGCATTTACTGGAAGCAAAGTTTGTTGGTTTAGAGTAGAGCGATTAAAACATATGCAATTATCAGCACTACATAAGTTGTCTTTCCATGGTCTGAATTTTTTTGACACAAAAAAAATTCTAGAGACTGTATTTGTGTATATTTGTGAGTGTGTGTTTGTGTAGGAAAAAAAAAGATTAATTATCCTGGAGAGATACTATCATTCTATTAACATAATGTTTTTCTTTCTTGATGATATACCTTAGATTACCAGGTCATTTAGGAGAAATATATTTTACACACACATATACAGAGATACCTCATACATACAGATCCGTTATGTGCTATATTTGGTGTGTTTTAAGTAAAATGACTCAAACTAGGGAAAGAATCAAATAACATTTCAGCAGCTATGAATTTATCTTCTAAGTGACAAGTATCTCCAAATGATAGTAACTTTAACAATCAAATAACCTTTAGCCATTGTGAGAGATTTTAAAAGAAAAAATGTAATTTTGATTTAGCCTGTAAAAGGGGCTATGATAATCAAAGTGTAATTTTTGGATTTACTGTTGAAACGGAATTATATCTTTATATGCTAATATCAGTTTAAGCACCAGAGTTTTTACTTGAATGTTTGATTTGTATTTAGATTACTGCCACAACCGTAAATAATACAAAACAAACCCTTGACCTTTCCAACTTTTTTTTAATTTGGTTATGGTTTAACAGCTAGAATAGGATTTGTGTTTACAAAAGCAAGTAGGAGCCATACAAGTTTGTCTAATAGGAGCAATTATTTTTTCTTACTTGCTTTCTGCCACTTAGATTCTCAGACCACTGTGGCTACAACACTACTATGGTCCCGTGAATTAGTTCTTATAAATAACAGGCAGAGTAAAACACAAGAAGAGGATAGTAAAGAGGAAAATGCATGAAGTAGAATGTGAAGAGCAGGTATTTTCTCTACTATCATTTGTAGGGCATCTCTTCCCTGAATCAGCAGCCTTCCTGCTGATACAGTTCCCTTCTACTACTGTTGTCCAGCCGCTCTGCCCTGGTTTTTACTTTCTCCTTGAGAACTCCTTTGGCATCATAACCTTCTGTAAAAATAGCACATACAGAAACAGAGGAAGTGCTGGAGGACTTTTAGCTTGGGGCTTAAATACTTTCCTCAGCTAAGCAGTGAAATGAAAGGAAATTCACTTTTCTAGTCAAGGAGTCAAGGGATGCATGGAGTTAAGAATGAAGATATGAAGAATGAAAATAGTAAAAATTATTACATGTTCTGGTGGGAAATTGGAGGACCTAATGGATGTCTGGAAAACCACCAGCATGCAAACTAATGGTCTTTAATTCTGTAAGATTATTGTATGAGGAATAGGTTATTCAGCCTTTTTCTACTCAGGATAGTGGTTCTTCTTAAGAAATGTGGTTTTAGTCCAGAAACTGAATCAACAGGTGGTATTAAAACAATGTGTTGTTAACATATGGAACATCTTAGCCAGCAAATAACAGTGCTCAGCTTGCACACACAAACTCTGTTGTACCTAAGCATTGGACTTGTTTGCCTTCTTTGCAGTATCTATTACAGATGTAAGGTGCATCTTTGAAGCCCACAGCTTTTTCTTTCTGTGGTTGTGTGAATTTTGTATAGCATTTTTAATGTGCTTTGCAAGTAAGATTCAAGATGGGTGTGCCTTCGTTTCCTCACTCAGGGGCTGGAAACAGATTTCTTTTGCCTGATGTTCTGTATGGCGTGGTCTTTAATGTAATTGTTTGCATTTGGCTGGGACCTGCTAGTGGGTAAAACTGCATTTGCAGACAATTGTGTCACCTTAGTGCAGAAAGAGTTTCCTTGAAGAAAACCACAAACAAATCAAATTCTGTAGTTTGGTTTGAAAGGCTTTGCACACAGTGCTCCTATTTTCTCCCTGGCTGTATTAGCATGAGAAGCCACAGGTAATAAATAACCTCAGCATAATAACCCCTCTATGTGGGTAGAGTTCTTTTCTCTTCCAAAACATGCACAAAAAATCAGATTTTCAAATCCCAAAGCACCAATTATCACATGCAAATCTGGCAGGAAATACTGATCCTGTTCATTGCCCTGTTTCCCAGGGGTGCTGTGGCCAAGAAGCTCCCCTCACCCACTGGGGTTGTGTCCTGTCCCACTGGAACCACTGCTCCCAGCAGCTTGCTGGGCTGAGTCAGGGCATGGCCTTTTGTCTGAATTGCATTGAATTGTAGACTGGCTTGTAGTAGACAAATATTCTACTGGTAAACCTCTCACTTCTTCAATATGACCAAAGGATACTCTGTTTTCATACTGTAGATGAGGGTTTGCTTGGCTATAACCTGATACTCTCACAATTCAAACCCTGGACTCCTGATACTTTGGAGGCCTTTGAACTTAACGATTTGTGATTCATTGTTGTTGTGATTCTTCTGTAAGGGGCCCATCTATTTCTCTGTTTTTTCAATTATATTATAATCAGATTTTCCTTTTAAATAATCTTCTGATTTGGACAGAATTCACTAGGTCTCTAGAATTCTTCAAACATCTAATTGCTTCCTATATGGTTTTAGTTCTTTATTGCCCAAGTTGTGTGATGAAATAGTAGTAGATGAATGAAGCAGTGAGAGATACCTTACTTGTACACCTTATCAAAAGAACTCCGTTTTAGCTTTTCTCTTTCTTTTCAAGTGTTTTAATGAAGGATTATGGAATCTGCTTGTATTACTATGAAATAAAAATAAATTAATGTCAGCGAAAAAAGATCCCTTTATCGACTGACTGAAGTACTGGTTGTCTGATCGCAGCTCTATTTCTTTAAAAAAAAAGACAAAACAGTGTTAAAAGAGTATTTATCTTGTGTCCTTATTCTGTTCCATTTACTTTATTTCTAGCATCCCAAAGGAAATAAAATGCTGTCATCAAGTGTGATATACAGTGAGATGATGAAGAAGAATCATCTTGCATTTTTATTAAAGATGACCTACAAAGACATATTTCTTCTAAATTGGGCTTCTGCCCTTTTTTGAGATATAAAAGGTCATTTGAAAAGAAAAAAACATTTCTTTCTCTTGATATTCTTCACTTCTTTCTCCAGAGAAACAAACCCACATAAAATCTAGCTTTTTAAAAGCTGAATTTATTTTTATGCAGTGTTGTTTACCTCACATCAAATCTCCTTGTTCTTGCTGAAGTATCTATTGGGGAGGGTATAATGTACAGGAAGAATTGCAAATATATGGGCTGTACCCATCTCCCAAAGTAAAACCCCTCCTGATTACATACTAAAAGTTGGCCTAAATATCAAAGATACGAAATTTGCTTCAAAAGAACAACATTAAAGCGTTCATGTCCAAAGGGCATGACAGATTTTAGGCTCTTGGTTGTGAGTTATCAGATATACCATAGCGAGAGTTCTGAGACTAAATTATGGTAGAGATAACTAAATACCTCATCTGAAAGATTTTCTCTCTACAGAATAGTTCAGTTAGAGCCAAACTGCCCGTTCTGACTGTAAATGTGGTAATTCCATGTGGCAGCCATTCAACCTTCCTTTCACAGGGACAGCCTTGGTGGCGACAGTAAAGTTACAATTGCCTCACTGCTTATTATTGGTGTTGTAATGAATCACACTTCCCATTTGATCTGTCAAATTTAGATACTATTCAATGAAGTTTTGATGAGGAAAGGAGAAAAAATGAGCTTGATGTAGTATTTCTATAATAGAATTATGTGTGTTTTCAGAGGAAAGAAGTAAGGAAATTCTGATGTAGCTCTGCTTCCTAAAGGGACAGCTATTTCTACATCATTGAAGGGACAAAAAGCTTTTTGTTTTGTAGCCCTGGGTTTTAGCATCACCTCTCTTTTTGCTTAATTACAAGAGCAAGGGAATTCTCCCAATGACTTGAGAGACAGCAATTTACCCAAAGGCATCAGATTATCAATGCATTTCTGCCTGTGTCAGGTGGCCAATTTGATTACAGAGGAAACTTCCTAGAAATTAACCAAGGAATAAATTTAGTATATTGTACTTCACTCCAGAAAGCTGCTCATCAGTAAGTGGCAATAATGAAATGTGAAGCTGTAGAGAAACAGCAAGATCAAGCTGAATATGATACTGTAACGAAGCTGCCAAGTCCAGCTAAAGAGATTAATATAAATACATTTCCAGTGTTAATGAGAAACGATGGCTGGAACTTTTAATGTATATGTGCACAGCCTTTGCTTTGGTACAAAGTTAGATGGTTTCTTTTGTCTTTCTCTTTTTGGAAGAGTAGTTAAATCTTGCATTACAATGTATTTTCTGAGCTCGCTTGCTGATCTTTAGCCTCTACTTATCCATAATCATTCTTTGATCTTCATTTCTTTTTTGCTATAAGAGGATGTATTTCTCTTTGGTGGCTTGCCAGAACATCACTGCTAATGGATTTCTGGTGTGCTAGAATTTTTACAATAGCCAGATAGAATAATGTTCCAATGGCATGCAAATATGTAATGTACTGCCACTTGAATTAGGCAGCTATGCTGTAATCATAATTTGCTTTTCTTTTGCCTGTCTCTTAGCTAGGCTGTGGGAATTCAAAAGATGTAATTCATCACTTCTTATGGAATATGTTGGTTTTCCACATTTGATGGTATGATTAATACAGTTTTGCAGCTGGGAATCTGAAAGACTAGGAGCTGATACTTCTGCATTTCTGCTTTTCCCTCGAGGATCATGCTCTTGCACGTGTTTTTAGGGCTTTTGAGCTGTGAAGCTCTTCTGAGTTCACCTTAATCCCAGTCATGCTCTATCTGGACAGCAGAAATGCAGCTCTTTAGGCCCAAGTGTACAGGTTTCCTGTCTGGTACCACTTCTCGCCTTTAAATCTAGATTTCACTGACATCCTATTGCATTTATTCCCAAATGGCCTGTTAAATTTTAATTTTAATTTTTTTTTTAAAAATTACTATTATTCCTGGATGAACTCATTGTTGAAATATAGTAATAAGAGTTTGACATTAAATGTTTGAAAAGTTTATTTTTTTTCCTCCTTCCTTAAAATCGTGTATAAACATCCACTAAAACATGGTTTCCATGTAAATACAAACAAGGGGGAAAACTTCACTGAATGTCCCCTTAAGCTGCAGTCTATGTTAAATTTCAGGGATACAGAGCACTTGCTGCTTCTGTTGACTTTTTGGACTTAGTACAGAAAATTACCTTCAATCAAAGAAAAAATTAAAGCAAAATTTAGATAGTGTGTTAATATATATTTATCTTGGAATTGTTGTGATAGCCTTCGTGTTGGTGCATGATGTAATGCCCATGGATTACACCAGTGCAGTTCCACTATTAGCTAATTGTACAATTCAGTTGGAATGGGTAGAAGCTGTCAGAAAACTCAAAGAAACATATGTTTTTTTGACAGTTCTTCACAAAGAGCACAATGAATTGTGTCAGTATCACTAGTAACTTCCTCTGTGCTTTGTTTTTAATAGATCTGTGTGCAGACACACATACGGGTACATATTTATACACATATAAATGCAGAGGGGTATTTCTGCTCTCCCTCCCTCTCTCCACAGGTAGGAATGCATTTATGACTTTAAGTAATTCATGAGTGGCTCCTGTTCCTAATAGCAGCATAGAAAGACTGATACTTACAATAGAATTGTCTAGACATTGTCTGAGTGTGCAGACAGTGGAGTGAGGTAGGTAATGCAAATTCAGGACTTGGCTTCTCATATGGGAGATGAACTTGCACACTTCCCTCCTAGCGGGATTCTTTCAAATCTTCTGCTTTCCATTTCTGTCCCACTCCCCACCCCAAATGAGCAGATTGAACAAGAGGCACTTTGGCACTTCAGAGGAGTAGGATCTTCACAACTATGTTGCTTTTGCAGATAAATTCTAAAGGGATTTTTTTAAATTGAATACTCTGCTTTTACTTTGGTTTCAGTTTTTGCACCTTGATAATCATGCAGATAATTCCTGTGAGCAACTCTCCTTTCTCAGTAAAAGCACATGAGAAAAACAAGGCTATTACTGCTTGGTCCTTGCAAAGGACCATAAAAAAGGGTTTGCCCTTGCCTTTAAGTACAATAGTTTAGTACAATATGATTGAGATTTTTTAAAATTCTCTCTGCACCTCTTTGTGTTATGGAGAAATCAAGGCAGCAACACGTTGATGCTTTACTGTGCCAGCAAGAATAAGAAAAGTATTCAAGCTGACATTCAACAAGGAAAAGATGTGGACATTTTCAATATTTTTTTTCATATGGAAAGCAGCTTTAAACTGTTTTCAGAATTGTTTGCAGGTCAGTGTAGATCACTGAGGACATAATCCTCACCCCGTGTTGCTGATAGTATAAGCTCCTTCCTACACACACACTGGGAGAAGGAAGACCACCATGGTGCTCCCTAATTGACAGTGTGGGTCTTGGGGAATGGCTGGGAAGGAACAAATCATGACTTGTTCTCTGCACTGTTGGCCCACTACTCCTTCAATATTTCTAGGCAGAAATCTGTGTGCTATTCAAACAAAATTACATTGAAAGATGTTTTAATACTCTTGTTTCAGCTGTGTCACCTATCAGAAAAAGAGAATGGTAATGAAATTGCACAAGGGCTATGGCAAACTAAGTCATGCTCCTGCACTTGATCAAGTGCCGCCTTTCCGTTTTGCTTTATCCAAATCCAGTAGCTAGTTTTCAGTTATGCATTTCATATTATCTCTGTTTAGACTTGTGTATAGCATAAAATAATGTTATATGTCAAATTTTGCCCTTGGGTGAACATTAGTAGTTCTGGTTGACTTCATCAGGAGCTGCAAGTAAACATCCTAAAAAAAGAACTTTGCTTTAGACCTAAAACCCCCTTTGGTGCATTGCATATTGCAGGAATGTGCAGCTCCCTGCTTTCAAAGTACAGAAGTTACAGGAATTACTAACAAGTCTGTTTCAGTTGACCTTGGAAAGCCAAACAAGGAGCTAAATAAATGTATGGGAATAAGAGGCCAGTGTTTGAGCACCTTTAAGATCCCAGGCCCTGAAATCAGCTGCCACCTAACCAAAGCATTTAGGATTTTTTAAGTCTGTGTGGACAATTAACACCCGAACCAGAGCGCAGGAGTGTTAAACACCAGCTGTCTGTAAAAACTTCTATAGGTATGCTTACTGGGACACTGTAATTGTTAGTATAATTTTTAAGCTATATTTTTATTGTTATTGTATTGTAACTGTGCAGTCATGTTTTTCCTGGGGTTTCTGAATGTAGCTGACATCCTCTGCTGTGGGTTATTGTTGTCACTTAAGGGAAGAGGCAGAACACCAATCTGTGGGAGGCACCTCACTGCTGTCAGCAGTGGAGCTGGCAGAGGGGCATTTCAGAAATCAAGGATCCTTTCCCCTCCAGTTAGACCATATGGCAACCAAAATCTTCCAGGTCATTACAAAGGAGCCGTAAGACAAAGGAATTTAAATTGACAGTGAAAGACTAAGCCAGAGCTAGGAATAATCAATATACAGAGAAACCACCTGGAGAAGTTAAAAGGCTGAAGCTGTGTTAGGTATTTCGCAGGAGATCCTGATGATAATTTTATCCTGTTTTAAATGGGTAAAGTGGGATTGCCTGCTTGCTTTTAAACTGGGGACACAGCTGTCAGTAAACTGAAGCTGGAGTAGGGAATGTTTCTGTGTTTCTGCAAGTTTCTTCATTAATGGGAAGGAGAATTCCCAGTGCCTGATGTAGAACTTGGACCAAATTTGCCATCCTGACTGGGGGACCAGAGTCATTGGCTGCAGAATTTGCCTTTCAGGCACTGTGGTTGTTGAGCATGTATAGCAAATCAAAAGCTTTCCAACTGCCCAATCTTTAGAGCATCTACCTGGGATGTGAGAAACCTGATTTGAGGTTTTTGTCAGCGAATCAGCCTAAGTAGGTATTTTTAAAACAGATCCACTAGCTGTCTTGTTTCCTTGGGTGTCTGTTACTGTGTGAGAATTGACACTGGATAGATGCTGAACTGAGATAGAGAAATGCTCCAGTAATCTGTGGTAGCTGTTTAATGATTAAGCTGTTGTCTGCATCAGTCTGAAGAACAACAAGGATTTGCTGCTTTAGTGAATAACAAAAGTTGCATAAAATTAGAGGGTGTGAACAGATAAACTCCTGTTTATGAATTGTTGGTTTTTTCCTTGCTTTGCTTTTCCTTACAGATACAACAGCTACGCCTTGAAATAATTGTTTTTATTCAAACTGTGACCCTGTTTAGTAAATTGCAAATAAATGGTCATAGTCCCAATTTGTACAATAAATGGGTAATGAGATTATATTAATATAATACTAGGGCTGGTTTTAGTTGTGTGCATGAAGTGCAAGACTGAGTAGTTCTGTCTAGTCCCCTTTGTGTAAAAATAGTTTTCTCTGTTAGAACAAATATAATATCTTCAGGGTTATTGGAGTTTTTAACTGCAATGTGTTTTTTAAAAGCTTTTCTACAACTTAGTTTTTTAATATAAAAAGTTAAAACCAAAATATAGATACAACCCCCAGCATTAAAATAATATCAACAGCCCCAAAGTCTCAAGCTAAATATCTGGTAAGAAACCAGGAGAGGTTTTGCAACTTTTGGAAAATGTCATTGTTTTTCAGCCAGTGTCCAGTTCTGAACCAATAAGATCTTATAATTTTCAGTTGACTCTTACATTGTCCTTTAAGGAGGCTTGGTTGCCAAAATATCACAGTTTTTGATCTCTTTCAGAATCAGCGCACCTGTGCTACAGGGGAGGCAGGCTGATGCTGCCTTGTTGATAGTGTCATCTACCTTCTCACTCTGGTATTGCTAGATCTCAAAAAGTTTAGAAAATGGCTGCTTGCTTTTTCTGTCCTTGCTGTAACTTGGTGCAAGCATTCACCTGTCACCACTATTGCTTTTTCCATTGCATCCTTTCTATACCTGTGTTGCTCCCATTGATTGAATCTGTCATTTGGTATGATTTTATTTTATTTTAGAGAGAGATAATACATACATATTGCTCTCCTGCTATCACACTGAGCCTGGCTGTTTTTTGTTAACCCAGGCAGTGTTTTCTGCTTTTCACATGCAGCACTTTGAACTGGATAGCTGGAAAAGCTTTAATTTTCAGTGTCACACAGGTGCACTGTTTGTGATAAATTTTTCTTCAGCTTCATGATACTGAATGTGATGGGTCTCTGGAATTAGACACTTTCCAACTGTCATGAGAATGCTTGATGCAGGAAAGTATACCCTTTATCAAATGCCCCTTAGAACTCTTCCAGCGTGAGTGCTGCAGTTACTTGGCTTGGTTACATCAAGAGCAGCATGACATTGCTCTTGCAGTCCCACAAGTGACTTTTTTTCAGCAATGCCTCTCCTCCTCCTTCCCTTGGGGCTTTGCCTGACTGTCTTCTTAGCTTGCGTGCTGGATTCTCTCTCCTCACATATGGTTATTTTTGCTAAGGACATCAGGTCCAGGACATTTGTGTCCCTTAACTTTATTGCACATTAATTTCACATTGCATTTCACTTGGAAAGAATGAACTGTCTCCATGCTGGAGACATAATGATCTAAGTAATCAAAGGGGTTTTTCATTTTACCCTCCACGTTTGCTTAAAGTTTTAATGTGGCTCTTTTAATTTTTAAATTTTCAGGTACCATGTGGTATCTGCTGCACTATGGGGCTACTGTGCGCTGTACAGGTCTCAGTCCTGTATCCGTTCTGCCAAAATACTGCAGAGTGTATTTCTGGGTTCAAAAAGGGGAGATTTCAAGGTGACCATACACAAAAATTGTTTTTTCTGTTCTGTTTTGTCTTTAGCTACTGTTATGTTTAGAAGCCTCATGGTTTTCACTGCATGCTCAGTACTTCTGGTACCACTCATAGTTTGGGGGGTTGCCTCTATAACAAGGGGTGACTTATGAAACAAATCACCTATTACTTCAAGGCAGCACTCTTCTTGTTTGCAAACTTGTATAAGGAAAGAACTCTTTAAGACTCTCCTCAGTGCATAAATATCAAGTCGTTGTCTTAGCAGCAGCGCCAATGCTTTAATCCTGTCACCTCTCTTGAATTGTCCCAAGATCTGTGCCAGGAGCCTGATGGTGATGGTGGGGTTTTTTTCCTCAGAAGTCTTGGATTCATTTGGGGTCATTTTTATATGGTTTCAAACTGTTAGAACACTCTTATTGTTATCCATGGGCTTTTTCATGCATTGATAGCCTTGTTTTCTTGTAGCTTTGTCATAGAGGATATTGCCCATACAGGTTTCCAACTATTACTTGTACTTACCAGAAGGAATACCTGTCACAAGATGAATTTTGAGGTATATGAACAACATGTTATATTTTAAACAGGGTAGCTCTTCCTGCCTGCGATTCTCTCTCCTTTTCACCTTTTTCTCCTTGATTTGGGAGTAAACATTCACAAACACCATTTAATGTCGTGTATAAGATCAGTGTGTAGCTAAACTCTAGAGAAATGTTTTGGACTAAAATCAACATATGTATGTTTCTCTTGCAGTGCGGAACAGTCTTCTCTTTATGATGTGTACATAGTTTTTACATGAGGATTGCTCTTTCCCTGTTGTGGAGCTCAG
This sequence comes from Drymodes brunneopygia, assembly GCA_013400955.1. Lineage (NCBI taxonomy): Eukaryota > Metazoa > Chordata > Aves > Passeriformes > Petroicidae > Drymodes > Drymodes brunneopygia. Next base: position 36,586 of record VZTZ01027960.1, on the reverse strand, counting down.
TGCTGCTACTTTTATAAACAGACTATTAAGTAATTCCAGGCCTGTATTATTCTGGCTTCCAATTTACAAATGAAATAGAGAGTCAGGATTATTGTTGATTTTAGATTGGTCTCAGATACTTCTAATTGCTTCCTGATGCCCCAGGATGTTCATATTCTGGTCCCACTTGTTTTTTGTCTCAAGTGTCTGAGGAAGGCTTGGTGCTTGCCCGAGGTAGCTGTTTGCATAGTGTACAGTTTGTGTGTGCAAGAGCCTCTGCTGTGTTTGAGCTGCCTTGGTACCCACGCATCCGTGTGTCTGGTGGTTGTTCGCAGTTGAAGGCAGGAGAGCAAGGGTGATCCAGCAGCCAGAAACACCCCTGGGGCTGGGCAGTCCCCAGCTCTACCACCGCTTCACTTGCAGTCTTGGGCAAATAATTTCATCGCACTGTAAGGCAGTCCATGTCTGTATAGCAGGGCAGCAGACAATCTGTAACTTGGAAGGGTGTTGTGGGCATTAATGTGTTAAAGAGTGCAAGCTGCTCACCTGATAGGTGAACTCAGAACATGGGGGTTGAATGCAGAACTTCCAAACACAAAGACTTTAACTTATATATATATATATGTATATATATATATATATATATCCCAGGACCTAATGTGGTAGCAATTTGCTGTCTGAGTGGTGCACAGAGGCTTGTAATATGCACCCTCAGGAATGAGCTATCCTCTGATACTTTGATGGTGAAAATGGGTGGGCATATGTCAAAGACAGCTACTAAATTAAAATGAAAATGGGAGAAAGCTGTGATGTCTTGCATGCTGAAACAATCAGTGAGAGAAACACTGTGGCTTTCAGCTCACTGCTTTTTCCATTTTCCCTTGGCGGGTTAGAGCTATTTTTAAACTCAGTATCTTTTAAATAATGCATAAGTTAACAATAGAGACTTATAGTACTGGAAAAAACCACACCAGTGAGCTTAAAAAAAACCCAGAAAATCCTACCCAGACTGCTTCCAGGAGGGTCTCTGGGAGGAACAGAGCACACTTGGCTCTTCAATTTCCAGACATCTTTTGCAAAATTCCTTTTTTTAGAGCAAATCTCCTGTCTTTGAACTGAAATTTTTCATTTGCAAAGTGCCTTCCCAGTCAAAACAACTGAATAAACCCTCTGCTGAGAGAGGTACATCACTTTGTGGGCCTTATATTTTGACATAGCACAGCCCAATCTGGCTGTGAAAGTACCTTGGCACCTTTGTACGTCAGGGGAAGTGCGGGGAAAAACCTTTTCCTCTGGGAACAGTATGCTTGGACAGTTCAGCTGAGCTGTGCAACTGCAGCTACTCTTGTTTTTCCAAGCAATGCCAGATCCATGGTCCATGTGCTCCGTGGCTATCCCGTGCACAGGCAACCAAACCACCACAGCTCTCATAGATCCATGAACCGAAGCACCAAATGGCTGCCTGTGGAAAAGGAAAGCCTAGGAAATGGCTCGCAGGGGTGCTTACATCCACATGGCTTTTGCAGCCTGCTTCCAGTGGTCACACTTTTGTTGCTGTAGCTGGCACGCATCCATGGAGAGGGATCAAGCGAAAATGGCGGCTGGGAACATTGTCACCACCAGACCAATTTATCTGGCCCTGATGGCTCTGAGAAAAAAGGGGTTGCAGGGACTGAGCTGCTGGGCAGATTAATGATCCTGGCAGCTCCCAGAGTTGTGACCCCTGCGGTCAGGAGCACAGCGGAAGCCACAGGAGCCTGTGTGTGAGCATTGCCAGCAGGCAGAGACTGCACAGCTCTCACAGATTTTGGCCCCTCTTGCCTGTAACCTCCAAGAGTTGCTGGGGCTGAGCTGGAGGGCTGCAGCTGCTCTGCTCTGAGCAGCAGGGGCTCAAGCAGGGAAGTTAGAGGTGGAGCAGGACTGTGAAATTAAGAGTGTTCCCAGGGGATTTGAATCTGCTGCATTTTTCATGTCATCCATAGTTTTGCTAATGAGATCTCTAACTGAAGGAAAGAGAAAATGTCAGTTTCCAGTAATCCTTGTTTGCCTGTTTTTCCTAAAAAGTGAACTCCAATGATCTTAAGAGGAAAAGAGGGAGAAGTAGAGTATTTAGGGGTTCAGTATCAATCATGTAATTTTATTCCCTTTCACTTGTGTCAAATGCTTTTATAATATCTTGTAGACAGTAATAAATATTCATGTGGTTGGAAAGATAGCACTTTTTTTCCCCCCAAGTACATGTGGAAATAATTTGCGCTTTGGTTGTCTGAAAAATTACAGTTCTGTACTGGTTTTCAAATACATTATTTTAATACTTTGTGAGATATTTTGGGTGAAATGATTTGTGATTTGGAACTGTTTCACTGTAAGAATTCTTTTTTATCTCTTTCCTTAAATTTCCAAGAATCCGTATATAGAAGATTTTACTACTGATTGTGTTTGGTAGAGAAACCTTACTAATAAATGTCTGTTCTTAAGACATTAATGAATTAATATTAAAGAAATAGAAGTAGTACCAATATGTTAGTCCTAGTCAAGTAATTGATGTAAAAGATCAAAATAATCATCAACCAGCACAGCAAATTCTTCTAAGAATATTTGTGATTCCTTTTTATGTCACTGACAGGGGTGACAATTTGTGGTATCTGTTTAAATTAGAAAAATTAAGCATAAAGTGGTGGGTGTAGTACATGTAGTTTTTCAGGCTGTTGCTCATGGTTTAGTGTCAAGGGGAGAACTCTTAAATGTGTCAGGATGCATCTCAGTGGAGAGTTGGAGAACATACTCTTTCATTTACACAGTAACAGTAAGGAATGAGGGCTCTTGTTAAAAATCCACGTGTCAGTTACAAAGCATTTTGTGGAGTTTGTGAAGAAGGGATCAATTTGACTCCATCTTGAGGAATATGTCATACTCTGTTTTTGTAGCATTGCATGTATGCTTCTCCTCTGAATATTTACCCAGATACACAGCTGGGCACTTCTAACAGTTGGTGTAGGTGGGTTTTGCCTTTTACAGTCTCACAGGCTGCATGTGTTTCTTGTCTTTCCTCAGACTGAAGGCCTAGGACACAAGAGCTGGTGAGTGCTCCCTGCTGTGCCTTTCATCCAGCTTTGGCTGTGTTCTAGGATGCCCAGCTGGTCTGCAGCTGTTTCCAGAACCTCTACTTTTCCTCCTCCTTTTCCTGCCCCTCTTTGTCTCATGTTGGATTCTTCCAGAGAGTTGCACTGTTGTTTCCCCTCTCTTCAAGCTTGTTGCTACAGGTGAAGTGACACACAAGTCTTGTGGCCTCTGACCTGTGGCCTTTGTAAGGAATTGACACTGGACTTTGGCTTTTCCTGGTTGCCTGGCTTCAAGTGAAGCACTAAAAATTGTTTAGGTGAACTATGTCTTCAGGTTGTGTGTTATTTGTAATATTTTGGTAATTTTCAGACCTAGAAAGATGCTTTAGACCAAAGTCTAAGTTTACATTGAGGAGAAATCCTTGCCCTCAGTCTCTAGTCCCAGGACGATGCATAAGATCTAGAAGAACATGAATGCCCTCGTGCTCAGAGAGGTCTTTGTCTCTGAAGATGTCCCAAGAAACAAAACTCTCTGCAGCATCCTTGGGAAGGCTATTTTCACTCTGCTCTCACTTCCTAGGCTTTAAAACTTTACAGCCTCATGACAGCAGTGTCTGTTTTCTCTCTCAAGGCATAATACATGGAACACCACCACAGATAATGTGATGGATGATTGTATGCCCATGCCTGAGCCTGTGTCCCAGCCCTGGTTGTTCTCCTAGGAGAGATTTTCTGTGGCACCTCACACCTTGTGCTTCTGGCATCTTCAGTGGTGCTGCCCTGCAATGACTCTGTGGGCTGGGGGGATTTCTTTCACACACCCTTTCTGTATAAACATAGATGGTCACACACAGCCGTTTCTTTCTTTCTTATGACAGATGGATAGAAAAGTTTATTATTCTTATTTAGACTAAAATAAAACCTACTGTTGATGTGTTTATTTTTTTTAAATGGAAAACCTTCTGGTCCTTGAAGATCTTAGATCCACCTCATGGTTCTGACCAGCTGTGCAACACATCATAGTAGAAATTTTCCATCTGTAAGATAAATAGCAATTTCAACTGAAATTCTGTCTAATTAGTTTTTGGAGTTGTGTGAACTCTGTTGTGGATTCTACAGTAGGCTTGCCAGTAATAACCTGTATTCTTATCAAACCTAAAATAAATAATTGCTGTAAAGAGAAGATGATTTTCTATTAGAAAAACAATGTGTATGTTTGCCAAAATGCCATGTGATTTATCAGTTTTTCTGACAAAACCAACAACAATAATGGATTTGGGGCTTTTTTTGGGCAGTAGTTTCTTTTTCTTCTTATGGGTGAGAAACAACAACAGTAGGAGGAAAGGCAAACAAAAACATTCTTTAAAAATATTACAAAAGCTTTTTAAGTCATGACTTACCTCAAAAAAAAATACACAACATTTTAGCACTTTCACCAACTTTTACTTAATGAACTAGTTTATTTTTGTGCTTATTACTCTTTTGGTTGTATTCTATTTCTGCAAGCTTTCTTTTTTTTCTCCCTGGATGAAATATTGCATTTGGTGTTTCATTCACTGTTTAGTATGTTGTTGTTACCCAGTCAGTGACTTCTCTTCATTTGTAATGTAGGCTTCTATGCTGCACAACTCTGAAAAAATTGAGTTTAAGACAAGAGTGTTATTGTGCTTTTGGAAATGATATTGTGCAAGTCTGGGATAGTAACTCATGATTTTTTTCCATGTCCTTTTATAAACCTATATCAATAGTACTTCTAAAATACGTATTTGTATCCTGAATAAATTGCTGGGGCTCAAGTGGCCAAGTAGCAAAAAATAATTGCTTATTTTGAATTGTTTTCCAATTCATTACAAGTTGCTCATTTAGAAAAGATGAATAAGATTCTATTTTGGTGTGTTTCTCTTTTTAAGTATCTTTGAAGATTAAAAAAGGAATTGCTTGGGGGAGAAAACTGATTTGGAAAAAAATGTTCATACACTCTTTCTCATTAGACAAAGGGGTCTGGTATTTGTATGTTGAATTACCACTGGAGAACGGAAACTCCTGATTAAACTGATAAAAGTGTAAAGCTTGTGTGCCATTTATGGTCCGTTAAGGGCATGGCAAAGATGGTAACAAAGTAGAACTTTCTGAGCTTTTACTGTATGGTATTTTCTCTGTTTTAAGCTACACTAGAAAATGAAATGAAAGGATTTTGGGATACAAAATTATGATACTGCACAGAACTGTATCAACATACTGTGGGCAAAAGCCTTTAAACACTTGGGCTGTGTTTAGGTAGTGGGGAGGGAGAATGCTGGTCAGATGGCTGAGGGGGCTTCCTTTGGCTTCAGGAATGGGGTCACCCCTGGGACACTGGATGGGTTTGCTCTCTGCTCCTGTCTTTTGCATTTTAGTTTATTTGCAGTTCTACATGTCTTGTCACCTTTTTGAGGTGTTGGTGTGGTAGTATAAATAATATTACTTTATTATAGTACAACTGGGGTATAAATAATATAATAATAAAGATATAAACATGAATAAATATAGACAATAGCTGTACAGTATAAATAATTATTCTTTCACTGTCATTTCTGTGGAGTGTGAGGCTGGGGTTCTGCCTTGCTGCAAGGAGCAACTCCTGTGCTCTGCTGCACGCCAGTGCTTTTGAGTAGCAAGTCTAAGTCTACCTTTTCTGAATGTGTGTCACCTTCCATTTAATTTTCTGTGAATGAAGCTAAAGCACATACATGGATTCAGGCAGGCATACCCAAGCATGCTTATGCAGCCAATCACTGTAATCTGAAATTCAGATGGCATGAGTGTTGCCTCATCTCAGAGGGCTTAGGTCTTTCAGGGGCTGAGTGCCCTTGACTCCCACTCATTTAAGTGGGAATTGGGCAGCTCCACCTCGTGCACGCTCAGAGTACATGGGCTGAAATATGAACTTCATGTCTCAGAGCAATATCATCATTCTGTGTATTAAGAAAATTTCTCAAACAGCTTGCAATACCTAGAACAGTACTACTTCATCTCCTGAGTTACCTCATTCTAAGATGAAAATGTTTTCTCTCATCACCTTGTCCTTAATGTGTGCTTCCTGCTGATATTATATATTAATTGTGCAAATGCATTATTGAACTTCAAAGAGCATTTTAGGCTGCAGACTGTTAAAAAGTGAAATGGTGTCTAAAAGGATGTTTGAGTCAAGGGAGAACACATCTACTCTATTTTTAATTTGTTTAAATAATGTTAATTTTATACTATTTGTATATTTGGCTTAAGACTTTGTAGAGAATATATCATTGCATTTCAGGAGTTTGCTAATGTCTGTGTGTTAAATTGAGTTCTATTTAAGGAGATTTTAAACTCAAATTCAATACAAAAACCAAGCTCATATATATTTTGATAGTTTCTGTGTTACTTTTTATGTCTTCCACAATGAAAAGCTGTAGGGTTTATTGTACCAAAATGAAATAAGCTGTGGAAATACTGGAATTCTCCATGAGAAATTTGTCTATACCCCAGAGACTGTGTAGCTCAATGAAGAGAAAACCTGTTGTATTTAGGGAAGGGTTCTGCTCTGTTAAGATTTGTCTCCCTTAAAAATATTTCATAAGCAACTCTAATGTCAGTAGATTTCAGTGATGATGGGCACTTCTAGTAATGCAGAAGGTGTAGCAGGTCTTTGCTCTGCTCTTTTAACCAAAATACAAAACTGTTGTGTGAAGTCTGAACTCAGTGAGGTGATGATATAGAGGTTGGAAGAGCTGGAATCTGCCTGTTCTGCAGTGCACCACCCATCTACCCCTGGTTTAGCCATGTTTTCTCACGAAGTAAGTTCCCTTTAAACTTGGGTATATCTCTAGGGTTCCCTTACACATTTGTATTCTCATTTTGAATGTTTTCACACTTAGATATTTTTGGCCAAAAATATCAATCTGAAATGCACAATGCATGTTCTGGGTAATGAACTGATTCTCAAAAGTGCTGTGTTTTCAGAAGTGTTTTATTAATGGATATAATGAATGCTTAGCAGCTCAAAATATCTCATGTATAACTTCTTGAGAGAAAATGTCAATTTGGGAACAAAGAGGGAAGAGACCTGACAGTAAGTCCAGGAGACTTAAAGCAAAGCCTGTTGTATCTCAGACATAGCCAGCATTTTCCAGTTTGTCTTATTTTTGCTTCCTTTGGTCCAATGAATCACTTGTATGGCACAGAGTAGAAATGATGGAATTGACTACAATCCAAGTGTAGTCTGAAAATCAATGGTTAGGTTACACATCTTTTCACAGATACTCCAGCTATACTCCTTGATCTGAATCAAGCAAATCAGGGCTTTGAATGTGAGTGTACAGAGTTGGTTCTTTGACTATATGGAGGTATTTTTTGGAAAAAAAAGATTTTGTTTTAACTGTTGCATTTTGGATTAAGGTTTCACTGTGGAATAGTTGGAGGAACTTTTTTGGTGTAAAACCACATGTTGGAAATTCTTGGTCAGCACTAATTAAAAGATAGGTTTTCAAGGCATCTGAGGTGTCTCAGACATCTTGCTATCTGTCCTTACACTCTAATTCTCTACCTGCTATACAGCATAGTTAATTCCACTGTCACACCTTTGCTGGTCCATAAGGAAAACCAATGGAAAAGGAAAATGCATTTATTCCTGTGAAACCATTGCTTAAACTTAGTCACTTTACTTCTGAATTATCTTTTTTGTAAGTTTCTGATTATGGCAAGCAATGCAGTATAATTCTCATCTCCAAATATTGAGATAGAGTATTGCAGATTTCAGTTGTACTAGCAGTGTTACTAGATGTGCTGAAAATATTCCCATGAAAAAGCATTACAGAACTGATTAATTGGTAGTAGAACTGTAAATATATCTGGCCCTGTTTTTTTGAGGGGAAAAAAAAGTCTGGGTGTATAAAAACTCTCTATATAACTATGTATGTTTTCTAACTTAAAAGCCATTAGCATCCGTGAGGGTTGGTTAGCTTTAATTTATAGTTTAGCTCAGAATTAAATTCTACAGTATTATGTGGAGCCTTTGGAAAGCTTTTTCTTGTTCTGCAAGCCACATTAGCCTCCCTAATGATTGCTTATCAAATTCATTGCACTCTAGAACTTGAGTCTTAAATCCAGTTTTTATTACAAGCAACGCATGACATGTTAGGAGAATTATTTTTAGAAACATAAATAATTTAAAGTACTGAGCAAGATTCTATAAATATGTAGAAAGGATGATAATAAGGATATCCTTTTACATTTTTGTACTGAAAAGGAGAATACAGTCTTGAATCTGTGCTTGTCAGTGTGAGCTGTAGGTATAACCTGTGGTGCCCTATATCTAAATCAATGTTGTCACAACCACATGTGATGTTCCCTAAGAACTGATGAGAGCTGTTGTGAGAGGCTCTTGAACTCTCTGCTGAGGTACTGGATTGTATTCCCAGAGTATTCCCCTGCCTGATTTTCAGAGGTGCCTAAATTAGGAAGCAAATCTCCCAGGATATTTGTATCCAGCAGGGAGAGTGTGGGCCCCTGCAGAGGGTGGTGGTCAGGGCAGGAGGCTGCTGGGAGGGTAATGTCTCACCTTTGTGAACAACTGCTCTCTCTCTGTCTCTGCTGATTGTGGAGTAGGGCATCCCATAGGGACCAGCCTCCCAGCTGGTTGCCCTGTTTCCCCACGGCTCAGCCAAGTGAAGAAAGGGGAGGGTGGTTTCCTTGTCTCTTTCAAAAAGTCCTTCTATATCTTTGTTCTGCTGCAGAGGTTCCTTTAGGACAGTGCGTTACCCTAGGATGAGGACAAGTGAGGAGCTGGAGCGGTTCTTTTGTTAGAACAGTGTGAGCACATCACTGATATTGCCAAGCAAAGATGACAGGAGATTTGAAAGTAGGTTTCTTGTAAAAATGCTTGGTCAAATTCAGACTCGTCATTCACTGAATTAAAATTTTAATTAGAGGCAGCTCCACGTTCAGATGATAGCTGGAGCCATTGGCACGTGACCGTGTCCCTGGCTGAGGGGATGGCTCTGCAGTGCTGGGTGTGCTCCCAGCCACAGGCCCCCTCAGCCAGCTGTGTTTCACATCTCACTGCCGGGTTTGTGAGTGGGCCCTTGTGTGGGCAAAAGGACAGCACTGCAAAGAGGAATGATGGCTTTCAGCAGTGACACTGCTATCCCCTGTCTCATTACTGAGGAGGCTGTTAGAGGCCTTGTGATGAGATCCTCTGTGGAAGGAACCATTCAGGATTAGAGTCAGGGGCTCTGACAGGGGAATATATTATTCTATGCTCTTCAGGGAAGTTCTTTGTTCTTTTAAGGCTTTCTAACAGACTGCTATGTAGCATTTTAAAGGGTCTGCAGCTGTTCTGCACCTTTAGACTTTGGTTTTTTTTTTTATTAGACAAGCTGGCTATGCAGTTGTTTTGTGAAAATTAACTCTTTCCAAACAGACTTAAGTTTTATCTTGATTATATTCAGCTGTTTGGAAAGACATTAACTTGGAGCCCTTTGAAGGAAAAAAAGGCATCTGCCAGAATGGCAGAATATGTTCCTTCTCACTTCTGCATCTGCTGGAATTGGTTGCACACTTCATCTGTTCCTGCAGGATGCACTTTGCACCATCACTGTAGTGCTTTGCTGTGCCACGTTCAAAATGTAGTTGTTTGATGCCAGATAGTTGCCAGATTGCAAAGAATGCCCAGGTCTGAAAAGCCAGGTGCACAGCCTGACCTACAGAAAATATGACCATCCAGGAAAAGAAAAAGGAATAGGTAAGTAACCTCTAAATGAAGAGATTAGTTCTTTGAAAAATAGTGATTGGAACTGGCACACTCAAGTATGAAGATCTCTTTTCATTTTGAAGAGAATACTTCACGATAAAAATAGTACAGATTAATAGATAATAATAAATAAGATATTCCTTAGAAATCTGTTCTCATTAGAAATGGATGTATAATGTTTCTGTCTATAGTCATATCATGGCTGGAAGATGAGAGGCTACAGGAAAAGACAAAATAGTTAAAAGGATTTGCATTATCAAAAAAAAAAAGAAAATTTTGAGTCTCTGCTGGAATCATAAGCCTCCTTCATTGTGGCAAGCATTTTGGAGATGTAAGGAGGTGGTGATTCAGATTTAAAGCTCTGTGGGAAGAATACAATATACTTGGATCTGCTTTGACCCTACCAGATTCTCCATCCTGGGATATGTATCTTTTGAAATTTAAACCATGGCTTAGGTGGCAGTATGAGAAGTTACAGGTGGTTTATTTTTGAGCATGACTGAATAAATTACGTCAAATGTTGAAAATGTCTGAACAGCAGTAGGTATGCAGGATAAAACAATTTAGTTTGTGTTTGAGTCAAGAAACAGAGCATGTAGTCTGCTATTTTCTAATCATTAGAATTTTGAGGTAGAATTCTCCAAGCAGACAGTTCTGCAAGCAAGGCCATGGACTGTCCTCTGTACACCTGTTGTAGGTTACATGACGTGCATATGAACCATGTATTTAAAAGCAATTCTGTGCTAATGTGTGGAAAAATAATTTGCATCCTGTAAGCACAAATGTATTTTCTCTCTGTTTCAGAAAATGACTTTGGATAGAAAAGTAAATTTAAAATATCAAATTACTGTATTCATTTCATCCTAAGAAACAGTGACAGTGATTAAACACAAAAGAAATAAAACTGTCATACCAATGGTCCATCTGTCCTGGCATTGCAAATGGGAAATGCTGTGAAAGGGCACATGTGCTGGACCACTTTCAGGTTCCATTCCAGTCACCCCCATAACATCCATGGCTGTTTGATCAGAGATGCCAGAAGGCACATCCCTGTGTCTGCCTTTTATAAAGTACCTGTTCACAAACTCGGTGTCCATGACTTCAGCCCCTTTCAGGGATACCTTCTGATACTGTGCCTGTGCAGCCTCCTGTGGCAATGTGATGCAGAGATTCACAACTTGTTGTGTGACATAGTGCTTTCTTTGATCTGTTTTAAATTGGTCTTCTAATTTCTTCAAGTACTTTCCTATTTTACTAATGTGGAATTAGGAGAATTACAGCTTTGCATTAATTCTGTCTATGGCTCACATGATAGTGTAAACCTCTCTCCCATTCCCCATCCTCACCCCATCCTCTCTTCAAATTGAAGAGCCTTTTGTGTTTAGAGAGGATGATTTACTGGTAGGTAACACACAGGGAGGCAAAGTAACCTGCTGGGTCATCAGCAATGCCACAGCCATCTGGCAAGCCAGACAAATTTGACTTGGAACAGCATTAGGAGATGGATTTTTTTTGCCTCTGAAGCTAGCTGTACTCTTGTAGTTGTGTATGCTAAATGAAGATTGATGATTGTAAGTTTGAGGGAGCTGTGATAATTTCTTGGACTAGGGTTTAGTGATCAGTGTTGTCTCAGAATCTGGCTCCCGAGGATTCAGTAGTTAAGGGACTCTTGTCTTCCCACTCTTCCTTCATTTTTAAGATGTGCCATGAATTTTATTTCACAAGCTTTTGTATCATTTGTCATGTGTGGATATTTTGAGATATTTTCCCACTAATGCAGCCTGCTTCTTCAAGAGACTCCTTTCCTTTTCTCTTTTAACTGTGTGATTGAATTTTTTTGTGTAGTTACAGGCTAAAATCCTGGTTCACCCACAACTGAAGTGTGAGACCTTTGACTTCTGATCCACACCATGATCTGTGCTATTAAAATTGACCTTCTTTATCAAAATAGAGATGTTACAGTGCTACAGGAGGTAATTTCAGCCTTTTGCTCGTTAAATTGCCTGTCACTGAAGATGTTCTTCATGTCATGACTCATTTTTTCTTAGCCCCTCTATGAAGAAGAGGCTTTTTCAATGTCTTAGAGTTTCAAGCCTATTTCTCTCTTTTTGAAATTTTAACATATTGTCTTCTTCAGAATAGTTTCTGGAAGCCAATCTAATTCCTAGATTTACGGTTTGCTATGTGAATCTGAAATGTGTTAAGATGAAAAAGACACTGTATTTCTGCAATTTATGTGTCTGTCAAATTTCAGACTGGGCACCCAAACCAAACAGATACTTTACAGCTTTCTAGTATTGAGGGAAATGGTAACTCTCCTGAGGAGCAGTACATGGAGGACTCAAGATTTCTGATGTGTGAATACTTTGAGAGCGCATCATGGAAATGTTTATGAGTGCAGGAATAATATGTATATTTGCTCCAGGGCAAGAATATGTATACAGTACCTGGAATTTGAGGGCAAATCTTGAAGGAAGCTACCAAATAAAAATATTTAATAAAATCTGTTCACTAAATGATTCAGGTGTCCTGTACAAAATGTGTGTGCTTGTTTTTGATAGCGTGAAGTGATGCTGGGGTCATGTATAATAGTTACACATTCAATTTTTAAGTTTCTCTCTTTCCATATAGAATTTGTGGACAATACACAGAGTTGGATTGAACTGTGGTTGAAATCACAAGTGAGTTTTCTTGGGAAATGATTTTCCATGTAGTATAAAACAGCTTGACTGTATGAAGAGGCATATTAAAAACTAGGATTAGACCACACAGCACATTTGTTCAGGGAAATGTGTAGCCTGTGCTTCTTGTGTGCATTCCTCTTCCCTTTCTTATGAATTTACCATCCTCTCAAATATTAAAATTAACTGGTTTTATCCTGACTTTTAAGTAACAAGTATATGAGCAGAATGGCATTGAGGAAAATACTTTGTAGTAAGGGTATGAAAATAGTTTAAAAGTACCTGCTCATTTTAATAGGATTTCTGAAATTTCTGTAAGAAAAAAAAGAAGTAATTGCACAAAGAAATACTGGTGAAAATTATTCATCGACAAAAAAAGAGTGAGGTTTTATTGACACTTGCATTGCCATCATTACTGTCAGGAAAGCTGGGGAAGGAGCAAAGTGAACCTTGCCCAGACTGCTTTCAACTCTGCTTGTGAAAACAGATGTTTAGAGCTAGAAAAATCCTGTTCCACCTTTCTGCCTGACGAGAATCTTGCAAACACCTGCTGTCTGCTCTTTCTTCTTGTTAAAGTCTCTAGTTTAGCACTGTGGTATCTTGAGTAGCAGTGTCTTCCCATGGGTACTGGGAAGGCTGTGTGTGTGTGTGTGCAGCTTCCTTGTTAGGACACTACATTAAACCCCTCTGTTATCTGAAAGAGAAGACTGTAATCACCATCCCTCCATCACCAGCAGCATGAATTAACTGCCATATTGAATTTGTGCCCTTTGCAGTGCTTGTGCCATGTAATATTTTAAAAAAACCCTGTTCCTTATATATCATATCAGATGCTATTTGCCAATTTCAATATTTGTATTGGGAAATATTAATGCAAGAAATATAATAAAAATATTGTTAATATTTAAGTTGCTGTATAAAAATAGAACCTGAAATTATGATTTCAGAACTACTTTAGCCATGTTTTGCTCTTAGTTTGTTGGGGTAGGGAGCATTATTCAGATTTCCTTAAAACATAGTGGTAAGAAACTTGTGGTGATATGAGTAAATGGTTAGTTTGTAAGTTTCTCTTCCTAGCTGCAGAAATTAAATACAAGTGTCTAAGTTTTTTCCCCTGGAAAATGCAAGCAGTATCTGTTCATCATTGCATTCTCATAAAATTGCCTGTATGGTCATTTAGATAGAGGAGTTCAAACTGAATAGCAAAGATTGTAAAGGACAGACCAAAAAGTCCATGGTGTGGTAACTACAAGATGGAGAGTAGCAGCACAGAATGGCACTGGATGTACTTCAGGTGCAGTTCATGTGCACAAGGCATGTCCAGCAGGATGTGATCATACCAGCCTTCCATCTACTGCTCTTGCTTCACAGGTTTTCCTTGTAGCTGTTGTTGTGTACTCTCTCCTTTTTTATGCTGGTACTAGAGGAGCCATGTAATAGAAATTTGTAATAGATATAGAAATTTATAATAGAAATTTGGTGAAACTAAGGAACAGTGTCTTCAACCTTCTTAAACCTTTTCTCATCAAGAAACAAGGCCAGTTCAGAAATGGAACACATGCTGTTTGTAAGCCAGAACTGTGAGACTCCTTCTCTAAAGCCAGAGGTGGAGGCCCTGCTCAGGGCTGCAGAGTTGCTCTGCAGTTTACTGACTGCAGTAGGGTGCAGGGCAGTTACTATCCTGTCCTGCAGGCAAAGTAGCTATTCAGGGATAAAGGACTAAGTGCACTTTCAAGTCAGATGGTGTTAGGAATTTAAGTGAGAAGTCCTGGAGAGGAAAAAAAAATGAGCAAATACTAGTATTTGGAAGAAACATCATCAGAGATTCAAGTTGTGTAATTTTGTGAAACGTGAAATTAAGCTCCAGGAAGGGACTGAGAGTGGGTGCAATTCAGCATTTGTGTATAATCCTTTGAGGACTTAACCCATTCTTAAGTCCCTAATTTCTTTTTGAAAAAAGCCTTAAATAGTTAGTAGGAGTAGAAACATTAAGAAATTTCTTACTCCTTTCTCCCTTTCATATTAGCTGCAACAAAGACAGAAAAGTACTGTAAGAATATTTTAAAAAGGGGTGAAACTTCTATTTGTGTAGACCAGAGCTGGCTCTGTTTTTCTGAGTTGTTTTTTCCTTCCTCTTAGTAGACACTCTGGAAATTGCTGCCTTATCTATGAGAAGCTATCTAATTCTGATTGATTAGTCCATTCGGCTAACTTAACAGATACAGTCATTAATTAAATTAGCCATCCACATAAAAAGAAATTCAGCAAAGGAGGAGATGAAAGTTTCAGAGCTGTGGCTATTAAAGCAGATTGGTTCACGGAGTATGGAGATAGCTAATCCCCCCTGAAGTGCAAAGAAAGATCATGTATGAGCAGAGAGGAGGTTTCTGGGTAGCCATGAGGATAAAGGAGAATTAAAGTGTCCTATGTAGAGAGATACAGAAATCTGCCAGCTGAGTGGCTTTTTTGAGTTCATCTTGCTGTATGTTTTATTTAGCTCATGGCTGATACTGAAAATGTTTCAGGACCAGAGTGCAATGCAAGGTAATACAAATTGCCCTTTGTACTCATCCTGACTGGCAGATAGAAACATCCATTCTGTTTCCTCTCATCCAGTTTTCCACTTTCTTGCTCTTTGTTTTGCAGCAATCAACCTGCCTTATCTTCCTTGGTGTACGAGATGGGCTGTACTAAAAATGTCCTCTGATAGCCTCTCCTTCCGTAGCTATTATTTCTGTTGATACTTGGTAGAGAATGTACACCACTGGGGGAAAAAACTTCATTTTATGGGAAGCTTCCTCATCTTTGTGTGCCTGGTACCCTGAGGGTGCCCATTCCTTTTACTGCAGCCCTCTCAAGCATGATGTTGCAGGAGGCTTCCTTCTCACAGCTTGCTCTGCCCCATGGGCTAACAGTAATATGGCGTCTATCTCTTATCAGTATCTCCATCATTTCCCTGAACCTGTTCTTTTTTCTTGAAGGTCTCCATATGTCTGTTGATAATTTCCTGCTGGCATTCGACCCATCCAGACCTTTCTGCTGATTTCAACTAAAACCCTGTCTTCCTTTTCAGTAATGCATCTTTCCTCAGATCTCTCATATGATGTCCTTGTCTGGCACCATATTTAATCTGAAATTTCAGGTATACATAATGGCGAGTTGTGGAGACAAATGAGGGTGAATAAATGATAAAGAATTCCTACAGTGTTCAAGAAGACACAGCAATGATATCAGATATCATGAAGCCAGTCATTACTTTTATTTATAACACTGATGCTGACAAAGATACATTATAGTACTATGTTTATGAACTCACTTTATTTCTACCTTTCTTAACTTTGTCATTCTTTCCATGGCCTCTAAAGAGAACCCTAGAATTTCTGCTCTTTTTCTTCCATAACTGTTAGGTTTTTCAGTCTCGTAAATCTGGAGAATTAATTTTTGTTCAGAAACTGGCGATAGGCCTTTTCCTTCTCTGTTTGAAAGTTTCTATTAAATTTACAGGGATACTTCCCAGGTTTTTCTGTTTCATATTCAAATGCATACCTCTTCTTTTTTTAAAAATCTTTACTCACCTCTTTTTTTTCTTCTTTTGACTTGAAGTGCTGTGTAATCTCTTGTTTTTTCTTTCAGTTTCTTTAAACACTTGACCTGTTCTGTCCGCCTTTCTCTTGCCACCACGTTTTTTTAACATCTTTTTCTTCCTGGAGCAGCCTCTTTCTGCTGGGGAACCCATTTATATCCAAAGTTGATCTGTTTTCCTGAGTTCCCAATCCCAGCTTCATTTTGGTAAACATCATATATGAGTGCTACAATTGATTCAAGATAGAATTTAAGTGCATGTATATGCATCATCTTGGATAAGGATAATTTCCTTAGTCGGGGGCCTATTCTGTAATAAAATCCCCCCAGCTTCTGCCTCTTGTGTACTGTTGTGACTGGGAGGGTTGGAAGAGCAAAGAGGAGCTTGCTCATTTTTTTGTTCTGGCCCTTATTTTATTGAGTCTGTATGGAATAGGCTCATATGGACTTGAGATAATGCTTCAAAAATGCTGCTGCTGTAAACAAAATGGCACTGCTTAATTTGTGTACACTGAATAACAGACCTCTGACAACAGAATTACCATTATTAGCATTGCAGTTTTTTTTCCTTGTGAAAGCAACAGATCACATGTGGTTTTTATCCCTGTGAAATGTTTTATTTTTAGGTTTTAACATATGCAGGTTTTTGCCATGCCTTTTCAAAAATTTTGTACCAATGCCTCAGCAAATATTTCTGAAAATCTCATTCTGCAGTATTGTCAATTATAGTGTTGGTGTTTTTTCTCTGTAATTTTCTCCATTCCTTGTGTTTCTAAGATTTTTTTTCACAATCTTTTTTTTAACATACCAGTTTTATTTATAATTAATACTAAAACTACCACTTAAGCTGAGAAAGATGGTTTCTAGGATAGATCGGTAGGCAAGCTAAATTATTCTTGTTTCATTTCTACCATAGGAAAGTGTTTATTTATTTATGCTGAAATGCATATTATTTTATTGCTGATTGTCCTATCTTGCTTAAATAATTATGTTTCACAAGTTTTTTAATCTAGATTTTTGTTTGTTTTAAACTAATGCCTTCTATTAAAATGATGCAGTTCAGTACCTGTACTGCAGACAAAACGTGA
This sequence comes from Drymodes brunneopygia, assembly GCA_013400955.1. Taxonomy (NCBI): domain Eukaryota; kingdom Metazoa; phylum Chordata; class Aves; order Passeriformes; family Petroicidae; genus Drymodes; species Drymodes brunneopygia. The sequence goes on along the minus strand of VZTZ01027960.1, from coordinate 19,425 downwards.
CTCCACCTAGGAGGTGATGTCTTTTGGCCTGAGTTTTCAAGATTGTGTATAATGATTAGGCTGTAGCTTAGTTTTTAATAGCATTGATTGCCTTACTGGATCTTCAAGAGTGTTGTGTTTTTTAGTATTTTCAGTGCTATGAATCATAATAATAAAGCATAACATAGCTTCATTTATGGGTTTTTCTACTGATAAAATATTCTCAGACATACCCTGCCTTATTTCTTAGGACAGGCTTTAAAAATGTCTCTACATTTCAGATCTGTGGTCTGTTTGCAAGCTGTGGACTCAGCCCCCTGGAGCTGTGCAGGCAGGTGACCTCGTGATGTTTCCCTTCCAGACAGGCTCATTTTGGGGACCAAGGCACTTGTGACAGACCTTGAGAGGGGGGGAGGCCAGCAGCTCCCCAGCTGTTTCCAGCCCCTTTGTACTCAAAGTAAGACCGAGCAGGATGACAATATGGATGGACCTGTTTAGGAATTGTTTTTTTTGCTTACTTAGAAAGTAAATACAACTTGAACAGCCTGGGCATGTCCATCACTGGGGTGGTGGGTGGGGGAAGAGCAGCTGACTGGCCACCAGCTAACCTGGAGCTGGATGCCACGGGATGTTGTGAGGTTACACTATGTGTGTTACAGAAAAGCAGGCCTGGAAGGCCTAGAATAATCCTCTTTCCCATGCCCATCCCTGGTGACCTGGATACGCTTCCATGGTCACCTCTGGGCCCAGGACAGAGCTTATTCTAGGCCTTCCAGGCCTCCTTTTCTATAACACACATAGTGTAACCCCACAACAGGACACTGTCACCCTGAGGAGAAACAGGGCCCCTCCAAGGGGCAGGCAGAGCAGCCCAGGTCAGGTCAGGCGGGCGCTTGGCCTGCTGCCCAGTCCCAGTAGCCCAGGGCTGATGGGGAGGGAGAAGTGGAAGAGCTGAGCAAGCATGAATGAGGCTTCTCCAGAGCCCTTTTTCCAGGACTCCGACACTTTGAGGCAGGTATAGGTCTGTGTGTTTGGCAGCTCCCAGTTGTTCCACTAACTTGTCCATTCCCAGCTTGAAGCCAGTGCAAACCTCTAGCATTCGTGCTTTCCTGCAATATGTTGAACATGGTAATCAGCAGCTGTGCCAGAAAAGGTTCTCTTTATTTAGTTTTGAGCTTACTGACCTCTTTTGTTACCTTCTAATTCTTGTGTTGTCCAAGGCAGAGAATGATCAATGTCTTTGTTTTCTCATGCCAGACACAATTTCCAGATTTTTGAGAACATAACATATGATCTTCCAGAACATTAAAACATTAACAGCAGTGTCTTTTAAAAAGCAGTAATTTTGTCAGACCCGCATGAGAAGAACCTGTGCTTCTCCTTGTTGTCCCTCCAAATACAACTGTAAAGTCTCCCTGAGTTAAGCCATTCTGTTTGATCTCAGTCTTTGTACTATATACTTACTTTACTATCTTACATTTTATAATCTCTTGCATCTTTCTTGTGTCCATCAGATAAGGAGGACAAAATTAGTTTAACTGAGTCCCCCTGAAATAACAAAGAGCAAAAGTAGAGCCCTAAGCTATAAGGGAATTTTTATTAAAGTTATGGAAGCATAAACTTTTGCTGAAAGAGTGTAGTGAATGCCAGCAAACTATATAACTAACTTCAGCAAGCTAAACTAAATACATTTTAAGATAACATCTGTCTAAACTACTAAATCTCGAAAATGCATACAAGATCTTATAGAAGTCTTTGAGCTTCCCCCAGGGCATGAGTATCCTAAATATTTAATATTCACTTCTAAGAGGAATCAGAGTACCGTAATCAGTAACTCAGCAGCATCTCTTCTTGGTGCTCCTCAGTAATGGGTCATCTGCAGGCAGCTGTGCAAAGCATCAATAGAGATACTGGGCCTGACCAGAATTAAAGGGGTTCATGCTGGTTCTGCAGTGGCCAAGGGAGTCACTCACTCTTTTTTTTCACCCTTATTGAAAGCTGCCCATTCCCTCCTTTGCATCAGCTCTGGAGCTTATTGTACCTCTTCTCAAGGGATTTCAGCTACCTAATGCAGCAAAAACATGGTTTTGTTGAGCCCTCCCAAGTGCCAGTGCTTAACACCAAGAGGATTTTGATGAGTGTTAGCCCTGACACCGAGAGTGTTTTGATGAGTGCTTGTGCTGACACAAGGTGGGTTTCAGTGCTTGCTCCTCAGGGGCATTGAGACTTCCTGCTTTCAGCAGCAACCCACTGAATCAGAGGAAACCCCACCTCCATGGACCATTGTCCCATGGATGCTCCCATTTAGAAAATTGTTAGAATCCCTCATTTTGTTGCCTCTGTCCCTTACACTTAGATACAAAATCTTCTTTTTAACATCCAATTTCCATTGACTTATTGACAGTCCTTATACCTTTGAGGTTCTGCCAGTATCTTCTGTAGCCTAATTAGTTGCTTTTGTATCTTGGTGTGTAAACTCTGGTGCCTTCACATTCCCTCACAACTCAATTTTTTGCTAGGCTTCAGGAGCCTCTCTGTGTTTCCAGAAAATGGAACTTTGTAAGCAAAACTGTCCAGTACCTGTCTGCAGTATTTGCAAAGAGGTCTCCTTTGGGCAGTGATGTTAATCATACCTCAGTTTGACTGGAAATACATCTTCTTTGACGTATTCTGGGATGACAGTTGTGTTTTCCAGGAAGACATTCTATCGATCTGCCAAATCATTTTGCCAGAAACAAGTGTGGTCATGTCTCTCTTCCTTAAAAAAGGTAATAGAAATTCCCTCCAGCCCTTAAGTGCATAAATTTGCTGTTTGTACAATTGAATTTGATCCTATTTCTAATATTGAGTCCTGAAGATCATCCAGGTCTTTCCTATGGGAGTTTTTTCAATCGTTTTTATTCTCCATGCTTTCCAATTTAATGTTATCAGCATATTTCATTGGAATTCTCCTGGGCTTAGTGCCTGGGTAATTAATGCAAATACCAAGCTGGCAGTTTTTAGGGAGGGCATTGGAGGACTCATACTTCCAACCTTGTCCTGCTTGAGGCTCACTCAGGGCAGTCACCAATGTTTCTGTGAGCAAAGATGTCCATGGTGCTGCTGCCTGTTTGGCCAGGGCAAAGCTCTGGAAAGCTGAGCAACCACTGCCTTGAGTGCTGCTCTGCTGCTCCTGCCCTCCCTCATTAGGTCAGTTCATGCCTAAGCTCAGGTGTTTTGCTGTTTGAAGGAGAAAGACTCAGTTTTTGCCTCTTCTGCTGAGCAGGTGTGTGCTCACTGCCTCCTGCCCCAGTGGCCAATCTGCCTCTTGTCAGGTTTTCTTTACCAGTTCTTCATCCTTTCCAGCTTAATTGTCACTGAGGTGGGACAATAGCAAGACTTTATACTGTTTTAATCTCAGTAAAATTTTGTAGTCTTTGAACATGCTTAGTGAAATTTATGATGTCAATTAATGTGGTCTCTTCCAATCTTAGCAGTTCTGTGATTCTGTGGTTTGCCTGACTATAAAATAACTATGAGGAAGATAATTTGACTGGTTTAGCATTCAAGTGGCTTAGTAAATACAGCCTGCATTTAATTTATATGTGTTTGCCTCAGGTCTGATTGTTTTTTCTCTTTAGTGTTTGTTCCAAGTCTTTGTGTACTTGGAGGCTGGGACTGCTATTGCCCAGAGCCTTTTCCTCTGGCACTGCTGAAGCTGCAGGGCTCCCAGGGAGTGTGTACACCTGTGCTGTGAGCCTGCCTGGGCTGCAGCTCCTGGGGCCCACGGCTCTGCCTGCCCGTGCAGCATGGGCCTGAGCTCTTACAAGGTCATGTTGCTCTTACAAGGTCATGTCATTGCTGTGCCATTGTGCCTTTTGAAGCCTGCCAACACAGCTGCCATCTTCCCTCAGATGCCAGCTGATTTCCCATCCTTCTGCTTTTCTGGTTTTTTTTTGAAGTTCACCTAACTTCTATGCTGTTTGCTTTTAGCAGCAAATAGAAAAAATTCTTTAATTACAATCAGTGTCAGTGTTTGGTTTTGGACCTTCCATGAAGAAACTCCCCTCAGTTTTCCTTGTCCCACCTTCTGCTGTTAAAAATCAGTGTATCCCATGCACTGTGTAACTTCATTGGAGGTGATTGTTTTAGTGATTTTTATGAACATTTTAGAAAAAGCATCCTGCAGGTTTTGCCCTTTTCAAATGTAAATGTTTAATCAGTGCTTGCTGAGAGAGTACACGAACACATGCGCGAGGCTTATGGTTCTTTTTTTCTTCTTCTTGCAGTGACCTGCTGTCTTCTGAATATCTGGAGAGGCATATTGAGCAAGGTGGGAAGACAGTGGAAGTTAAAGTAAGAATTTCCTTTTTATGCTTTTCTTTTTTTAATTTGCTTGGCTTTTGATGTTCATGCAAACTTGCATATTTTTGTGAAAGGAGAGAACTGATTTTTCAAGTGATTCGTTTTACTATTCTGAGGTAACCATGTTTCATGTTTTTTAACTTTCAGCTTTAAACAAGGCAAATACACTCCATTGTCAAATTTAGTACATTAATGTTTATATAAAAATGGTAGCCATGAAAAATGTATACATTGTAGTACTTTTTGCTAGTAAGTATACTTTCCTTTGATGACTATTGGAGAAAATATTTTTGCTTTGGTAGATCAACTTTTCTCATTGTACTAAACCCCAAATTTGTTGGTTTGTTATGAACCTCTTTGTGAATTTGAGAATAGCAATACTTATTGTATAATACTTCCAAATATCTAGTCACCAGTTATTGGTTTCTTTCTCTGTGTTTTTTTCCATGGTGACTACAAGATGCTATTTGTTGCTGTTCTCTTGTGTGAAATGTCCCGCAGCCTTTGCAGAAGTGGTTTGTTGTTTGCATGCAACATGGGAGATTTTTCTTGAGGACCCTCTATTTGTTAGGACTTATTTTGTAGATGTCAGCTATAATTTTTATATCAATTGCTGTAGATTACATAGTGTGTTCAGAAATGTGTTATATGTGGTACAAAATAGAAACTCTAAATTTGCCTATCAGGTAAATATTAGGTAAAATTTTGTTCAAAGTTTACATTTTATTAGAAGAAATCCCTCAAATTGTTTTACTAAATCTGAGATCATCTAAATACTTTGAAACAAATGCATTCATCTCTGCAGCATGAAAGTGGAAATGGAAATGGGCAAAGCAATCCTTTATCCACTGGGTAGATGAAGATGCGTATTTCCTTTGGTGTATCAACTTCTGTCATTTGCAAATAGGAAGTCTGCTCTCCCACTATTATCAAGATAATAGTCTGCATACATTATGAGACTGAGGCAACACATATGTATTCCATTAAATTGTAAAGACTAATTTCTCAGTCAGCTCTGCTCTGCAGTCAAGAAGTCTTGCTTGACTGAGATTCAGAATATGAGTCAAAGCAGAAATAAAGATAATAGCTGATATTAATAAGAACAAAACAACCCATTTGTAGTCATTAAGATATATATGCAAGTTAGCTAAGTTAATCCATCCAAGCCCTGTCACTGAATTGTTCCTGATGAGCAAGCCTTAATCAAGCAAGGAAATATTTGAAATCATTGGCTTTTCATATTTAAGTACTATTTAGTTGAATGGGAAGGTGATGGGAGGATCAGGCCTTTCAGAGGAACTGTAAGAAAATGCTCTGGGCCAAACAGCTCCCAGCCTCAAGGGTGACAGAGGTTATTTCCCCTTCGTTTAGATGCTGAGCCAGGGTCAGGGTTTACCTTCAGGGATGGCTATCATTGCCTTGCTCAGTATTCTCAAGTCAGCTTTAAGTAGAGAGCTATCATTGCTGCATTGAGCTTGATACTTGAGGTGAGCTGAACTGGGAGTGAAAGGGGCTGCACAGGCTCTCCAAAGGAGAGGGCATGCTGCTCGAGGGGTGAGTTTCCCTCCCCATGCTACCCTGTACCCATGGGCAGGGGTGCAGGGGTGGCCGGGCCATGCAGATGGGCTCTTCTGCCCCTACTGTTCCACTGCTCCAGGAGTTCTGCAGGCAGCAGTTGTATGGAAGCATGCCAGGAAAGGGGATGTAAGGTTTTTGCTTTTTTTGTTGCATCTGAGTGTGTGGGATTGGCAGGGAAGGAAGCAGCTGCTGTGACAAAATGTCAGAAGAGCCTGGTGGCCACAGTCATGGGGAACATTTTCATAAAAGTTCAGATACCAAAAGATTTTTGGAAAAGTGCAGGCTAACAAGTATGCTTTAATACCAGACACTGAGTGAGGCTGATTTCACTACTCAATTGCTATTTAAAAATAAATCTGGTTCCCTCTGACCAGTCAGTATTTTACAGATCACCTATAAGTGCTTTGGAGAACTCTGTTGAACAATTTCTGAAAAGACTGGCAGTGTCTGTTTGCATTTGAGAAACTGAGCTCTGGTTTTACATTAAATGTTTTGAAAACCTTACTGCAGCTACAAGAAATTTTCATGATGGTTCCATGATTTATTACCTTTGATTACTGTGGGAATTGTTTACCATAACTGGTAACATACTTATTATACTGGATTTTAGGGATTGTGCAGATTGCTTAGATACTTATTTAAAAATAGCTAGTAAAAGGGTGCATCTTATGAATAAATCACAAAATATGCACTCTGCTGTGCAGCATATTCCTAACCAGAAGCTGAAGAAGTATTTCAGAAAGAAGACAGGTTTCTATCAGTTGCTTCAGCATGCTGCTCTTCACCCACCTCTGTGCAGTTTGTCTTGGGTTGTAGGCAGAGACAGAGGCGGCCTGGCAACATCTCTCTTGCTGCTTTGGTGGGAGAAACAGTGACAGAAAGAAAATGTCCATCTGCCATCCACTGCCAGCTGCAGGCTTTGAGCGAGCCTGTTTATACAGTGAAATGGCCTCCTCTGTTCTTGGCCTTCTTACTGGAGAGGTGTGTTTTAAAATACGTACATATTCCCCCTTGCATTTCTCTGTGCAAGAAGACTGCACAGACACACAAATCATCAGTGCTGCTGTTGTGCCTTCAGCAATATGGGAGAAAACAGGAGCTTTGAGGCACCGTGTGAAGGCAGCTGTACGTTCATGCAGGAGTTTGGGAATGTGTCTGGAAAGTGGATCCTGCCTTGGCTCATGTGTGATGTGGAGCTGATAACCACTTCTGCCACTTCTCCCCCTCTCCTTTTCTCCCGGTAAAACTTCCTGTGCTGTAAAATACATATGGATCTTCTGCCATTGCTGAGGATGCTTCAAAGAGGAGAGGGGGGCGGGGGAAGGGAGAAACATTCATACCATAAAAAATACCACTTTTAAGTAGCAAAGGGATTTTTACTGCGTGAAGAGTCCTAAGTTTAACATACCTCTTTATCATAAGAAGTTACATTACATTTGATTTCTGCATAATTATTAATAAATACCTTAGACCATTGTGAAGGTGGAACATGTTACACATTTTTGGAGGGTGCCAGCATTTAGCTGCTGCAGAGGAGAGGCTTCTTGTTAATTTGGTACAGTTAGGCAGCACTTAAGACATTCTTATTAAACCAGCAGCAATGCCAGTGTGCAATGCCTAAGAAAAACAAAAGGAGGTAGATGTTTGAATTATTTCAGTGTTTCCCCCCACACCCTCCTTTACTGTATGTCATGTCGCTACTAGGAAAGCAGCAGTGTTGGCCTAAATTCCCTCTGGTAGCAAAGAGAATAATCAATTAATAAGAAAGAGAAAAACCCTTCCTGGCATTGCCTTTTCCTGATTGTGTCATTCCAGATCATCCTATGCTCATAGCACATCAATACTTAACCTGTGTATACCTAATGTTGTTGCAGTATATCTCTGTGTCCTTTTATCTCTCTCTCTCCCTCTTTCTTGGTTGTCATTCTGTCCCTGATGTCAGTGAGATGAAAGGCAAAAAACAGCTATAGTGCTGAGTAATTCACATTGCTGGATTTTTCACCCTCAGAAGGAACAACTGATATCTATTCAGTGTTATTTTCTCAATAAAATGTTTCGGTTTTCCTGTTCAGAGTGTGTAGAAATAAATGTTTCTGCTTGTATTCCCCCAAATCATTGGACAATTCTATGAGTTCTTAGGAAATTGCTTTCTGAAAAAAATTAAGCCATGAAAATAATTCAGTCAGAAAACTTTCGCAGGTAGAGATGTGGTTGATTAATACCAGAAATTTTGGCTGGCATGTGTAAGTATGACTAGAAGGAACTATATTTCATAGGCAGTCCTTAAAGAATGAAATTCTTTAGTATGGTGGTGTAAACACAGCATGGGTGTTATAGGCACAAAATTACAGCCAGAGTGCTTGCAGCATAAACTGCTGCTTTTTGCTTCAGCCTCACAGCATGTTCATGTGATAGCATCCAACAACATGAATGGAGACACATCAAATGCTAGGGACTGTTTTTCTCTGTTGTGGCATTAGCAGAGAAGCTTTGGCCAGGCTTGTGGGTTAGGACTGCCCTGTGGCTGTGTGTCCCAAGCTGTGCTGAGCTGTACTGCTGGGCCCCACAGTGCTCAGACTGTACCTGCTGGGCTTTCCTCAAAGTGCCCACAGCCATCCTGTCCAGCTGGGCTGCCCCAGCACAGCCTCCTTCTCTGTGGGGGCCCCAGCAGAGGGGCCATCATTGTAGTTTGGCCAGTGGGGGGGTTTGGGGCAAATGCATTTTAATGCTGCCCAGCAAAGCAGAGCTGTTAGCTTGCAAAAATAGTCATTGTGTTGTGTGCATTTTTGACTAGTAGCATGTGCAAGATGACTGTTATTGTAGCTTACAGCTATTTTAATGCGTCTGCACAAGAGAGGGAAATTACTGTTCTTCATTGCCTGGCTGTGCTTAAAGCCCTGGCTAGTGTGTGCCATGATGTGTATTTGAAGGGCTCTTTAAATGCCTTTTTTTAGGAAAATAATATGTAAGGGAGAAAAATACTAAAATCCTGAAAGACCAGAGGATTCTGGGTACCCTTGATATGGTAGATATTGCTTTTTCTGTTAAACTTTCTGCTTCAAATCTGGTCTGCCCGAGCAGTTGTTAAGGTACAGTCCCTTGACTGAGGGCAGTGTGTGTGTCTGTGGACACCTGTGCCTGTGTTTGATGAGACCTTATCCTAAGTAGCATTCCAACATTTTGTTGTTATCTCCACAGGTATGAGCTGATCATAAGTCTACAATATTTTGTGGTGCAGCCAGAATAAACACTTAACCAGGGAGGAAGTAATTTTAATAATTGACTGTTATGTTTCCAGTCTTATAGCAAGGTGCTTCTACCACCATCTTCCAGTTAGGGCACCCACTGTCTGAGAAGAATCTCTTATTATTCTTCAGGTTTTGGTAACTCACCATCTTGTAACCAAAGAGGAAGGTGTTGAAGGTGCCAGGGAAGTCTTTATGCTAAACAGGCTTTCCTGTAAGGAATTACATTTTCTCCTGAGCAGTGGAGTGCCAGGTGGGCTGGCACAGGATGGAGTGGGAGTGCAGGGAGGCTGGAGCTTGGGGCTGGTGGGAGCTCTGTGTGCATGTACCTGAAACTTGCACAACCTGCTGATGAAAACTGGAAAGGAACAAACCATAAATAATGCAGGAATTGTATATGCCTGTTTCTGGCAGATCCTTTTTGGCTGTCCCCAGAGACTAGAGAAGCCATTATTATCAGAAAAATCACTATCTTGTTTGAGAGAAAACTTCAAATAAGGGTTCCCGTAATGTCAGATCTCCTCTCTCTTACACCCTCAACAGAGCTCTGTTCGCCTCATGGCAAATTATTAACAAATCTAGGCCATAATCTACTTTTTAGTGATAGCAGTAAACTAACTGAAGAAGAGCTGACGGGGAGAATGTGAGTCTGACACAGTTTAGCAGGGGTTCCTGCAAGGTTGATCTTCAGAGTTCTCTCAACAAATGTTTTCATTAATGACTTATGTAAAAACTAGTATGTGTATATTAATGAAGTTTGCCAACAGTGCAAAACTGATAAGCATTGCTGTGCACAGAAGGATCAGCTGAAGAACTGGCTATCTTTGACCAATAGAGTAAATAAAAACCAAGTAGAACAAATGGCAACTTCTTACACTTAGGGACTAATTATAGGTGTTTGTACTGTACAATGAAAGTTCATAAATTGAAAGTTCCACAAGAAGGGAAAGATTAGATTGTAGTAGCGGAATGAAATGGCAGGATGGAGGCAAACTGTGGTCCCAGAGTATACTGATCAAATTACTTCCTTTAGGTTTTGACTGAAATTAATGTTACTGTATGTGTCTTGATGAAGAGTTGAAAAGTTTTTAGTTTCTGTGTGTTTTCAGTTACTCTGGACATCTTTTTTTCCCAGCAGTGTCATACTGTCACACTGAGTCGATAGGCATTGAGAAATATCTCACTTTCCTGTTGTAGCATTGTTTGAATTCTGGAAGCAAGCCCTTTGGGGTTTAGAAAACATAGTATCCTCTGTGGGATATCAGGGCAAGATAATCAGCCCTCAAATATAGTGCATTTGCCTGACCTAATGATCCTGTAGGCTGGCACTTTTAATGTACATTTACAGTAGCTTTTTTTCCTACCTGATTATCTCCCTGTTATTACTAGCTTACTTTCTACATACATCCTGCTACCAAGGAGAAGAAAATTAAAAGTAACAGCTTTCCATATTAGGAGTCATTCCCAGGTCATGGTTTTGAATATACTACATTAGAATGAATCCCAGATCATGATTCATATAGGATTTTGCAGGTTTAATTATCTTGTCTTCCTTTTCTTTGTGATGTAAAAAAAATAATCCTGTTGGTTTAACTAGTCCTGCAGGGGTAAAAAATTGTCAGGAAGTGGAAGTCTTCCAGAGCTTAAAAAGTACATTTCACTGCAGGTGTGAACCTCAGGAATGGTGGGTGGTTCTGCTGAAGTGACGAGTCAAGCAACTGTGTGACCATCAGGAGTCACCTCTTGAGTACTCTGCTGCAGTTTTCTCTGTTCCAGGAGGAGGACAGCTTGAACTTGCAGAAAAGTCTTGCCCTGACTTTGTGCACCTCATGAGTTATTTTCCATGAGCTGCAACAACATCTGGCATACATACCTAGAGAGTGGTAGCAACCAAGTGTTCTGTAGTCTCAGACCATGCAAGGACCAAGTATGGCTAAGAGAAATTAATTATTGCTATAAGATTAAAGAACATAAAATAACTTTGTAGATGCTCTTATTAAAAAAAAATAAAGTATCTTTTTGGGTTTAACTTAATCCCTTTGAGGGGGAATTAAGCTAAGTAAACAGAAGCTGCTGTACTTCTGAAGGAATGCTTCCATGCAAGGCTTCAGTGTGCTTTAGCTTGACATCTTTACTTTCTTCATCTTGACTTCTGTAAATAGCTTTGCCTAGACCTGTCTGTTGTTTCCTATGGATACCAAAGTGGCACTGGGTTATAAACAGTTGGTTAATGTTTCTAGACATAGCCTCAAGCTCTTTGAATTTTCACTTAAGAGGAAGTTCTGTCATTCAGAAATAATGAGCCAATAAGGATATCAGAATTGTATTGTTTTCTGTTTTCCTCAGAACTTTAGGTCCTGGTGACTGGTATCCATGTAGGTGTTGTTTTGTGTTTATAGTAATCTTGTAAATCACATTCTTACACCTTGGCTTCAGACTCAGGCTAGGCTGATGTACTGATGTGGCAGATTAGAATGCATGAATTATAAGGGATTTTCATACTGTCCCTTAAAATGTTTGCTTCCATTTCCCTGGAAGAGGCATGCAGGAATGGGGCAAAATGACTGTCATTTAAATGACTTGAATGCCACGACTAAGAAGATTCACTAGCTACTGCTTCAAGAGCTGTCTTAAGGACAGCAACAGAGTAGGCAGGGAGAGGTAACCTGTTCTCCTATGCCTCATCTTTGCCTGGCAGCTGATAATAAAAATACTTTTCCCTGACACCAAGGTAAGTCAAGGCAAGTCCAGAGTCTGTTTCCCAAGCAGATGCCAAGGCAGCTTCCAGAGCAGATGGTGTTGCGTTGGCATGAGCTTTCTGTCCACACCCTGCAGCTATGTTTGTGGAGCATCTTCTCTCATAGCTACTGGGCAGTAAACACAGCCCTCATTTGGCCTCTGAACTGGGAAGCTGGGCTGATATCTTGTGCCATCTGCTGAAGGCTCCTGCTGTGAGTCACTGATGGCAGTTGGAGCGAGTCGCCTGCGCGCACGATCCTGTCACATACACGTGTGTGTCTGTTTGTTAAGAGTGCTGCCAAGAGTCGTTAAACATGGGCATTTTGTGGAGAAGGCTTAGAGGCGGCTGTGCCTTATCCTAATTTTGGAATCCATATCTCTGATTTCAGAATCTGAAACAGTGTTATAATCTAATGTCACTACAGCGTGTCGGCTCTGAGTTATATGAGCACATGTGATAGCCATCCTCCTGCAAAGGGAGGGCACTGTTCACAATTTCAGAACATTTGGCTTTCAGGCATCTGCAGTCCAGAAACTACTCTGCAAAGAGGTAGTGCCAGGTCCCTGGCATTGTTACTGAGCTGAGTAAGAGCTGAGCTCAGGGCTCAACACAGCCCCACAGCAGGATCCCTGCCAATTGCTGAAGCAATTCTTCTTTTTGAAGCAATTAATCTTTTTGTCAATTAAAAGATGCTTTCTCTTGTTGCAGTTACACAGGTCAGAGTGCCATTATGATTTTCTGTTTACAAATAGAAACTCATTCATAACAAGTTATTTTCTGCTGTAGAAATCAGCGAACAAGGGTGCATTTTCTTTTCCTTTTCCTGTTGCTCATGCAGCCTTAGTTATGCATTTTTTGTAACTAGTGACCCCATAGTGGGTAGCTCTTTAAACAGCTAATCGTTATCAGGCAGCTAATCATTATCGAGCATTCACAGAATGGTGGCTTGAGCCTTAGCTGGCCTTTTGGGAGCTTTCTGCTGCAAGCAAAGAGGGAGATATGTTACTAGGATTTGAATTAGACCAGTAATCTCCTTTCCTTTGGATTAAATAGTGTTAAAATAGGAATATGTAGAAGAAGGAAGGTATTAATTTTAAGGTCAGTGCCTGACTGTTGCATGAGTTTTACTGGCCAGCACCTCTCTTAATTGCAGAAAATTACTTACTTGGAGATCCGATGTAGAAAGCAGATGAATGTGCATCCTTGTTTTCCTCCCCTGGGAAGGTCATAGTCACTCTGAGGTGAATAACAAACCCTGCCAGTGTGTGGTCAGCAGATGCTTTCTGCTCTGTGGCTGCAGAGAAGAGTGAACCGACACCATTAAGGACTGTTGGGGCTGTTCTTCTGCTTTACTTATTTCACCCTTTATTATGAGTATTGGTTAATGTGTTTTTCATCTCTTTTGTGTCTGCTCAGCAGCTGGTGCCTCTCAAAGCAGGGACAAACTATCTTAAAGAATAAAAATGGGAATGGATTTTATTTGCATTGCTGACATCTGTGTCTTACCATTTTTTAGTATCTTTGCCACACTATGTTCCCAACAGGTTGCAGGAAGACTTGTACTGACATGGGCAAAAGGGCTGCATTTGGTTAGAGATGAACTGTAGCAGTTCACAGGGCAAATAGCCCTAATTCGGGATTTTGTCGTAATTATCCAACTTAAGCATCAAGATGAATGCTATCTTACGAAATGGCAACTATCATAATAGTTAACTTGTTTTAATTGACCTTGGGGTCATTCTGGTTTTTATTATTTTATTTCTTGTAAGATGTTACTGCATTTTTATCTCTCCAAATCAATAAACTTCTTGTTAAAAATCTGTATTTTCTGTACTGCCCTTGGACATCACCTTGTCTGTCACATCGAGAAGGTTCATGCAGGAAGGATAACTTAATGATCCAAGGAAATGGACAACTGAGTGCTATGGGCATTGGAGAAAATTCGCCTTGCATGGTGCAGATCACAGCATAAATGGTGTCTGTGTGCCTTGTGGAGGCAAAAATGTTGAACTTCTCTCTGCTGTAGCATTAGCCTACCTTTAGATATGGCATAAGTGTCTGCCTGTGTGTGTTGAAGCTTTGTGTCATAGCCATTGTCACCAGGCTGACCTTATCTCATAGGAGATGACATTTAATGGAATTTTCCCCCAGACTCTATAGTGACCAGGTTCAACTTTAGTGCTGAAGTGGGTAAATGTGCTGCTCAGACTTATGGCTGGCATATGTTAGAAGAGCGGTCTGATCTTACACTGACCCATTCCCCAGTAGCTGCCAGTAGCTGGCAAAGGCCAGTGTGGAGGTTTGATTTGCTGAGAAGGGCAATTATTGATTTTGAGAGAACAGAGAGAGGCTCTGTTAGCTACAGGAAGCCAGTAGCTCTTCACAAAACACCCTTGATGTTCTGGACTGAACTGTAGTTGGTGCTAATTTCAGCTCTTGAGGGAAGTCTTAATTATCATAAGGGACCAGAATATTTTTAGGGAAAAAAATGAAGATTTTTTTTTCCAGCTGTTGTCTTACCGCTACAGATACAAGTAGATAAGAGAGACAACCCAGTCCTTCAGGTAGTGTTTCCAAGAGCAGAGTAAAATAAGATAGGTATGATAATTACATTTACTGGTTGGTGGTCTTAGGTCTCTCACATACTGTGATTTCTCCTTTAATACAGTGTATTTTATGACAGCACCTGCTATAAAACAGCTTTAGTATATGTCAAACCGGCACAATTTCAGCCTCAGTACTGTAGTGAGGCAACAGCAGTAAACTTCTTGCCCAAAAGTACACATACTTGGAAAAAAACCTGCCCTGTTGAGTCCCTTCATGTGTCCTGACTCTCAGTACAGAACCATTGAATCATAGACTCACTAAGGTCAGAAATTACTTCCAAGTTCATTTAGTCTAACCTTTGACTGAGTACCACCATGCTGACTAAGCCATAGCACTGAGTGCCGCATCCAGTGGTTTCCTGAACACTACTGTTCTCAGATTTGTAGCTTTAGGCACCCATACAGGGGTCAAACCCACAGCCTTGGTGTAACTAGCACCGTGCTCTACCCACCTCAGATAATCTCATGCATCAAATACTTGGAAAAAAACTATCTTCATTTAAAGAAGTGAAAATAAATGTTATTATCTTAAGTTAATTTTATTAACTGGTTTGAAGTGACTTATGTTATAATGATGGGAGCATAAGTACATACATAAAAAATATCTCCCAGATGTTAGCATATAGAAATGAATGTTTTGTAGTTATAAGAACTGGTCCCTGAGACTGAAATCAGAGTTGTTTTTTTATCACTACCAGAATTATCACGAACGCTAGTAGATCATTGAGTTGTATTGATCGACTAAATAGAGTAGAATTTGTGTTTCTCAACTGTATTTTTCCCAGACAAGAATTTACAGCTGTTTTTCTTATATTTTTCTTCTCTAGATCTGTATGCATATTTTTTCCCATGGATTTATTACAGTATAAATTAATTCGGAGGTAACTGTTATGGGGCATTTATTTGATTCTCATTAGAAAGATCAAAACACACTTTTGAGCCACAGACTGGATTCTTAGTATGAAAAAATGTTCCTTCTGGTTGAAAAGACATGGTTTTGCAAACTAATGGAGCCTGAGATTCTATTTCTGGTACATATTAACTACATTTTCTGAGAACAAACCAATTTGTGTAATTACTCCAAATTCCTTCCACAGCTAGAAGTCTGTACAAATCCCTACTGATAGTCTTTTCAGTATTATTCCCATATCCATGCACTTATTCCAGTTATATCTTTTACAGGAATACTACTTCAAGAATTCTCTTTAGAGAGTATTTTATTGCTCATAAGGTTTTAGATCATCCATATAGTTTGATCAGTAGTTTTGTTATTTGCCTACTGGTGTCTCTCTTTGTTTACTTCTTATTCATGTATTCCAAAAGGACCTGAAAGCCTTAAGCAGTCCCGTGATCCTGTAGTGGGGGACCCCCTACCAACTGAAAGAAATAAAATCTCGGGTGAGGAGAGCTTAAAGTAGCTAAGATGTAGGAAGTAAATAGGTGTAGGAAAGGAGGATAAAATGGAGAAAATGAGCCAAAGTTTCAGGAAAAACAAAGAAGGATGTAGTCTCTCTGAAATCAAATTAACTTAAGATATTGATGGCTAACATGTATGTGAGTGCAAAGCAGAAATTAAAACAATCTCCTTTTCACTTATACTTGATCTGTGATCCAAGTTTTTGATAGTCCTGGGAAATGCTGGTCCAGGGGTGATGGGTCATACACCTGCTGCCAGACACACCTTGTTGTATCTTGGTGTGGGTCAGCTCTAGAGCTTCTTACCAGCGTGAGAGAGGGAGTCAAACATTACCTGTGTGACACCAGTTTCCCTTCAGACATGTGAGCAGAGAGGTGCCCATGGTGGGCAGCGTGGTGGTTACTCTGCAGGGCAGTGTGGTGAAGGCTCTGTGTCTGCACCAAAGACAAAGACACCCAGATGGATGGACAGTGGAGGTGGCTGCAGTCACTGCAGCAAGTGGAAGGGAAAAGTGGTATGTGAAAGAGAGGAAATGATGAGATTGAAAGAAATTGGGGGGAGGGGGTGGTGGGGCAGAAAGGTGCAAGGCTTGTAATTGAAGATATGCTGCAGGAATTCTGTTGCAGAGTGAAGCACAAGCCTGGCAAGTGGTGTCAGTCATGTGTGTGCTCAGGGGCTGCATTTCCTGCAGTGCTGTTGCTGGTTGTGGCAGTGAGAGCTGCCCCAGCTGTGCTGCACTGCAGACCCTGGGCTCCAACAGAGAACATCTTGAGGAGCAAATAAGGACTTCCTTTCACCAGGCTGGGATCAAGTCTGCTTCCCTGCGAGCAGCCATGCTCTAACAAACAGGCTCCTATGCTCTCTTGAGGATTGCGCCTCAAGCCAGAGGCACCCATACACTGTAGCTGCTTTCAACAACAGTTTCCACATCTTGTAAAAAACAGAAAAGGATTTCCTGGTCAAAACACAAAACTACCAACATAGCCTATATATTTTCTTACCTTTAGCCTGATCTGGATTAACTTTTTCATATTTGAAAAATAAAATCCAAAAGCCTTTAATGTCAGATGTCTAAAATGACTGTGCTATGCATCGCGCAAGTGACTGCTGGCTTCTGAAAAAGCTGTAATTGTAATGCCTTTCTCTCCCTGTGGTAAATGGACATAAATATTCACAGGGCTAGGTGCATTAGGCTAGGTAGATTATTCATTCATTTGCTGGAAGAAGTATTTACAAATAAATGCTATTTAATAAAAAAAAAGCACTGAAAATCTCCTTCATAGTCCTTTAACCAATGTTAGTGCATTACAGCATAGCTGAATTTAGCAAGGCACTAATAGGGAAGTTTTTCTGAAGAGTAGATGGCAGTGAGAATTTAAGGGACATTTGAATTGTTTTTCTAATTTTGCACACAACTATTAATATTGTGGAATACTGAATACATTTACTGCATGTGCAGTAGGGCTTACATCCGTATTACTGAAACCAGTGGGGAATTTTTCAGTAAAGTCTGCTGGATTTTATTTGAAAGGCATACATTTTATTTGTGGAAGAGAAGAGGCAAATACTCATTTTCATTGCATTCCTTTACTACTTAGTTATTCTTAGAGTTTCCATTAGTTTTGGAGCACTAGTGACTTCTTCTGATTTGGTCTTTATTTTTTCAATCAAGTATTATTATTATTTGGTAAGCATGCCTTTCTCCTCAGAAGAAGGAAATGGCCTTACCCTCAGAGCAAAGTTAATCCTGTCTGATGTTGTCATATGCAGAGCAGATGTTGAGTCTAAGCCCCCTACTTCAACTCTTTTTCTAGTCAATGAAGAAAGATGAGCACTTCTGGAGTAATTTGTCTCTGAAATCCATCTCAGGATGTCAGGGATTTCACACTGAAATTGGGAAATACACCATTTGGTGTACAGTGTCAAGATGATGGTGTTTGTCTAAGTACCAAACCATGGCCCAAAGAAGGTGGAATGAGTGATAGTCAATTCTTGGTGCCATGTCAATGACTTGGCAATGTGTTTATGAAAAAACTATCTTTGACAGGATGGAGTGTGATACTGTGGAATGTCCCATGGATTTACAGTCTCAATTTCCAATTTCAGGGAGGTGAACATTGTTATTATCAGGGAAAAATTCGAGGAAATCCTGTATCATTTGTTGCCTTGTCAACATGCCATGGATTACAGTAAGTCTGCTGGTTTTTTTTACTGATCTTTGTTTATTACTCTTTTAAGCAAAATCAAGTTGTTTATAGTAAAATAATACGTGTATATAGTAAAGTGAGTCCTATTTATTTTCCTACTAGTTTGTCACCAATATTAAGTAATCAACAATCTTCTGAATTTCCTTTTCTTTCTAAACTGAGGACTTATGGCAGTGGCCACATATTGTTTTAAGATAATTTATTATAGAGATATCAGAGTAGAAGTAGCTGAAAGCATCCTATTCTACAGTAATAAAAACAATGCTAATGAATAATTTGGAAATTGTGTTCTTTTCTTGTTGCTATAATGATGTATACTTTATTTCTTTTCTAGTCTCTTTACAAAGAAAATGTCAGTTTTATCTTGCACTATCCATTTTTAGTTAACAAAATTTCTGGCTTTAAGCTGTGTGTATGGGATAATACCTTGCATATAGTAAAACCTTGAAAAATCTAGAAGAAAAGGTATAAGAGGGTGCAATAATTTTTATTTTAAGTCAATTTTAAGTCAATTTTACTGATAATATAATTAAAGTCTCTGTCAACTGAAGGTTACATGAAGCTGTGTATGGATTGTACAGCTTTTGGACCTGTCTTTTGGCACCACTGAATGATGCCAGTCAGGTTTTCAGATCAACCAAGTGCCTGTCGCATCTGGGAATTACAGGATCTCAGCACTTCTGATACTGACATCAGTTTGAAAAGTCGTGGCACCAAGTGAGCCTGTGTGGAGATCAGATGAGCTTTACCTTTTTCTGTGGAAGCAAGGTTTAGCTGATGGAAGTCTTCTTCAGCCTATTGTCTATCTGCGACTACTCTGTAGTTCTGGTATCAGTCGTATAAGTGCTTTTATTTGAGTAGTGTCTTTCTTTTATAGTTGTCTGTTCTTTGTTATGAAGGGGAGAATGAATACAGAAAACTTGTCATTTTTGCACTTGGCTGATTTACAGCTGGGCAGCTCAAGAAACTTGAGCCCAGTTTGAAGTATGGACAGTGAACCTAAAAATAGTAGCTTCCTAAGGCATCCTGAGCCACTGCATGGCTTCCATTAGCAGTGATCCATTAGGTCTGGGCCCCTGCTAACTCCTAGGAGAAAAAGCAGGAATGGAGAGCCTGCATATGTCTTTCCCTGCCCTCTTTTTCTGGGTTTATGCTTAAAACTGACTGTTCTGCTGCTCTGTATTCTTAAATGGCCTGGTAGCCAAATTGGTCCCTTCTGAAGTTACATGATGAATGATGTATTTTTCTCATTGTATAATTCAGCTCTCTCTTGAGAGGTATCTCCCCGTCTCCTCCCCCCCCCCACCCC
>VZTZ01027956.1:0-15622 GCA_013400955.1 Drymodes brunneopygia | reverse complement strand
CAATACAGAGCAGCAGTTGACATTTTATACATTTGACATTTCTAGATGAGACTCTCTGTGTATTTATAACAGATCCATGAAGTACTGAGAGGGTTAACTTTCATTTTATTGTGATAAGGAGAAAGCAGCAGAGCTCAATCCTGTCAGAGGTGGGATACTCATATTTCTCAACACCACATTGGATCCTACTAGAATGTAAATTATGCTAATAAAATGCACAGCCTTGTACCAGTTCTAACTTCTATAATCCTCCTGGTTTTAGCATCTGTATTTATTTTTACTGTGATGAATCTCCTGGAGGTATAAAAAAAGAAAAGTCCATATTTACTTTTTTGCAGCTGTAATAGATGTTTTTTTTCAGTAGATGTCTGCATTTTATATGATTTACAGGTAAAGCTATTTCATGCCCACAAATGAAAGAGTATAACTAAACCACCATAACGTGAGGTTGGCTTTTGGGTTGGGGTGTGTGTGTTGTGTTTGGAGGGCGGGGGTGTTAAGTTGTTGGGGTTTTGTTTCAGGGTTTTTTTCTTCTTTTTAAATGTCAAACTGAATAACATAAGCCAGAAAGGAACAAAAGCACTGAAGAATCACTGACTATGATATTTGATTATGGGAGCAGTTACTGCTATTGGCAACTTGAAGTTAAGACGAGAATTTTCAATAAAGATTAGGCCATTAACTCGCTTGGGTCCCTGTGAAAATTACAGCCTAAATTCGATGCCTGCTTGGCTGTGTTGAAAATGGCCCACAGAATAGTCCACAGAGGATTGAAAAATAATGGCTACTTCTGTTTTTCATGAAGTGTGTAAAAATGTTCTTGTTTTCCATGCTGCTCTTCTATGGCTTTTGCTGCTATCTTATAAAAAAATACAGTCTGTAGATTGATGCATTTCTTGCTTTGATTCTGAAAAGAAATTGAAAATTGTTTTAATTCCTGATTGATATTTTGCCTCATCCCATACAAGGACAGCAGATTGGAATTTAGTGGATATGATTTCAAGTATAGCTCAGTCCTCTCAACCTCTTAAACATTTGGCTTTAGAAAATGGAAAAACTGAATCTCTTCCACCTGCTGCATTCATGTGCAGCTGCTCACAGAAATGATCTGGTCCTGCTGAGCTGCTTGCTGGTGTGAGGGAGGGATTCACAAAAAACTGATGGAATTATTCATATAGAAAGTTTAGTTCAAGTCTACTGCAGAAACTTGTTCTCATTGAGCTTCTGTCAAGGGAGCTGAAAAGTTTCCCATGTTTGCTTTTGACAGTGCAGCAGAAATGTCTCCTTGGGTAATGAAGTGTCTCATGTTCCCAGTCAGCACAGCCCACAGGTCTGTCCAAAACGCACACACAGGGCATGTTAACGGTGCTGAAAGTGGAGAAACAGAGCCTAAAGTGAAGAGACAAGATCACCCAAACTGTATGCAGTTTAGAGATAGTCTTAAATTATTGGAAAACAGCAGGCTGTGGAAAATCCTGCAAAACTGGCAGAGTGGTCACCTTTTCCAGCAATGTTTCTCCTTTAGCATTTGACTTTGCCTACACCATCCCCTTCTTACTGTTGGAACTCTTGAGTGGTGGTGGAATTATTGGGTCCATGTATCCTCCTTTGCCACAGTGAATGGGGCTGTTCCTGCTGCTGCGCAAGGCTGGGATCATTTCAGAACAGAATCCGTGTGGGCAGTGTGTGCACTTGTCAGCGTACAGAGAAGGTTCTCTAGAGGACAGTGGCCATTTGAACTCTCTGGTATTTCTGTGGGGACATGCAAGTCCTGGCATATGTATGCAGTGGTTTCTGAGCAGCCTGTGTGTTAATGCTTTATTTTCCAGTTAAGGTTCCATTTGGTTTGTTTGTAAAAGACCTTTAAGATTATCCAGTCCCCCAGTCAAGCAGTTCTTGGCACGTACCAGCTCTCTGGCAGTGTGGTGGAATTTGGGTTTTTCAGTGAGTGCTGAGGTAGCTAAAAGCTGTTTCTCAGGATCAACAGGAGCAGCACTGCAGGCAGATGTGGAGGAATCTATAGATTGCCTCCTGGATGGTGATGCACTGCAATTACTGCTCTGTGAGTCTGATGTGTTAGCTCTGGTCAAGTATTTTATTTCTCTAATGCAAAACAATGTTATATAAATGGTGATATAAAATAAGAAAAGATAGAAGTGTCTCTGTGGTTTATTTTACTTGGTAATAAGCTTAATTTTAACCAGTTTATTAGCATTTCAGTACTGGTGTCCCACAATAGGGAGTTGCAGAAATTTCATCAAAAGAATTTAATTATAGCCAATTTACTTTGGCTTCTTTTCAGCAAAGCAGTCAGGCAGAGGTTTAAATCTCTCCCTGTTCAGCACATAACCTAAGTGCATGCTTGAACCCATGTGACTGAGTTAATTGTATGCTCAAGTCTTGTTAAAGTTGATCTGCACCTGATGGGTCTTTAAAAGAAATATTGCTAGGAAAATGCTAATGACAGTGAAGAATTCTGGAGTGTGTAAAGAGGCATCACATCTTTCATTCCATGAGGAATTTAGTGAAAAATAATGAATGTTTGCTTTAAAGTATTATTAGTTAGCTTTTTCCATTTGTTCTGAACAGCTTTCCATTTAGTATCTTGAACTCCAGCACATCACTTTAACCTTTTTTAGGCAGAAGGAAGTGAGGGACATAGAATCTATTTGCCTGTGCAACTGAAAAAAACACACCAAAGGAAATCCCGGTAGTTTCACTAATTCATTTGTCTAAGCAGGATTTCACTGAAAGTGCACTTCCAAAAGGTTATTAACAGACTTGTTGAAGGATAGCACAGTATTGATGAAAAGAATTAAGTGTATGCTCAGAAATAGGTGTATTTAGGAACAATAGCTGCAGATAAAATGCATTAGGTCTCCCCATGGGAAACTCTAGATCAATGGTTTATCAAGGCCTAATTTATTCCTTGAATAAAATGTTAGCAGGGGAATGGGTGCAGGGAAAGGAAAATCAAACTCTCCTAAATTAAGCTCCATGCCTAACACAAATACTCTTTGTAAAGATCAGATAATGCAACAGCCTGCCAGCTCTTTATGCCTCCTGTCTTCCTACTTTGGCTGAGTTCAGAAATGAAGGTCAGTGTCTCATCCTCAGCAATATGGATTTTTGCTCGTATTGCAATAAGTTCTGTATTTTCCATAGTGTCCTGGTGCAGTTTGGAATAGTGCTTTTTTCTCAGGAGAAATCCAGTTCTAACCTCCACCCTGGCTAACTGGGATATTGATACCCATATCTGTATGGATGAATCAGACACAACTGTTGCTGCCATTGTGCCTGGCTTAAAGCCAGCCAGATCTGTCTTTTATTTCCTGACATCACTAAATCCATCTAAGGGTTTCCTGATAAATATTTGGTAATGTATCAGTTAGTCTGCAGCAGGAAAAAATGTAATTGGGCCTCCTTGCTAGTTTGCAATCTCTAATTACAGGTTAACTCATGATCTCAGGAGCATGTCAAATTACATCTTTGTGGTGGAGCACTTTTACAATGGTCTGCTTCCCATACCTCAAGTTTCAGGTTTCATATCAGACAAAATATAAGAGGTGCAGGTCTTCAACCAGCCTCTGCCAAGGAAGACACTGGAATACAATAGTGGTGGCACTGGATTACAACACACCTCATCAGCATCAGCTTTAGCTGCTGACTGATCCCAGCTTGCATCTCTTCTAACTGCTGGCACTGGTTTTATACAATTTTATTTGACTAAGGGGAGAACAGCAGAACAAGAAAATGGTTTAGAAAGGCGATAAAATAAATAATTAAGGCAGCTTTAGGCATTTAAATACAGGGAGCATCGAATGCTGAGGGATGACTGAGGTAGTATATTGAAACAGACAGCACATTTTTTATTCATTCTAGGAACATTTTTGATGTGTCACAATGTATATCAGGAAACATTAGAATATGACAGTAAACAAAATGCTTAACATTTTTTACATATTAGAGAAAGAGAAGGGAAGATGACTTTTTGTATTATCAGACTGTAAGCAGGCCAATAGCATATAGTCATTGTCTTGGATTTGTCAGCTGCAGTTGAAGATTGATGAGCTAGGTTGACCACTTTATTAGGCATAATTTGCAGCTGAGGTTTCTTCAACTCCTTCCTTTAATTTAACTCAGCAGTGGTATGCACTGAACTAGTTGAGACTGGGATGTATTGATCAGCAGCTCCAAACCATTACCAGTTCTGGATTCTCTTACGGGTGGAGCGTATTGACTTCAAGGCCACAAATCATGCTCAGGGACTTTGTGTTCCCCAAACTCCCTGCTATGTCCAAGGCTTCTCACTGGAAATACTGCTGCACTGCAAGGTGGTGAAGTCTTTTCCATTGATAATTTTGTGGACTGAATTCTTGCTGTGAAGTTTAGGTGTAGGAAGGAGGTTTAGCAGCTTTCTAGACAACAGTCATTGCACCATTTGAAATATATTCCCCAGCCTTACAAAACCAGCATAATCAATGGTGACTACCAATCACTGGTCATTGATGCCTGCTTGCTATAGTAATTTTTAATATGAACTAATAATCTTTAATCATTTGTGATCTTGGGCTCCCTGAATCTATGTGCAACAAAATCCGTGATTGACTTGACAGTAGGAAGTGACTGAGCTGAAAGAGTAGATTTTGTGTAAAGGGATATGTCTTGACAGGGAGCAGAATAAGAGCTTTATTTTGCTTTTTCTGAGTGCACACATTTCTTCCTTGACATGTATAGTGCCTCTGATAATTTGGATGATGGTAATTATAAAACAAATCTGCTGCCGTGTCCTGGCATTAGCAATGAGTGAGGCTTGTGCAAAAATTGTTTAACCATGACACAGTCTTAATTCACTCTGTTGTACTGCAGTCATTTTGTGTACCCTCTTCTATGCCTTTAAATTGCAGGGAAGGCATCCCTGAGAAGGGAGAATTTTCAGAGAGGTTGTTCTGTCAAAACTCCTTCACTCCCCTGCTCCTGCTACTAATTGTCTTTGATACAATTTCTTAATGGGTTGATTTCTGTGATAGATTATTGAGTTATTATACAACAATATATGTGTATATATTTTTTCTTACTTTCTCCATTTTGCACTTTACTGCCATAATCCAAGGATGATGTTGTTCTCCCAGACATTTTTGCCATCTGCACGTTGCCTCTGAACCACAGGAAAGCAGAACAATACATGTCATCTCCTTCAGCAGTGCTGATGTTGCCTCTGTTGCCAAAGTCCTAACCTCAGCATTTAGGAAACCTTTTCAGAGGTCACCTTGAAGGGCATATTGAGGTGCAAACTGAATTGAATGTTAAATTGGTAAATTATGTAAATGAAGCAAAATGGAAAATATATGAAATATCATTGAAGATATTTGAGGAACTACTAAAAGTCTTTGTCTGGAGATAAAATGAAAGCAGAAAGTCACAAAGCATGTAAAATTTTGATTAAGAACCAGATGTTTGTCAGATTTATCACCCAAGACATCTAGTTTTCCTTTTAAAAATTCAGGACCAAAGGAGTTGCAACAGGATTTGAATTAATCAAAATGGTTGAAGGGATATTTAAGAGCTATGAAGNCACAAACAGTTCTGGTGGTCCTCTGAACGAGTTTCCCACCACTAAATATCAGTTCGAGAGTCACACACACGGAAAGGTCCTGTAGATTTCTTTCAGGTCCAGCTTTTTCTCCATGAATAGGGAATGCATTGTAGTTGGCACAAAAGCAGCTGGATCTGTGCAAACAAAAGGATGAAATGGTTTTTTCAAGGTCATTCAACTTGGGAGGAAAAAAAAGAAATACTCTTTTCTTTTGAGAACTATGAAGAAAATGGGGAGGATGTGGTGCATCCCTTGAAGTGTGTTGAAGTGGGACTGATATTTAAGTAAATGTCAGCAGTGTGCACTTGCTGCTGCCACCACTGCAGGTGACCATTCAGCAGCCAGGTGTGGCTTCCCAGAGCTGGGTGTTTTGATGGAAGTCTGGTTGGTGCTGGCTTTGACACTGATTTTATGTACAGATGGAAGGGGCAGCTCTTCCATAATGACTGTTGTTGTCACTGAGAGCAGTGAGGATTGCTTCTCCCACTGCCTGCCCTAAGTGTTCTCCCTTTCAGCTCTATTCAGGGAGGTGTCACTTTGCATGTGAGAGCTGCACTGAGAGGTGATTAGATGAATAAGACTAGAACACTGGAACTGCTGCTGGATATCACAGTTTTGCAATATCCATTTCAAGCCTTTAAGGAGTTTATCTGCATAGTGCAGTATCAGGTGTCAGCACAGAATGAATGCAGAAGTCACCACTTTCCGTATTGTAAAATTCTGGCTGAAGTGAAGTCAGAGGGAGCTGCCTGTTGTCTTTCGTGAAGCTATTATCCTTTATTTTAGTATTTTTAAATCTCTTTCCCACTTCCCAACTTAGTGATCCAAATAATGCTCACTTGAGTGTGTGCAAAGATGGATTCCAGTGCTGAAGGAGATCCCACTGCCTGTCGGCTGCAATGATTGGGGAGTTTTTTTCTCAAACAAAATATCTTAATCTTGTGATGCAGAATGTGTGGGATGCTGTTGCCTGATAAGAAATTGGTTGAATTTTGGCTGCAGAAAGATCACACATTTCCCAAAGAAATGTAATTAATGAAATACAGGTTCCTCTGGATGTTGATTTCCTAATCTCTGCTGTGGCAACTTGACTTTGTCATCCATGTTCTCAATGACTGTGCAGCACCCATGCTAGGCTATGGAATTGCAGAATTGATTTGTTTAGGAGGGACTTCTTGAGCTCTGGTAGTCCAAGCCCCTCTTCAAGCAGGAACAGTGAAAGCAGGCAGCCCAGGGCTGTGTCCAGTTGGGTTTTGACTATCTCCACAGATGGAGGCTCCACAGTCTCTCTGGGCAGCCTGTTGCAGTGTTGGACCACTCTCACAGTGGCCTTGTTTGCTACAAGAGTGCATTTCTGGCTCATGGTCAGCTTAATGTCCACAAATTCCCCGAGATCTTTCTCTGCAGAGCTACAGGTGTCAGAAGCTGTATAAAGGCAAGGGAAACAATGTCCACTGCTCCCCCCTCATCCACAGAGCTGTTTGCCATATTTTGGAAAACTGTCGTGTTAGTTAAGCGTGATTTCCCCTTTGTAAACCCATTCTGATTGCTCCCAGTCATCCTCTGTCCTTCATGAGTTTGGAAAGGGTTTCCAGTATCAGTTGCTCTATCCTGCTCCCAGGGACAGAGGTGTGATTTCCAAGCCTGTAGCTCCTGGATCTTCCTGATTGCCCATGGTGAAGATAGGAAGGGTATCTGCTCTCTTCCAGTGTTCAAGAACTCTCCAGCCTCCCATGGGACAGAGTCCTCTTTTGTCATGCATGGCATTGGCATTTCTTGTTCAGAACTTTCATTCACTGTGCTGGCAAAACAACCTCCCAAGTGCTGCCTGCCAGGGCACTACATATTTTGGAGCAGATGAAATATTTATCTATTAACACTCCCATTTCAGCTTTTTTGTCTCATTCTGAGTATTAATTTTGGGCATCTGCTGCAACTAGTCACCACTTTGCACAAAAATTATGGAAATCGAGTGTATCTGAAATCTGCATATGTACCAAGCATTTGACTTCATTTTTTTGGCTTTACAGTAATTTGTTGAAGGCATATAATGGCAAAAGCTTTCCAATAACAGAATGCTCCCACTGGTGCATACCATAAGTTTGAAGTGATTAAACAAAAGGAGAATATTTGAGTTAAAATTGAACATGTGACTTAAAGCTTTTCCTCAGTGATACTTACTGAAATGACTGCTTTTCCAATTAGGCTTTGACTGTCATTTGCTTGGAATTACTTTTTAAAAATACATTGAATTCCTGGAAAATGCTTGATATCAAACTGCTAAGGGGACAGCAGGGAGAGGCTTCCTTCTACATCAAGCTGGACTTTCTGAGGATTTAATATATCCTTTTTCCACATCCTCGTTTATTAGATTTTGTGATTGGTTATGGATATATTTCTGTAATCATCCCATAACAATCAGCTAGTGCTATGTATGGTAAAATGGAGTTAGTGGGGCCACGCAGATACCATAGGAGTCAGATTTTGAATTCCTCAGACTCCTTGCTCCTGATCCAGGGCAGCTCCTTGCACACTCCTTAGACACCTCAGAACTGTTAACATTACTGTGGAGCTCTTTGAGGAGATTGGATCAGGCTCTGAGATGCACAGCTATACTCCCTTCTTGATCTAGAAATAGATACATGAGACTTTTCTGATCCAAAGGCATTCCTCTACCCATTACAGGCATGTTTTGAGCAATGTTGTGCTGGAGTAGCTGGCCATTTGGAGTAGACCTGTTTGCTGTGTGCCTGGGACAGCTTTGTTCTTCCCTGTGAGGCTGGAGTGACACTTTCAAGGACTCATGGCATGTCCTGGTGTGAATTTGCATGTGTGTCATCCCCGCCCTGTCCTGTATCAGGTCAATGCCAACAGCCAGGTTTAGGGGTGGACAAATGAACCTTTTTCACATGTCCTATGAAGCGGTTTCAGTGCAGATAAATGACATATTTTAAATCATAGACTCTGTGTGCTTTTCCTAGCCTCAGCAGGATGCCATGCAGTGGTATAGACTGTAAGGGTCTCTTGATAAGTCCTCATCTATTCCACAGCTTTTATGTTTAGAGTTGATACATCTCATTAATATCTCTTTTTTTTTTCTTAATAGCATATTAAATTAAAGGATTCCAGTATTACTCTTTCTCAATATTTTTCCATATGAACTTTCCTAGGGGAGATTAATTTATCAGAGAAGTGTTGAGTAGTCCTGATCTATACAGATTTTCTTTTGAAAAGTGGCACATTTAGGGACTGCGAAACAGAGCTGATGAGATGCAGTATTTGAAGCATGTTTCTTCAGTCCCAGAATTATTCTCTTTCTCCTCAAAGACTGTTTGCCTTGTTCAGCTTAGCACCATGAATCCACAATTTAAATACTGTGAATTAAGAGGATCAAGTTTCTGATTTCTGAAAGCTTGCAATGCCCTGGTTGCTCTAACCTTCCAAGAGAAGGGGACATTGAGAGGTCCCCATGTCAGTTCTGGGTTGTCCATCACTTCACCTTCATTCCTTGAAACAATTTCCCTTTTGGAATTTTAGGTTGCATGCTGATAACTTTTGTTGTGATTTAACAGATTTAAGTGGAGTCAAGTAGGGCAAGCGTTTGACACTTGTAACAGAGGTTGTTTTTAAGCAATTTCTAGGTGCTCTTTTAAGTGGTGGTGGTGGGGTCTGATAAAGAGAAAAATTAATGCTAAAGGAAAATTATATTTGGCAGATGCTTCAGTACATCCTACATAATGAAAATGTGTTTTTAAGCTGAGAGTGATTTGGGTGCCTCTCCCTTGTTGACCTGCTTGGAGATAATTCAGAGAGGCTTGAATTTTGAGAGCTCCTGAAAATGCTGGGATGTGGAGTGCCCCGAATCCCTTTCATGTCCGTAAACCATCTCTGAGGTGGAGTGACCCTGAACAGCAGTACAGTGGTGGGACGTGGGTCAGGGCACTGCCCACTGCAGCAACTCACTTCACAAGGGAAGAATTCCCTGGGTAAGAATGAATCTTAACATTCTCTTTTTTATGCCCTGTGACCACAGTGCTGAGCCTCTCATATTCCCTTTGGAACAGGGTTGCACATGGAGGGTAAAAATGCCTTCATATTAATAAGCGTGTAGGTTTGGATCACTTCCTTTGTTTTATCAGGAACTGGCAGCTTAACTGGTCATCCATTTCAAGCTGAAATGGAAGAATAAATTAAACAAGCCTTTTATCTCAGCAGATCTTTATAAAAGTGAATGGGGAATGAAAGATGGATTGCATTTTATGAAGTAGGAAATTAAATTGTCCTTCCACTCTCCTAAGTTAAAGATCCAGGAAAACTCAGGAAATGCTCATTGCTTTTTGCATCTGTACCAGTATCCCTCCTCAGGCCTGGATTGTCTCAGAATGTACAGGAAGGGCCTCAGGATTTGGGAAGGGTGGCTATATAGGTCTTTTCCTGCAAATAAAGCTCTTTCTCATAAGTGTACTCAGCACCTGCAAGTGAGTTTGTTGATCTGGACCACTGACCCCGCAGTGCTCTGTGGCTTCACCTCACCCACGGGGCTTCATTAATGGTCCTGGTGAGGGATAAGCCCCCTTTTCTGACCTCTCCAGTCAGCAGCTCTGGGCAGTGGGATTAGGTGGGGGAAAGGGAAGGTTTTATGCTGCTGCCTTTTCCTCAGGGAGCACAGACTACTTCATCTTTCCCGCATTGTACCTGGGTCAAAGATTGGAGTTGTGGATGAAGGGATTGAGTGAGGGGCTTTACAGTTTGCTGGAGACAGATATGAATATGATTGATCCCCAAGCTGGGAGTAATGTTTCTTAATAAACATTTCACAAATTGTGGCAGAAATGGTTGTTCAGGATTTTCTTGACAGCATTTCTTCTGTCTGTCCCTCTATCCTAAGGAATGCAGCCCCATGGCCCTGAGTAATTTAAAGCGATTAAAAACTTGCCTCCAGTGGAAGGAGTGATGAGGGGGATTCTTTACTTATTCCCCATTAGTCCTGATCAGGCTTGACTCATGAATCCTGTAACCTTGGCAGCAGGAGAATCCCCTTTTGCTTTGCTATCTGCAAGGAAATGAATTACACAAGCATAGAAATTCATGAACAGTGAATGCTGCAATTATTTTTGTTAAAGTCTCTTTATATATTTAGTTTGAGAAGAAGAAGGAAGGAGAGGCTTATCACCAGCTATGAGTCTGAAGCCACAAATCTTGTACAGCTTTCACTTTGAGATAAAAATGAATCTATAAGGAATCCAAAAGCCTTTTGTTTATTTTATATATTGGAAGAATGAGAAATGATGAAGGCGGTAATGTAAAGTAGTGTTAACATCACAATCCTCGTATTGAATTGATTAGCGTGGAGGAAACATATTAATAGCTTTTTTATTACTAGTCTGAAAACTTTATAATGGCATTTATTGAAACAGAATTGAAATGTGAATGGCAGAACTTTATAAATCTCAGCTCATATGTGGTGGCCTAAACAGTGTCTGAAAATGTTTTGGTTTATTTTAAAGTCCAGACTTCAAAGCTTTCCGGTTTTCCCCATTTAACCTTTCATTTGTACATGATAAGCAAGCAGTCATGGCGGAGGAGAGGCTGGATGTAAAGCTGAATGTATTGAATGTGCAAATTTTTTCTCTTTATGGCCAAAACAGGTGTGTGTAAATGTTTCATCAGCACACCCATTAAGTTCCCAGTGGTAAATTTAGCCACAAGCATTTGAGAGATGCTTACTCTGCATTTAATTTAGGTCTAAAAAAAGAAGTAGCAGGTTTATTTAAAATGCATTACAGTCAGCTTATTTAATATTCTTATTCTCATATATTCTTATTCATTATTTATATATGAAAAATAAATGAGAAAGTCACAGAAATGCCCACGCAGCTCAAAGTGATGAGGGTAGTTATTCTAAAATAGGTAAAATCTGGCTTAGCAGCCAGCCAGCCATTTCATGATCTCTGTTTGTGTGAAACAAAATTGCTGCCGTCAGAGAGCATCTCCCAGACAGAGTAATTAACCTTGTTACCTTCTCTTTTTAAATAATACCCAATATTTCTAATTTTTCATGCTGTTGCATAGTGTTGCACTGTAGGGAGTTCTGGCTCTGTTTTATCCCTTTTTCTTACTTTTTCTGTGGGCAGGAAGTGTTAACTCTTGTGGCACAGCCTCACTCTGCCACAGGTAAGAAGATGAAGGGACTTCTGCTCGTGCATCACCCACCTTTCTATGACAAGAGTGCTTTGCTCCTCACTTGGAATTGTGTTTTCTTTGGGAGCTGCACTGATGTCACTTGTGTGTGAAATGCTTTATTTATCATATCTGTTCAAAATGGGTGGTCAGAAACAGTAATTGTTGGACAACGGGAACAGTGGTATAGTAAATAAAGTGCAGTAAACAAAATTGCTATCTGGAATATAAAAAGAAATAAATCCCTATCTGTGTAGAAAGCTGCACTGGAGGGAGATGGCTACAAAGCATGAGGGAGATCCTCTGTGGTAGGATCAGATTTAATACAGGCCCCTGAAAAGTGTACTTGGATGCTGTTTGTTTGGAACAATCTACTTGGTAAAGTTTGGAATAACTACACACTAAATCCTTAAATATCAATCAAAATACAGTCATCATCTTCCTACTGTTTCCACATGTCCTCAGCCAGAATCATGGGATTCAGTTTGGTCAGGGGTTAAATATCTGGGCGTCTCTCTTGTGTTTTACTTGCTTTGGCATGCTTTTGTTTATTCCCTTGTCTTTCATAGGATAGAGTTCTACTGCACCCCATCCTTACAATATCTCTGTAAGCAAGAAGAAAATAGAAAGCTTACTCCTTACACTTCTTCTTGAGCTTAGCTGTATTGCCTTATCCAAGTTTCAGAAGACAGTTTTAACAACTTAAAAAACTCTCTATGGATTGTTCTAAGTGACAGGAGAGAGAAAAACTAATTTTTTCCCTCTCTGATTTTTTCTCCTGACAAAACGGTCTTTTGTGGCTAAAAGGAGCACTTTTTTCCACCGTAATCCCTTCCTATCTTGTTTCATCACAAGTCACACTGCATTAGAGTCCTAATGTTTCTATCAATAAATGATGGATTTGCCAATGGTGATTTAAGTTTAAAATTACTTGAAAAAACTTAATGAAGCCTGCAAATCACAAATTAGATCTCAAAGAAATCATCTCTGACAGTTAAAAACTACAGGGCCAAAGTAATTTCAAGGGTGGCATTTTTCTCCCCTCTATAAATTATGTATCAGGGCAAAACAGAGGTGGGTAGGCATTATTATGAGAGTAATAGCAAATAGCAATTTGTCTCTTGCTGCCAGAGCTTTCTCTTACTGGTGTGTAGTGGGGTGAGTGACATGCTCCTGCAGAAGAAAATTAATCTCTGCTGCAACTAGTTTTTCTGAGTGCCAGTCTCCTTGTTTGTTTGTGGGTTTTTTTTCCCATTGGCTTGAGTGATGCTTTCTTATCCCACTTCCCAATCTCATGTCCTCATTACCAAACTGCTCAGACTGCTTGTCTGCTGTGGACAAAAGCAATACCCTGAAGCTCTCAACTATTGTATTTTTAAATGAGGTTATATTTTTATAATCCCAAGTCTCCTTTGCAGACTTGAAGTGTCCCTTTTGGCCCCCACTTTGTCTGTGCAGGAGTTTTTGCATGGTGCTGTTTGCAGTTTCATGGGAATCCCTTTTCCCAAAAATGCACGTGGGGGATTTGGTATTGCTTGGAGCATATTCATTTAGTTAATTAGATTTGTGAAAGAAAATTAAAAATTTCCTGTCCTAAATTCCGGATGTTTAATGCAATTTGCAAATGGTTATAAATCTATCTAAAATAGCCGGAAGAGCCGTAGTTATCCTATTGATTCTGTCCTTTCTTTTCCCTCAAATCCAAGGAGATAAGAGTCGTTAAAGCCCTTCCCAAAAAAGGGGATGGGTGAGCAGAGTGCTTCTAATGCTTTAATAATCTTGCCTCTAGACTTCTTCTCCTATCTGTTAATTTTGTTTGAATTGACCCTGCAAATGAACCCTTTTTTCATGAAACTTTGGGGTCATCTTTTCCAGTATTAACAGTTATGTTGGGTATTTCAGAAATTGTGGGTTTTTGCACCCGTACATATTTGTGTTGAAACAGTACTCCAGTGAACATACAGCTTTCTCAGTTTTCCAGTGTTTTGTTCTGATTTGTTAAATGATTTTATTTTTCTTCCCCATGTGTCTACATGATCTGTGTTGGTGGGAGGAAATTCTGCCCTGACTGATTAATATGAGCATTTCTGTTGTCCTGTTTATGTTGTAGAAAGAATGGTGAGCACAATGGGTTTAATAATTGAAGCTTGTTTCAGTGCTCTCATTTGCTCCATGTATGCTGGGTGTCATTTTTCATCTGCAAAGCTGCTTTATGCAGAAGCTGAATATCTGTTACTTCTGATTTGCATGGTTTCAGCTCTGTTTCCAAGATTAGATTGTTGTGGCACATTTATCTATCAACCAATTGTTTGTCTGTGTGATGAGACATTCCCTTTGGCAAGATGGATATGGGTCTTCATTGCTCAGCCTCCAGGTTACAGCACTTGTGTTGCCTGAGTGTTTCTTTCACAGAATTCTGTGTGCATTTGGCTGTAAGGCCAGTTTTACCACTGATGTGAGGTTAGCAAAGAAATTATTGGTGCTCAGTGAAGTCTGTACATGGGGATGTGGCTTTGCAGTTTCAGAACAACTAGAATCCTGTCCAGTTTCCTTGATGAATTCCAAATTTTCCAAAATCTGGAGATATGGACTCTTACCACTGATCTGAGTAGCACTCAGAAGAGTATGTCAGGTTACTGTGTCCCAAAGCAACACTGGGTTGAATGGGGTCTTCTGAAATTACAAAGTCAGTGTTTTCTGTGTTGATTAAAAAGGTGATTGGAGCCACTGGTTTTGTTGTGGTGGTTTTTGTTTTTGTTGTTTTGGGGGTGTTTTTTGTTCGTTTTTTTCTCCATTTGTCTTCACAGATGTGACAGTGAAAATTTCGGCAACACTATGTGAAAAAAATTTAGAAGTAGGGAAAAAAACCCTGATCCTATAACTTCCTTTTCTATTTTGGAAAAGCTATCATAGATAAAGAGATTCTAACAATTTTTTGACTATTGCATTTTCCAGCAGTCAAACCCAAGGAAGGTGAAAGTTGGCATAGCAAAGACTTCCCCATCTGTTGTCAGATGTTGCACGGTGAAGCAGTTCTTGTGTGACCACTTGAGAGCTCCTGCTGGTCACAGGCACACAGCTGAGGGGATTTGGTCACTGCCTCTTGTTAAAGTGGCCATGCTTTGTGAAAAAAAATGAGATTTAAATAGAACCTGACTGGGAAAAGAGCCCAAACCAATCACAGGTGAATTAAAAGAAGGAAATGGTCTTTAGTAATTTTTGTAAGTGCATTTTGATGCTCAGGTGAGGGCACTGTATGTCCAGTACTTGTCATTTTGTGAGATTCTGAATGAGTATAAATAGTCTAAATAGCAACAGCATCTGTTAAGATGTTATCATCAGCCCATGGAGCTGTGCCAGAGTTTCACCAAAGCTGGGAGGCTGCCAGCCTTCACTGGATGAAATCATGCAAGATAACAATGGCAGCAAGGCAGAATGACAAATACAGCTCTTTCTTCATACTAAGCTGGGGGGAGGGGACTTGCCTCTTGTTTTTTAAAATTGTAAAAATTTTAGCATAAACCACAAAGCCTCAACATTTTTTAATAAATCCTTTTTTATTAAAAGCCAAAATTCTCAACTACAGCTGCTGCATTCAAAATCTGGAGTATTTTACGAACTCCCGTGCAAGTATTATGGGACTTCTCAAAGTATCCCAAAAACTGGTAGTATTGGTAAAAGTACAAGGTTGCTCCTTTGGATTAAGTGATTTATGCAGACTAATCCCAATCTGCAATTTCTTTCATGCTGTTGGGTTAATTTGGGGGTTTTGTGGGTTTTTTAAAAAGCATTCTCTTTGACTCTTTACTATTTAATATTTAGGTTCTGCTGTTTGTCATCCTGTAC
>VZTZ01027955.1:21558-45239 GCA_013400955.1 Drymodes brunneopygia | reverse complement strand
GCTTTCAAACCACAACAGGCTGAGGGACCTTCTCTAGGCTGGTGTGAGACAGCACATCCCTTCTTGGATGTACAAGCTGTCCTTTCCACCCCTCTGTTACTGGGACACTGACTTTGGGGCTGTCCCCAGCTCCCTCAGCAGGGCTTTTATTGTGGAAACCCGCGGGAAGGAGGGCTGGGAATGAGGTGGTGCTGAGATAAGCCACGCTACCAGTTCAGGGATGGCTTTACCATGCCAGGCAGAGGAGAGGAGAGGAATGGCTGCTCAGGGCTTAGGGCTGAAATGACCCCCTGCCCTGCTCCTCCCCATCCCAACCCCACCCCCTCATGACCCAGCAGCTCATGGAAACCTGTTAGGAGGTTTTGCTCCTCTGGGATACCAGCAGCTGGATCAGCCCTTCCCACAGGGAACCACAGCTTGGCCCCAGTTCAGCATCTGCCCCCAGGCTGGGGACTCCCCAGCTCCAGTTGGCAGCTGGCCTTGATGCCACCAAAGTTCCTGGGGACTTCCCAGGCCTTCCCAGCCTTTGGAAGGGTTCCCATTGCATCAGCCAGGCCTGGAGGAGATGCTCAGTGACACCCAGGGATCTCCTCATTCTCTTGGCTTTCAAAGCTCTTCCTGCTTTGCTTGTTCTCCAGAAGGAAGCCAGATCTCCCTGGGGCACTCTTGGTGCCACTTGGATGAGGACCTCCTTGGATCAGACACTAAGAAAACACAAATCCACACGTTTTTTTGTCCTCAGGCAGGTAATTAGTGGCCTGGGCTTTGCCTACGCCAAACCAGTGGCTCTGCAAGACACAGCAGGTCCTGGGTTTTCCAGACTTCTCATCAGCTGGCCAGTGGCATACATAAATCCCAGCCCAGGAAAATCCTGGATGAGCTTTTGCTGTTCTCCACAGTCCCAAAACCCAGCACTTTCCCATCAAAGCTCAGCACCAGCAGAAGAACTGTACTCAATGCAGGGTCCCCTTGCTCTCCAGGAGGTGATTCCCAGCTCACAAGTCCAGCTTAGGCATTTCAGCCCCAGCAGGACTTTCCAGCCCCAAGCGATGATGAATTTTTGGAGAAGGCTCCTTTACCCAGCGTGGCCGTGGCCATCCCATCACCACATCCTGACATGTTTTTCCCCAGAACCCCGCAGCAAGAGGGAAAAATTTCCCATAGCCTTTGGTCCTCCCATCCCACCACCAGCTTGGAGGCTTCCTGATCTCCTTGCTGCTCCAAACATCTCTGGTGGCTCAGTGGATGGCCTGGGGCTGGGTTGCTGTGTCCTGCTGGATTTGACTCCCAGGGATTAGGGATGGATGGGGAGGCAGCACAGGATGTCCTCACAGCCTCAAAGCTTGAAGACACCATCATAGCCTGGGATGATTGTAAGTTGGTGCCTTCCCTAATACCTCCCTTATATCCCCACAAATACATGTGGGCAGCACATGGGGAAGTCCTTCTCCATGTCAGCAGTTCAACAGTCCAGGAAGAAAAAGATATTCCAGAGCATTAATCAATAAACTTCTCCCAAATGTGGTTTTAATTATCAGTGGTGATGCAGACTTCAAAGGGAGGAAGAAGAGAAGAGGTGAGTGAGGAGGAGGAGGAGAGGCTCTGATTTATCCCTTAGCAATGTGTATTTGTCTGCATCCAGCACAGATTGAAAAAGAGACTGATTTTGAAAAAAAAAACAAAAAACCCCAGATGTCAACACATTTGCAACCCAAATCCCCACATTCCTGCACTGATGCCCATCAGCCTCTCCCAAACACACGTGGCCACTGCTGACATCGGTTCCAGGAGAGCCACAGGAGCTGGGAGGCGTTTTGGGGCCAACCTGCCTGTTTTGGAAATACTTTCCTCATTTCAAGGGCACTGCCAGCTCATCTCGGGCATGATCCCACCACCCTTTATCTTCGGCTTCCCCATCACTCCCGAGGCTGCTCCTCCCAAGGTCACCCCACTGGTCCACCAGGGTTGCTGCTCCTCATGGGCCGAGCCAGGATCGCAGCCTCCCCTCTCCCCTCCAGGGATGCATGCCAGGCTGAGATAAGGATCCGCTGGCTCCAGGGAGGGGGAGGGAAGGAGCTTCTCCCACCCAAGCACGAGGCGGAGGGGACCAGCTGCCATCAGGACACCTGCTGGGCCAAAGAGCCCCAGGGCACCTCGTGCCCATCGTCTGGGCACACCTGGAAAGGGGAAAATTAACATAAACCGAGAAAAAACAAGAGAAAATTAGCACAAAATGTATACACAGCCAGGAGAGGAGGGTGAGAGAGAAGCTGTTGCACTTCTCCAGGTGTTTCCAAAACTCTTCTCTCCAGAGCCACAGTAGGAGAAAGCTGATTTTCCTCCAACATTCCATGCAGGCTGAAGCCAGCAGAGAACCAAGACCAGGGGGAAAACCAAACCCAAAGCCGTGGCGTTTTGTATCTCATCCTCTGCTGGGCCTGGCAGGATGCTCGGGAGAGCCTCAAACCCTGGCCCAGAGGGCTCCATCTCCACTATCCCCACCATCTCCAGGTTTCCAGCAGGGAAGAGGAGGTGTTGGCACGGTGGAAGCTCAGCTGGAGCATCCCACCGGCACTCCTGGGTGCGATGGGAGGGCTGCTGGCTCCGGGGGATGGGAAGGGCTCATGGGGAAGCACTGGGAGAAGCCGGAGCCCAAGGACAGCCCCATCATCCCCGGGTCGGGACGCGGCTGGCCGGGATTTTCAGCAGCTGAGTGAGCCAGCAAAGCAAACACGAGCACAGAGCTCCCGAGTCACGTAAACAAACAACCAATTAAGAGATGAAATAAATCTCCCAGGTACACAACCTTTCTATTTAAACACTCCGGGCCTGGACAAGTTCCAGGGCATCTGACCCAGCCTCGCCTGTGATCTCCCTGCTGAGCTCCCACGGGATGAAAGGGGCTGGCTTGAAAGGAGTGACTTTTCTTCTGCCTTTCCCCCCACCGAATTACATTATCCTTTCTTTCTTTCTTTCTTGTGTTGGTTTAATTCAGAGGGCAAGCCCCAGATGTTTCCTCCTGCATCCCCTCCTCGGCACGGAGCAGGA
The DNA here is from genome assembly GCA_013400955.1 of Drymodes brunneopygia. Lineage (NCBI taxonomy): Eukaryota > Metazoa > Chordata > Aves > Passeriformes > Petroicidae > Drymodes > Drymodes brunneopygia. Next base: position 42,191 of record VZTZ01027955.1, on the reverse strand, counting down.
CCTGCCTCCCTCCTCATCCCTGGAACAGGACTGACTGCATTGACCAGTTAATTACGGAATTTAAGGCCAGTATAGAGGAAACTGGGGCAAATTGACCCAGCAGCATTAAAGGAGCAGAGGGAAGAGAAAAACCAGGCTTTAAAAGGGAGGCAGAAATCCCTGGGAGAATTCTGGGGGAGAATGAGGATGCTTCTTCCACAGCAGGACAAAGCACAGAGGCTCAGGCAGGTTAAACCCCATGGGTGGGGGGGAGTGTTGTTAATTTTATTGGGGTTTTTGTCCCCTACAGCTCAGGGGACCCTCAGCCAGCTCCCTGTTTTGAGCATCCAACACCCCATGAGCTCCCTGCCCCCTCTGGGGCTTCCCTGTGCAGCCACTGCTGATTCAGGACAGCCAGGGACTCACCCCGCTGGCTTCAGCACAGCCTCTAATCCCAGGCTTAACTTTAAGCCCAGCTTTCGGGTCCTGCAGAGGACAGTAGTCACACAGCTCGGCCGAGGTCATAGCCAAGTTAAACTGACTTTCCAGGCATGTTTTAATTAGTGCTGTTAAATTGCTTAAATCCACACACCTGCAGAATTTTTATTACCCAAAACTAAGTGTGGAGGTTGCAGGGATAAGGAGCATTTAGGAGAAGCATCACTAATTATTTTTGGAGAAAGAAAACTTTTGCTTGACACCAGACTAGGAGCTCTTTCAACCCTTGGTGACTGCATCTCATGTTAAAATGGCTTTTACTGAGGTGCTTGATGTACCCAAACACCCTGCTCTGCCCCACCACCAGGTGTCCAGTCCTGCAGAAAATATTTGGGGACAGCGACCACATATTTGTGAGTCTGCTTAAAACATTAAAATACCTCCTTATTTGGAGGCCAAAGATGCAGATGCAGCCCACGTGCCATGGGATGGAAAGGGGATGGAGGGGGTGATGCAGCTTGGATATTTCTGCATCCCTGGCAGGGAACAGTCCTCAAAACTCAGCACACCAGGAGTGCTGGGTGATCCCCCCAAACCCCACTGTGCAGAGATGCTCAGCAGTCCCCAGACTCTGGTGGCACATGTGGCACCCACCTCCAGTGACACCAACTGCACCCAACCCAGGGTGCAATTTATGAGCAAAGACAGGAACAGGGTTAAATATAGTCCGAAGCCAAGAAAACCTGCACAGACAGGGAAGTGAGAACCCCAAAGATAGCGCTCCCACTCTTTCACATCGGAGCTTTCAGTAATCACAGCTGCTTTCAGTTCCCCTTTGCCCTCCGCCTGTTCCTCCGCTGCTGGGTTTTGGTTCCTCTCCGCTCCCCCATCACCTTCCCCCTTCGGAGGCCAAGCCTTCAAAGCACTTCAGCTTTTATTTCCCTGGGGTACTGCCAGTTCCCATGCCCCGGCTCTGGCACAACAGTGCCCGCCGAGGAGCTGGGGATGTGACAGGGATGTGAGGTGATGTCCCTGTCCCTTCCCCTGCAGTGATCCAGCTTGGATGGGCGCTCTGGGGAAGGATGGATGCTGGCTCAGGGGAGGGAGAGAAGCAGAACAGCTGGAGCTCTCTTCCTCCACGGCTTTTCCCAGGTATTTGACTTCCAACAAAGCCCCAGCAGACCCAGCTATTTAAGGACGATTATTTTTAAAGAGCCGGCACGGAGAGGCGGTGCTGGAGGGACGCGCCGGGCTTTGTTCTGCTCTGGCAGCGGGAGTGCCGGTGCGTGCGAGCGCTGACGGAGGGGTCAATATTGACTTTCTGCTGAGGCAACTGGCAGGGTTCACGGGCTGCAGGCATTTGGGTGCACCCTGCCCGCACCCTGCCAGCACCTCAGCAGCTTCTTCCCGGCACCAAGAGCGGTTTCCTATCGATGAGAAATGCTGCTGTAAATAACATCCACCCAGAGCATCTCAGAGCAGACTCACCCCGAGGGTATGCAGGATGCAGACTCCCTGGGGATGCTGCGAGAGGAGGAGCTCCCGCCCTCAGGAAGGATATTCTGGATGAGAACAAGGGGCAGAGCTCTGCCTGTACCTTGGCACATCCCAGAGCTGGAATTCTTTCTGATAATGGCCGTGCTCTCTCCTCACAGCCGAGTTTTGCTGCCTTTATATAGGGGCGGTGTTTGCCAGGATGGCAAACATGATGTGTTAGCACAGGGGGCAGCAGGAATCAGGTCAGGGCCTTCCCTGCCACCCTCATTCCCACCAGGGAAGGAAATCTCGGCTTCCTGAGCCATGTGCCCAGCAGGCACGTGGTGCTGCCCAGCAGAGCAAGGGGACGAAGGGACAATGCTTCCCTCGCCTGCCACTCACGCAGGAGCTTGCTTTGGGATGGCTCTGGCGTGGCTCCCAGACCCCACGCCGGTTCCTGATCCTTGAGGAAGCAGAACAGTGGTCTGGAGGGAGGCTGGAGCCTCGGGAGCACAGTCAGCCCTGTGCAAACACAACAGCTCGGGCCATAAATTATCCCCAGTTAGGAAGTTTGGCTGACCCGTGCCCATGGAGTTTATCTGGAGCCATCCCATGGCCCCAGAGATGCAGTGGATTTGGGGGACAAGAGCCCCTGGAGCAGAGATGGGAGGCTTTCAGCTATTGTTTCAGGCACAGGTTCTCATCTTGTCCCTTTTCACGCCCAATCCCCTCTCCCAGGGCTTTTGCCAGCCACAGGCTGGGCTCTCTACCAGCCACATTCCTTCAGGCTGACGTGGCTTTTCTTCCCTCCCTCATCCTTATCACACTGGAGTTCATGAATCATGTTTCTCCAAAACTATAAACCACCAAAGCACCCCATGGAAATCAAACCAGACACAGCAAAGCCAGGCCCAGAGGCTCAGGCTGCTCCGGGGGGCACAGCTCTCCTGGGGAAAGGCTCTTCCAGCCATCCAAGGAGCCATGGAAGAATAAATCCCTTTTCTAATGGGATTTTTTATTGCTGTGCTTTGCCCTCCCCCAGCTTATTTTGGCACTGCCTGTCCTGGCATGCTGGCCCAGCGCTGGAAGCAGGATGTGGGGGATTCTCTGGATGCTCCTGTGGGAGCAGGGGGATGAAGGGTCCCTCAGGTGCTCACCCCCCACAGCTGGCAGTGGCCAACCATGATGTGCCAGGGGCTGACTGCCATGGGGCTGGGAGCACAGCAGGCACTCCCTGATTTCAGACTGAGGGGTCTGTGTGATCACACTTGATGCAGCCTGATTTTAAGCCTGACTTTAGGAGTCTCCATGCAGAGCCCATTTCCCTTTAGGATCACAGGAGCCTGCGGTTAAGAGTATATTCATTTTATCTTTACTGTGATGACTGAAGTGACCTTTATTCCTCATCTCCCTAGACAGCACAAAGGCTTTTTGTACATTCCACCCCCTTTATCCCATTTTCCCCAGAGAGTCAGAAGAGTGAGGTACAACACCAAAGCCAGCATTCCCAGAGAAAAATCCTCATTTCCATCTAAGAGACAACATGAGATCCCATGAATAAGACCCCAGACAGGGTGAGACCTAGAAGAGAAGAATGAAACCCCAGACAGGGTAAAACCTAGGAGGGAACTGCCTCATTGGATTATTTCCGTCTGCTGTGCATCTCTGAGCATCCCAGCTCTGGGGAATTCAAGCTTCTAATTAAGCTCAGTGACTCCTGGAAACAATTTTTCAAGCACCCACCATGGCAGGTGGCCAGGGGAAGAACCCTGCACCTGCGAGTTTTAATTGGGAGGTTGTCCCACCGAAGCCAAGCTATATGATACTGCTGGTGCCAAGGAGTCTGTGCCGAGCCCTGCTGGGTCTTTTGGCCTTATCACCAGGCAGGGTGATGCAGCTGCTTCCCAACCTCCCCCATGTCAGGAGGGCCGGCCAGGCAAAAAAAAATAACCACATGGAAAGCAAAACATGAGGGCAGAGGTTGGAACGACCACCATCCCTTTGGATCATCTCCCTTTTCCATTGTCACTGCAGTCTTACAGGAGGAAGGTTTGTGTCTCGTGGTGTTGTTTTGAACCTTGACAGAGCGAGGAAAGGAAAAAACCTCCCAACACCCCCAGTTCTCACTTGCTGCCACTGATCTGTCACCCTGTGGCAACCCCCAGTGCCTGGCTGGGCTGTGGTTGGGACAAACCCACTTCCTGCCACCTCACGTGCTCCAGGGAACCGGAGTGGGCGGCATCCCCGTGGCCGGGGGGGCGGGTGCCAAATCCGGAGCCCCGGGGTGCAAAGCCACTGCACCAGGTGCATCAGGGAGGCACCTCTGCTCAAAGGCTAAATATGGGGAGGTTCTGTCACTTTTTAAAGTTGTTTTTTTCCTGCTGCGGGCTCCCAAGATGGAGGAGTGGGATGGGATAGGCATGTGAGATGATGCAATTCCCATCCCAAGTCAAGCTGGGGAGCCAAGTCCTGACCAAAGCCAGACCAAAGCAGCACCATGGCATCTCCATCGTCCTCCAAATCCAAGCAGCAAAGGGATCCCATCGAGTTTGGGATGGGGGGAAGCAGCCTAAGGCAGGGATGCTGAGAGGCACATCTAAGCCCAGGAAAGGAGGTGAGCTGCTGCCTTCACTGAGCTTTTGTCCTGGCACTTTATCACTCCCAAGCCATGCTGAGAGAAAACAGTTTTAAGCAGGATGAATGAAATTGCAACACAGCAGGATTCATGGGGGTGCTGCTTCAGTCATCCCAGAGTTTCATGGGAAAGTGAAACAAAAAATCAGTGCGTGGTTTCAAAAGAAGAGCTGAAGGAAAAGCTCACGGGAAGTGTCTCAGGCCTGCCCTGTGAACCTGAGTCACACACAGAGCTGAGAGGGATGGAGGGGAAGCCTGAATGCCCTGAGGGATCCATCCCTCAACACCTCTTGGTGACCTCACCTGTTAAGAAGAGCCTGGCAGTGCCTATTCCTCCAGCTGGCACAGAGCCCTGCTTTGAATTCAGGTCCTTCATCACCACCCCAAGCCTCATCCTAGAAAAACAGTCCCAAAGTCACCTCCTCAAGCAGACAGGGCTTCCCCCAGCTTCTATTCCTGCTCCTTTTCCACAGGCAGCAGCAGCTCCTGTGGCCACGAGTGAGGACCTGTACCCATGCCAGGCTGGAAGCTGCTCCTGCCTTCCAGAAGGAACTTGACTGTTTCTTCCATTTGCTCTGAAGGAAAGGTGGTTTGGGCACAGGTTTATCCCAGCCTGGAATGCTACCACAACCTGCTTCCAACGAAAAAAATCACAGCACTTGTGCAGAGGATCACTTGGCAACTTCTGGGGCAGCTCAAGGCAGCAAAGCAGGCTTGGAAGACAGGAAGGCCCTTATCAGGGACGTGGTGTTTTGTCCTGGGACAGTGGAATGTCTGTTGGATTTTCTGTGCTGCCAAGGCAGGGAGCAGGAGGAGGGATAAACAACTCCAGGCACAGGAGATAGCCACAACAGAGCCCCAAGGACAAATGTCAGTTGTAACAGCCAGAACACAGATTTCTCTGGGAGCAGAAGAAACACTGAACATCAAAATTCATGGAAGCCACAAACTTCTGTCAACAAGCTTAAGGGAAGGTCTTCTGAGAGGCTGAAACCAAGAGCAAAAGATGCTCCATAAATCCTGGCAAAATGTGAAAGTCACAGCCACACCACCACTACAGCTGTGTGAGCCACAAGCTCTGCTCACACCAAGATCTGTTGCACAGCTGGCAACAGAAGAAACACGCGGGTCTCAGAGCAGCAGTGGATTCTCCAGGCAGGACCAACCAAAAGCTCTGCCCTTCTTTATTTACCTATTTTTATATGTTTCTAAGGACAATCAAGGATTGGTGAAAGGGGTCAACACCCCTGAAGGTTTACAGGACAAAGACATGGTCAATCATCTTTCTCCACCCCAGGGAAAGGAATGAAAAACAATTCCACAAGTGCAAAACAATCCCGGCCAGTTAAGAAAAACAAGGACCATGTTTACAGAAAAGCATGGGAAACTACAGCTACAGTGTTACAACTTATGGGGCCCTGTAAAACCAGGGCGACAAGATCCTCTCAGAAATTGTGACTCCCTGGATCTCTGTCAGTGGAAGACCAAAAACAGGGAAAGTTCAGAGGTTTTATTTGTGTGGGATGGGAAAGTCAAGCAAACCTAACCCAGTGACCTCTTCCCTTGTGCACAGCAGGCTGGAGGTTCCCCCCACAGGCAGGATTCACATGCTGTACCCAAGGCCTCAAATTTGTTTGGGTTTAGTCAAAAATGAACTCTGCAGGTCAGCAGGGCTCTGCTAGAGCAGCATGTTCCACAGCTCCCATTCCCCTCAGGAGCAAGACCATGTTCCCAAGGAAAGGCTGGACTGGGGCAGCCCTGCCTGCTCTGGCCCACAAAGGCACAGGATTTCCCAACTTATTCATGCCAGGCAGTCGATTTTCAAGCTGAAGAGGTCATCAAAGGGGAAGTTTGACCTCACTCCCTCGGGAAACACCCACCCTTGGCTTTTCATGAGGGCCTGGCCTGCTTGTTTCCTGACAGATGGGCAGGAGGCACTTTAGAACGAGGCTGATACCTGCATCCCTCTCCAGACACCAGCTACAAAAGGGCAAAAGGACTGGAGAGCTCCTTCAAGTCAATTTTTCCTCCATACCTGATAAAAAACCATGAGCAGACACAACAGCTTAGCAGAGATACTGGCTGGGAACACCTCCCAAAGCAGTTACAAGAGGCAACTCATCAGGGGCAGGATTAAAAACCCTTTTTTATTAAGTTCCTAGAGGGAAAATGCTTTTGGACAGTGACTCCCGCTGGGAATGAGCAGCCAGCACAGATGTGGACCTTTGGTGAGCAGGAAAGGTCCAGAAGACACTTGCTAGAAGGGGCTGGAATTACCTTGCACCAGAATTTGCAGAGCCTTTTCCTCTCTAGAACCACTGGTGCTCAAACACCTTCTGCAGCCTGCCCAGAACAGAGCTCATGTGAAGCACTGGGGGCTGAGCAGCCTCGGAACGTTACTCCCAAGCTACCACAGGGTTTTCCACACTAAAGCAGCACATTCTTGGCTCTGGTTTTTGAAAGTCTGTGGTGAGGTACCACATTTCATTTTGGCACCAGCTGGAAGACAACCGTTGGCTCCTTCTGTTGAAGAGCAGCTAAAGGTATGCATGCCATGAGTATCAGGGCAGCCGAGCCCAGCTTCCTGCTGGCTTTATCTCCAACCCATCAGGAAGGCACAAAACCACCATTTACATGCCAAAACATCAGCTCTGCCTTGGCACATCCCGTTCTTCAAGGATCCTTTTAACTCTTTCCACAATGGTCCACACTTCTGCCATGGCACCTGGGCCTGCAGGGCAAGAGCAAAACCACATTGTGAAATCCAGGCTGGGGGCAACCTAAAAAAAGGGTGGGGAGCAAAATTCCCTATCTCACCTCCTTCCTCCAGGGCCAGCATTGTGTGTTTTCAGTATCTTTCTGAAATTATCTTGGCCTACACAAAAGATTTGCCAAATCCATGCCATTCCCATGGCTCTGCACTAGAGAAATGAGCTCCATTACAGAAAGCTGGCCTGGATTCCCACCAGCCCCAGTCTTGGGAGCAACTCTTGGAGAAGGCTGAGTGCTGGACAGAACAAACTGGAAAGGCTTTTCCTGGTTTGCCTAGTTATCTGTCAGATGAACATCTCATCTATGCTGTTCTGCTGCTTCCCTTTGAAACTGTTTTCAACTCAGGTTCAGAATTTTAAAGCCAGAGATGATTAAATCACCTGGTCTAACCTTGTGTACTGAATTCGGCACTGGGAGCTGAGGCCATTCACTCTTCTAATTTGCCTGGAGCTGAGGAAAGGTGCTTCTCCCACAGGTATTTGTCTCTTTTGGAAGACTGAAAAGGAGTCTCTCTCTTGGTATTTTGTCCTGCTGGCTAATTGATCTCGTAATTTATTGTTCAGCAGAAATTAGTTCTGGGAGGTGTTGTTTTCCTTTTTCAGTCCTGTAAATCCCAGCAGGTCTGGAGCATCCTGTGGACAAGCTGCAGGCAGATTTGGACCCTTCTGCTCTCCTAATCTCAGGGAGAAGAGCTGCACCTGACAAGAGACATTCTCTGACTACCTCTGCATGGTTTGGCTGAGCTACACCCTTCCAGAACACTTCCAAGGCCTCCTTCTTCCTCCTCCACCACCTCTGGCAATTCACAGCTGAATTTTTAGGTTTAGCAAAGCAAACCCTTATAGCAAAACTCATGCCTATAGGTGGAAATCTGACAGTGTGCCAGGCTCTAGAAATCCAGCCAAGGATGATGAAGACAATGGCAGTATGGAATCTATCCAATCAAGAAACTCAATTAGGTGTTTTATCTCTTTCAGCTGGACTTTCTGTCTAAATCCACCCATTTACTAAGGGAGAAAAATTAACCAGGTAAAACTCGGGGACAGTGAGGATCTGGTGCATTTCAGGTGAGACCCAACCACATGGGGTGAGGAAGAGAAACCTCCTGGGGCAAAACAAACGACAATGTCAACAGACAAAACTGGTGCAAAGTGAGTCTCTCCTGCAGCAGATGTGTGAGCTTTGCTGCGTGCTGTTTGTGTGGAAACCAGGGAAACCCCTGTGAGGATGGAAGCCACAAAACCAAAATGAGTGTGGAAGAGGCTGTGGGGTGAGAGGCCTGAGAAAAGGGGAAGGGGTGAAAAAAAAGTCAGTTGTGGAGACTGGTTTGGGTCTTCAGAGAGATGGAATCCATCAGTGCCCTGCCATGATCTCCCTACAAGCTGCCAGGAAAAGTCCTGGTGTTTGCCATCAGGAAGATCTTGTTGTGAATTGACTCATGAGCACAAGTGGAGTCCAGTCAGATGTGGCTGCTCCTGCCATCCCTGCATCCCTCTCCTCCAAGCTCCTTCAGGAGTTTGCTCTCACAGCTGAGGCAGCTGAGCTGGATATGAAGAAATTTGGTGTAATCATGTCTAAAATCCCAGTGGAAGGCTAATCATCCACGATATTTCAACTGATGACTGAATTACTTGACTGCACTTACCTAATTGTAAATATTTCCTGATTTTCAGTTCCCAAAGTACAAATCTGTAGATTGCACCTACCTAAGGATTCCAAAACTAAGCCCGACCTAGAATGTAACCACGAGGGGCATTTTAACACCCTGTGTTTGTTACACACGGTTTATTGGACTGAAGGGTGGCTAAAATCCTGCTGGAGCTGTTGCTGTTACACACAAGTAGGTGCATAGCACTGTGCAGGTGATAGCTGCTGTGCCTGGAACTGGGGGACATTTTACAGAGATTTGCCCAATAAAATTTTAATAAAAAAGCAAATCCATTCATCCAAATGGTTTGTATCAAAACATCTCCATTTGAAGCAGCTACTAAAACTCAAATGAGACCATTATTTCTTAGCACTGCAAGCTAAATGTATTAAATCTGAACTTCCTCCACACCCCTCTTTCACTTCACCCTAGTGTCAAAACCCCAAATCAAAACTTGTTTGGGAAGCTAAAAAGTAACCCAGGCAACAACAATAACAAATGTTAAATGTGTGTCCAGCTACACCCCCAGCCACATGTGCAAAGGGCTTTTCTCACTGTCTGCTCTCAGGGACAAGGTTTAATCCCAATGACAGAGATGAGGAACTGAGGCATAACAAAAACAGCCTCCAGTCCCCAGCAGAGGGCAAATTCCAGGCTGAACACACTCACCACAGACCCTTCCTTCTCTCTGATCTCCTCTCCTCCTGAATGAGCATTTCTGTTCAGTATCAGGCTCATCTGAAAGCTCTTAAGGCTACTTAAAAATTAATGCTAATACAGGGCAAAGCTTCAGCTTGTTTGTACAAACGGTGGAGTTTGACATCTCCACAGCAGGATGCAGCACATCCCTCCAGGATGAGGGGAAGGGGCAGGAGCCACGGGAAAGGACTGACCTTCATCTCCACACACGAGTTTCTTCACCACGCAGGGGATCTCGGTGTAGCCAAAGCCCTTGAGCTGCTCCAGGTGCCGAGCTGTGATGGGGTGCTCCCACATGGCCGTGTTCATGGCTGGGCAGAAGAGCAGAGGTTTGCTCAGGTCCCAGGCGCGGATGACGCAGGTCTGTGGGAGAAGCCAAGGGAGAGCTTGGATTTCCTCATTCCTTCCCATCCCTCTGCTGCACCTTCCCAGCCTGGAAGTCATTTTGTCAGTGCAGCTGGACTAACCTGATGCCTTCAGTTTTAGCTTTGATATTTTTCAGATGCCATACTGCATTAGTGTATAACTCTGAACTCTAAATAGAGCGTTAGTAAGTTCTCTTCACAGTTTGGGCAGACAAAACAATCCTTTCCCAGATACAAGGTCATCATCTCAGATACAGGTCCAAAAAGTAGAAACAAAAGTGAATTGTGGGGAGCAAACCAGGGGATTATTACTTCATTACCTGAAGCTGTAATTGGACAATTAACCTCTGACATGCAAACAGACCAAATTTACATCTGTCTGAAAAACTCATGACCATTGTCTATCTTGGGTGTAGCCTCTGCGAGGCTCCTGCACTGCCCAAGGTGTACCCTTTGAAGGTCTTTTAATAAATAACTACTTTATTCTCTAACTCTGTCTAACCTCTGTTCCAGGTAATCTCTCCAAGGCATCAACCCCTGGGCTGAGACTAATTTGTAGCACATTCCAGCCAAGCTCATCTCTGACAGGCAGGAAAGATGAGGGAGGCTGCACTGAGGATAAATCCCACCCTGCTCCAGCCAGCAGCCCAGGCTGGAGCAAACCAAGCTGGAACAAGATGTGTGCAGACTGTGCGGGAGACAGAGAAGCTGAGAGGTGGCCACAGATCCTATCAGCCACAGAGAAAGTCCCAGGGCAACACCTCAGATAAGCCAGCTGAACACTGGAAGTTGGCAATGAATCTTTCCGACATGATTTGTCAGCTGGATTCCAACAAGGGAAGCAGTGCTGCTTCCAGGATTCAAGCAGAGGAGAACATGAGAACATCTGGGCTGCTGCAGGAGATGCTGGCAGGTTACAAAGCATCTGGCAGTTCCTGTGTGCTACAGACAATCAAATCTGGCTCCTCAGCACTTCCAGATAACCCAGGATCACCTCATCCCCGTGGCAAGATGAATGCTGGTTGTTCTTAGGGCAATGTCCATCAGACTCCCCGGGCCTTGCAGCATTTCAGTCAAACAAAGGAGCAGCTCAGATCACAGAGTCCTTACAGGAACCCTGCCCATCCTTGTTTACATGCTGTGACTTGAACCCTTCCCAGCAAAAGGAAATCTGATGGAATCTGTTCTGAACTGCCAACCAGCACCTCCAGCACCCACTTTCCTTTCCTGGAGCTGTCTCTTCCCTTCACAAGGCTCTCAAAGAACTGGCAGGGGCGTCTGAGGCCACATATCCCTGACATCCATCCTGAGCTCTTCCCTCTGCTAAACCAGCACACAGGGGACCCAGAAGGACAAGACATTGCTCGTCCCTCCCACAGCTCTTTCTGGCTTCTCTCAGGTCCCCAGTGATATGCTCTGGGTGGATTTTGTTCATTTATATGCACTTCTTACCCAAAAGGCTGTAGGTCATGCAGATCTGCAGCTTCCTGAGATCTTTTGTGTGGTTAATGTCTGGCCACAAAATATTCAGCCCCGCTGAAGGTCCCCAGCACTCAACAAAGAAGCACACACTCCCCTTAAATACACTTTCTGATTAGCTTCAAGAGCCTCAAGAGCAGTTTAAATACCAAAAAACAAGCCTGAACAAGCAAAATCCTCTGTAGCCGAGGCTGGGAGGTGAGTGGGCATGAGTGAGTTTGAAAGTCTGTGCTATGTTAGGTGAGGGAGGTGGTGAAGCAGCAGGAAGTAAACAGTTTTATCTGATCTCACAGGTGCCTTTCCAGATTGCATTGAAATAACACAGAGGAACTCAAAAGTGAGTGAGTGTGTGTTTGTGTGCATGAGTGACAGAGAGAGGATGGAGGCAGAAGGAAATACCACCCTGCAGAAAAAGCAGGGAAGACACAAAGCAAAGACTGGGAAATGAGACAAGAGACTGACAGAGCCAAGGAGTGGGAAGGGATTAGGTCAGGTAAGGAAAGAGAAGGAGCAGGGGAACCATGCTGGGGAAAAGACAGACAAGCAGATGAAGGGGGAGCAGAACACACAAATCTCACTGTTGGTGATGCTGCAGAAGCACCACAATTCCATGAGGGCAAGGTCAGGCAGCCCTGAGGGGTGGCAGCAGTGGCAGGTAGAGACTCACCAGCAGATTGTCACAGATGCCATTGGCGACCTTGGCCAGCGTGTTGGCGTCCAGAGGTGCCACCACCATGAGGTCAGCCCAGCGCCGCAGCTCGATGTGCAGGATGGGGTCCGAGCGGCCTTTCCACAGCTGGGGGAGACAAGGGGGGAGCACCAAATCCTCACACACCTCGTCAATCCCACCTCAGGAATCACCATTCCTTATGGAATTCCCGTGGAATTATGCTTATGGAATTGAAGGGATGGCAGCAGATCAGGGGATGGGGGGATCCTTTCCCCACAAAGACAATTCACACATCTGACAATCACAGGTTTCAACTCACAGCAAAGAGCTGTGCCCATCCACAGCATCCCTGAGCTGTGGAATGATTCCCAAGAGCTCCAGCCTACTGAAGCCAGGCAGGCCCAAACCAGGGCTACAATTCCTGGGGAACCTCTGTTATTTATAAGCTTCACATTGAAGTGAAGCTGCCCACTGGCTTCTCACAAGGTGCAGACCCCTAACTGAAGAAGTCACTTTTAATCAGGATGCACAACCATACTCACACTCACAGCAGCAAGGGAAACCCTCCTCAGTGCTGCAGGGAACAGTGTCCTGTTGCCTTTCTCCACAATGGATGAGGTTTATCCAATTTGGCACTTCCCTCCTCTCTCAGATCTTAAAATCACAGAATGGTTTAGGTTGGGAGGGACCTTAAAACTCACCTTGTTCCACCCCCTGCCATGGGCAGGGACACCTTCCACTTGACCAGGTTGCTCCAAGCCCTGTCCAACCTGGCCCTGAACACTGCCAGGGATGGGGCAGCTTCTCCTTGACACACTCACTCCTGAGTGAATATTTCTGTTTTCACTAAAGGCCTGATTTGCTCAAGAGAACCCTGGTCTTCAGAGCTCAGTTAACTGGGGAAGAGTCCCAAGAGGCAGCAAAGAGCATCAGGTGCTCATTCCCCAGAGGACACCCAACCACAGGCCAGCACAGGCTGTGTTGGGGCCACAAACTGCTCCTTCTCTGAGTCACGGGAAGCCACAACAAAAAGGCAGCATCCGAAAAGCTGGGGCTTCCTGAACACCTTTCCCATCTCCTCCACTCACTTCTATTCTTTCTTGTCACTTTATTGTCAGAGGGAAATATCTCACAGATGAGCCCAATGAGGCCATCAAGTTGATCAGAGGGATGGAGCACCTCTCCCATGAGGAAAAGCTGAGAGAACTGGCACTGTTCAGCCTGGAGAGGAGGCGGCTTTGGGATGACCTAATTGTGTCCTTCCAGTGCCTGAAGGAGCCTGCAAGATGGAGGGAGGTGATTCACAAGGGCCTAGAGCAACAGGACGAGGGGAAATGGCGTCCAGCTGCCAGAGGGCAGGGTTAGATGGGATATTGGGAAGGAATTGTTCCCTGTGAGGGTGGGGAGGCCCCAGCACAGGCTGCCCAGAGAAGCTGTGGCTGCCCCATCCCTGGAAGTGTCCAAGGCCAGGTTGGATGGCACTTGGAGCAACCTGGGATAGTGGAAAGTGTCCCGGCCATGGCAGGGGTGGAACTGGGTGAGCTTTGAGGTCCCTTCCAACCCAAACCATTCTGTGATTATTCCCCACCACAACAGCTCTCCAGTGTGCCAGCAGACTCCAAAGCCTGACCTGCACCCCTTCCATCACCCCACTGAGGGCTCCTCAGAAATAACTGCCTGAGGCTGCAGCACCCTGGGATCCAGCAGGTATCCATCAATCCCTGAGACCACCCAGAAAGTTTCCTGGCCATTGCCATTGGTGTGTTTCTGTCCACTTAAAAGCAATGCTCATGTGTGAGCAGTAGGGGTAAGGAGAGGTCACCTTGTACTCAGATCAGTACTGCAAAGCAGGGATGAAATGTATGGAAAAACAAATCTTGATGCTTATACAGTGAAGCTCTTCTTACTCAAGGACTCTCAAAGTGTGTCAGCAAAACTGCAGTCAGGAGAAAAAGCCGTTTCACAGGGTGCAGAGATGTTCACAGCCCTGACAGCTAAGGAGAATGAAGCTGCTGCCTGCGTGACAAGTATGACTCATGACAAGCACCAAACACGTTCACCATGGCTCTGCAGTGGCTGCCTTGACATTTCCTGACAGTCCTCTCAGAGCAGCTGAACCCAGGGTGGAGAGAGACCACTGCTACCCTCCCTGCCTGCTGCAGGACAAAACCCTGCAATGCATCAGGGCAGCCTCTCTCTTCCTCCTCATTTATAGCACGTTCTTCAAAAGCCACATTCCAAACATGCATTACTAGACCAAGAAGTCAGTCTTGGCCCAGGTTTAAAAAAGAACTAAGTGTGGTTTCTTGCACAAAAACTGAGAGGAATGCTTCTATTTGCAAGAACAACTCACCTGCCACTCCTCTTCATCACCATAGAGGGTCACAGGAATCTCCTGGGCATTGTAGAAATGTTTTGCCCTCTCAGTAGTGACCACCTTCACCTCAAGCTAAGCAGAAAGGAAAAGACCACTGGTTAGACTTGAGGACAGTTTTGAAGGTTTTGTGTCTTCCCAGAGAGCCTCCCCTATTCACAGCTGAAAGGCCAGGCCACCACAGGCATCCACAGGAGTCAGAAACTCATTTCATGTCAACCTAAAACAGGCCAAGCACAGGGGAAACCCTCTGTGCAGGTGTGTTCATAGCACAAGGCTTCTATGCAGCAAACCAGTGGCTTCCACAAAGAGAGACTGGGTGAAAACATGAGGGTTGTCTCTGAAATTGCAGATAAACCTGCAAAGCCACTGTAACCTTCATTTATTGGTGTGTACTGGGGAAAGCCCATCCCATCCTTCAGATGTTTATCTGACACACACTTACAAAAGGTGCTAAGGTGAACCTCTCGTTTCCTTCTACAGAAATCTCCCCAAGTGGAAAAGGGGGCTTTTCCCTGTTTCCTGTGTGCCCTGCAGCTCTGATTAACGTTGCCAACAGCTCCTGCCACAGGCAGGGAACCAGAGGTGTGCTTCCCATACTGGGATCATGCAGGACATGGAGCTGAATTTCCAGCTGCCATTCCCCCCAAGGATGTTCCTTAAACCAAGCCAACACATGGATGGAGCACTCTGAAGACTGCTAATAAGGAAGATGAACCTCAGGCTGCTGATGACAGTGAAAAATACCCGTTTTCCGTAGTACTGGCCACTGCCTGCTCCTTCCAGCAGCTCTCAGAACCCACTGCATGGTTCTGTTGACCCGACAGTGAGATGGGGAGAAACCAGCCCCACCAGCAGCTCCTTCCTGCTGAAAAACTGTGCCTTGAGGGAGAAAACTGATGAGGCACTCGCTGTGTGCACTCCTTGCTACAGTCAACTGCTGGAAACCTCCCAGCTCCAAGGAGTTCTCTGCAACAGCAGCAGCGATGTGACAGAGCATGTTAATCCAGCTCCCAACACCATTCATTCCACTGGGAATGAGGCAGCCTTGGCTCCTTGCATCCTATGAGACTAAAATAACAGCTGGGAGCAGTGGAAAATCCCAGCCTTAGCATGTTGTGGCTGCTGGTAATTTTCCCCATTTTCTGAAATAGGATAATACGGCTGATTGACACGTTTTCGGTACTGTCTGTTTGCTTTTTTTGCCTCTTCTAAACGTCTGTTCTTCTCGAAGCACCCCTGACTGGGAATCACAGGTGTCTGTAGTGTTTCTGAGTGTGAAGATCACACAGGAATTAGCTAACTGTATGATTTCCATGCTAAGCTCAGCCCACAGGAAGCTGCTCGAGCCAAGCAGCGACACCCACAAAGGCGCTATCACTGCTCTGCTGCACCATGGGCCTTGGGTGAGGTGTTAACCTCAGTCTGCGAGAGAATTTATTTATTTGGGGGCTTTAAAGGGCCCCGTGCAGCTTGAAGGAGGATGGCTGCTCTCTGAAATGGTACCATTTTTATTTCTTCCAAGCACAAGCCCAGGACTAGGAAAGAGCTCTGGCTGTCAAGCAGAATATCCAGGCCGGAACATTCCAGAGGTATGTTCAAGGAGTGCTGGTGGCTGAAATCCCACCAGCCCCCAAAGAAAGGTGTTCTGTGAGTTAAATATTCTCCCTAATGAAGGTTTGCTGCTGAGGTGGGCTCCTGGTTCCCTCACTCTCAGCAAATCCTTCAAGTCCCTCCAGACACACTGGAAAGAAGTCAGTGTTCTCAAGATCACTTTAGCCTACATAGTTTATTCTTTCTATTTACCTGGCACACCCTCTGTTTGCCTGTGGATATCTTCAACAGCAAAGGCAGCCTGGCCACACTCAAACTGCCTCACTGGAGACAGTTTAAATTAGTCAGAGGTCTTTGGCTTAAGCCAAATCTCCAAAACAAACTTTACCACCAAACTGCTCTCCTGTGTTCAGGTAGCACTGCTGGCCTCTGATAGAGGATTCTCCTGGCACAGCCCTTTCAGCTTGGGGTAAGGAGGTGCATGTGATGATTTTTTAATGGCTTTCTCAGTTCTGACAGCAAAACCTTTCCAGACAGCCTGAGCACAAGAGAGTGAGCAGCTCCTCTGTTAAATGGCACCTACAAGCTGAGGCAGAGGCTGCCTGGCAGGTGCACAATGAAGTGACAGGGTGTGATTTAAACCTGATGTCCATGTGACATCCTGGAGCTTCAAGAGCAAAACATCTTGCCCAGTGAAAAGTTTGTGCTTCCCTTTCTCTATCCTAGGATTACAGACTGGTTTGGGTTGGAAAGGAAATTCAAGGTGTTCCCAGGGGCAGGGAGACCTTCCACTATGGAAAGGAAATTCAAGGTGTTCCAGTTCCACCCCCTGCCAGGGGCAGGGAGACCTTCCACTATCCCAGGGTGCTCCAGGTCCCATCCAGCCTGGCCTTGGACACTTCCAGGACAAATCAAGCAAAAGGCAGTGAGCTGCAGTCACATCCCCTGCCCCCCTCGAGGAGGTGTTAAAGTTTAATGAGCAGCAAAATCACTCTGCCAAGTCATTCACCACAGACCATTTCAGGCAAAACACCAATTTAAGCTAACCACGCTGGTTGCACGCCTGTGACCACATCTCCTCTGGTATCAAAGCCTTTCCTCTGCTCCTGCCCTGCCTGCTTTTGCCAAGTTCTGCACCAGCAGCAAAGAAATCGATGTAATAGCTTGGTGCAGGACCTGACAAACTCCATGGGAAAGCTATACTGACCTAGCAGGCCTGGAAATCACAATAGAAATGAGCAAATAACTTTGATTAATAAACTGTTATAAACTCCTGGATGTCTCACTTTTGCTTTTTCTGGTCACAAAGTCTGCACTGGATGTCACAGACCTCTGGACCTGCACAGAGGGTTTGAGTCCAGCTGTCTGCAGCTTTTAATTATGAAACAAACACTCAGAGAGAGGCAAAGGGTTTCACCTACATTCCTACCATGGGTCATTTGCATTCTGCCTGTCACCTGCACAGGGGGATGTCCCAGGCTCCAGGAGCAAAGGAAAATGGACAATAGCCAATCCAATAGGGAGAGGATTAGAAGATCCCTATCTCTGGCTCTGGGCTGGTCACCCCATTCCTTGGTGGCATTTTTCTTTGTCCTTCTTATTCAGGCTGGGACCTTTGACCTCAGTAATCACATCAGGTCAAGTCAGAAATTAACTGAGGCCTCACCTCCAGCGCCCTTTCCAGCTTGGATATCAACACCAACCAGATAAATCAGCACCCCCCCTGCTTCTGCTCAATGCATCCACAGCCTCCCAAGACACCCCAAAGGATATCCAAGCAGCAATCTAATCAATAAACCTGCAGATTTCAGTGCACCCTCATGCTCCTGCTGCTCTTTTCTTCCACTGCTCCGAAGTATTTCCTTCATTCCTAAAAATCTGAAAGTTTTCTGTGTTTAACTTTATCCTACAGCAGAAAAGAGCACATTTCCCTCCCTGATCAGTCACCAGTGGCCTCTGCTGGGCACCTCTGTTACTCCAGACAACAAACAGTAAAAAAATACTATACAGACACATAGAGCAGCTCATGTTTTCTATTTCTGCTTTTACAAGGTCTCTTTTCCCTTTATAGGAAATGGGATCACATTTGGAAAAGCCCTTTCTGGATCACAGTTGGAAAAGCCACATCCCACCCATGGAAAATCACCCATGGAGATTCCAAGTTTCAGAAGCATCACCTCTGTCTGCAACCACATCTGATAACTTGACTTGACAAGGACAAACTCCAGGAAAAAAAAAGACATCCAAAGCAAAACCTTTTCAAGTATGAAATGATAAGGGGGAAAAAATAGAATTTTTAAAATCAAGTGGAATCCTCCTCAGAGAAATTTTTAAGCTAAAGTGCCACCAAGGAGGAACTTGTCATTTCAGCAGAGGCCATGTGATCTCTCCTCAAAACCAGGGTAACTCCAACTTTACAAAACTCCACTCACCCTGGGGATTTTCAGCAACTCTGCGACGAGCAGGGGCAGCTTGAGGGCAGCCACGCTTCCCGTCACTCCCACCAGCACATGGAATTTTCCCTGTGCCACAGACGAGCTGATCCCTGCAGGGATCCCTGGTTCTGGCAGGGAGAGGGGCTCCATGCTCCAACCAAACTGTGCAGGCACAGAGAAATAAAAACATGGGATAACAGAGCCTCCGAACCCAACAAATTCCCGAGGGCACAGATCCGACCCTGGAATCTGCAGGACTCAGAGTCACCCACAACTCTCATCCCACAAGCACCAACAGAACTGTGTTTAATGGTTAATTACATTCTTCTCTCAGATACTGGCAAACAGACTCCTAAAACTTGAGCAAAGAAGCCACAAAAGTGCCCTGGTAAAGTTCATCCCCCTCCAAAATTAAGATTCTCATGTGTTGATCACGGTCCAGAATTTAGGGCAGATAAATAAATAAATTTGGGATTAGTAAAGGCAAACAACCTCCTGCTGAGCTGCTTTCCTTTTGCACTCTCTGGTGATTAATAAATGCACAGAGATGTCTTAATAATTAAAAATGTGGGGCCCCACTGCATGTACAACCATCTTGTTTCTCACTGTGTTCCTAAATATCTACAGCAGCACCAGAAGTTACTCCCTAGCAGCTCTAATTCCTGCTTCCGCCCGGCCTCCCTGTGCTGCTGCCACACTGATTAAAAAAAAATCAGAAATTAATGTTTCGGTGAGGAAATTGTTACAATTGACAAAAGTATCTTGGATATCATCAATTTATGATTAATTAGCACAGAGTAAATTCAGTTCCTGAAAAATCACAGCATTCAGTGAAGTTTGTTCCATTTTAGTGATGTTCTTATTCAAACTGAGCTGCTTGGAATCACTTTGGGTGGAAAGAAGATGGACATGTTCAGGCTGCCCTGATTCTGATTTTTGGGACCAGCTCAGAGGTTGGAGAGAGGAATTTCACAGGATCACAGCCTGGGTTGGGCTGGAAGAGAAATTAAAAGTGATCAAGTCCCACCCCCTGCCAAAGGTAGGGACACCTTCCACTAACAGCCCAATTTCAGCTTTGCTGATTAGCAAGGCTAATTAAGAGGTGAGAATCTCAGCAGCACATTGGCTGAGAGATTCTAATGCTCCCACCACACTTGGCATATTTATCTACATCTAATTAAAATCGGGAAATTACTATTTATAAATAATTAAAATTATTATCTACTTAAAGCATCCTTAGGATGCTTCCAAAATGTCCCTTGTGATTCCTAAATGATAATTCCGCCGAAGCAGCCACAAATTAAAGCCTTGCAATTAAAACGTAAATTTTAAAGTAGGAAACTTTCAAAATGCGTATAAATGATAACGATTAAGAGGATAAAAAGGTACAATTATAGAGCAATTATTAAAATGGAAAAATAATGGCAAATACGGTAAAACAACTGTAAAAAAGGGAAAACCTTAAAATGGTACAAATAAAAAAATAATGGCAAAAATAGCAAAATAGTGGTAAAAATTATAAAATAATGGCAAAGGGTTATAAGAAAAGCTTTATATAGAATAATATACGTAATATAACGATGAAAAAGTGCTGGGCCGCCCTTTCATCTTACCCAAAAACAGCTGTGGGGAAGTAGCCACTAAAAAACAAGCAATTTACAGGCCCTTAGAGGTTAATGAAACCGACTTTTAATGCGGCAGCGATGCTGAAAACGGCTCCAAAAACCCGCAGAACAGCACCGAGAAGGCCCGGGGGCTCCCAGAAAGTTAAAAAAGCGCTCCGGTACCGACCGAGGCAGGGCCGGGAGCGGCCTGAGGCGGGACGGCCGCCAGCGGACCGGAAGCCGCGGGGGGTGGCGGGAGCTGCAGCACGGCGTTGATTGGTGCGGGCTGCTCCCGCCCACGGCGCTGATTGGCGCGAGCTGTCCCGCCCACGGCGCTGACTGGTGAGATCTGCTCGCGCCCTCGGCGCTGATTGGTCCTGGCAGCGCTCGCGCCCGCGCAGCGGGAGGGAGAGAGGGAGGGGTGCTGTGGCGGCCCCTCACGGCCCCGGTCGGGGTTATGGCGGCTGCGCTGCCGCTTGGGTGGGCTCTGTTCTCCTCTGTGCCTC
>VZTZ01027955.1:0-21536 GCA_013400955.1 Drymodes brunneopygia | reverse complement strand
TCGTGCCCACGCGTGGGATATCAGGCTGCTCTGGAAGTCTTCTTAACGGGGATTCTAGCTCGCGGCAGAGTTTTGGACCATAACAAAGGCCTAAAAAGCTCGGCGTGGAAGGCGTGTGAGGAATGAGGTGGAGGAGAGGGTCTGAGGGGCCCTCAAATGACAGGGGTGATATCTGAGCCCAGGAAGGTGTTAGAGACCAGGAGTGAAACCTTTCCTACGGGATTCAGGACAGTCACAGAGAGCTGCCAGGGGAAAGTGGTTAAAGGACTGAGTATTTATTGTCTGAGGTGCAGACAGGATAACGGGGAATGGATTCCCATGCCAGAGGGCAGGGTTAGGTGGGATATTGGGAAGGAAGTGTTCGCTGTGAGGCCCTGGCACAGGCTGCCCAGGAAAGCTGTGACTTCCCCATCCCTGGAAGTGTCCAAGGCCAGGGTGGAGCAACCTGGGATAGTGGAAGATGTCCCTGCTGGATGAGCTGTAAGGTCCCTTCCCACCCAAACCATCCCGTGATTATGCGGGCATGGTAGATGTTGGGCAGCACGTGGTCCCCAGCCCTTTGCAAATCCAGCTCAAAAGCAGCAGTTGGACACCCCTCCAATACCGACCATAAATAAGCAGCAAAAAAAAAATTTGCACGAGGCAGAGCTCTGCAAAGCAAAAGCTCTGCTTTGCTTTGCTGACTGCAGGACACGGAAGGCGACAGGAAAAGCCCAGGTGTGTTCTCTCCTGAGAGGCCTCTTGCCCAGCAGCAGGAACACCCCATCCCTCCCACCGCGTGGGCTTCAGCAGCACCATGCCCTGATCACACCCACATCAGCCCCACCTGGAGCAGGGACAGCTCACAAATAACCCAGGTGAGAACAGGGGCTCGAGTTTCCCACCTGTCTGGAGCCACGGGGGTAATGTTTCAGCGCTCACACACTCAGGAGACACATTGGAGAGGAGGGTTAGGTGCTGAAGCAATGTCTGTTAGTTACAGCTCGTTACAGTTATTATTGATGCATCTTATTGTCAATGCAAGAGGTGAAGTCACTTAATCCATCATTTCTCAGACACAGATGACAGAGCACGTGGTTTGGCAGAGTAAGTTTTAGGCGAGCTAGAAATGGATTGCACAATATTTAAACCTGATTAAGTACATAATAGGCTTAGCAAAGGATTACTTTTCTTCTGACATTTTATACATAAATATATACACACACACACAGACAGGCATTTTATCAGTAGCTGCATTTTAGTCTGGTCAAGAGACAACTGCCTATTGCAGAATGACTGGAGTGATACCCTTAAAAAGGAAACTTAGTCTTGGTGTGCTTTGCTGGAGAAGAGAAGGTCCTTTTTGGGGTGATTCTCAGGGGTTGGGGTCACATCCAAGCATCACTGGAGGGGACAGATATGGGGCTGGGGACTCGCACAGTCCTGGCTGTTGGCACACTGAGCTCCTTCCCTGTGCCAGGCAGGATATGGGAGCCAAGGGGCTGGACTGGATTCTGTTTGGGCTGCTTTTCAAAGACTTGGAGAAAAATTTGGCTTATTTAAAGTGCATTTAGAGTTGAAAAGCATCTCGGAGAAGTAGCTCTCCCTACTCCTATCCTGCAGCATCCACCCCATTTATGCTCCCACTCATGATCTTTTCCAGGCTGTGCCAGTCACCTGCCCCAAGAGGTGTTAGCCTGAGCTCAGCTGCCTCCTGCCAGGATGCAGGATCATTATTTATTGTCCAGCATTCCCAAACTGGGCAGGGACTGGGGCCTGACAGGGATTTCTGCACCAGGAAAACACATGGCCACATCTCACCACGCTTTTTAGGAGCGCGTGCGAGCATGAGTCCTTCCCTCCAGCCTGGAGGCTTCCTGAAGAACCTTAAATTAGCACAAACCTCCAGAGCTAATGGGGACAAATCTTGGCCTGGCTATTTCCACGATCAGGGAGACTGCTTGGATGTGCTGGGAGACAGGGTGGCAAGATTTGACCCGCAGCCTTGCCCAAGAGTAGGTCCTCTGAGGAATGCTCTGCCGCTTTTACAGCTGCTTTTCGAAACAGAAGCCTTTAAAAAAAACAGACTCAGGATGCAGAATCTGGCATGGGATGTTTGTGTCCCGCAGGGAAAACCTGTCCTTGCTCCCCAACACACACACATGCACACACACACACACTGGTCCTCCATGTCAAAGTGTAAACTACTCACTTACAACACCACACACTGAGAGAAGTTGTAGATCCTGAGCCAGGGTGTAGATTAGGAATCTCTTGGCTTCCAGCATATCAACAGCAGGATTGAGGGTTTCTTATATATTTTTTTTCCCTTTTTTTTCTTTTTTTTTTTAATGCTAAATCAGCCAGCCACCTGCTAGTTAAAAAGCAAAAGAAAAAAGGAGAATTCCCAGGATTGCTTGCCCTTGCTGAGACGGTGGCAAGTGGCTGGACTCTACCAACTGAAAGAGAAAACTCACACACGTCAAAAACCCATGGTTCAGGGCTTATTCCAAGAGGGAAGATGGGTGCTGGTTGCTGTTTTTCCCCTTTTGGGGGCATGGGGGGGCTTTTGGCTGATGAGGTTCTAATGTACACCTATCACCACAGTAATTAAAAAACCACCACCGTACACTATTCCACAGGGAAAGAGAAGACACGTGAACAGACACTGACTACCACACACAACAAGAGCCCTGCAGGTCAACTCACGGCCTCTTCAGAATGGAAAAGAAAGGAGAAAAGAAGAGCTCAAGACAAAAAAAAAAAAAGAAAGAAAAGAAAGGAAAAAATTCCCAAAGGATCTGGTTACAAAGACAGGAAAAGAACCACCGTTATGGTACACTCTGACTTTCTGAGACAGCTGCAGAAACTCGGCTCAGCCTTCCTCCTCCCTTTTTCCCCCCCAGCTCTTCCTCCTGAGGACAGAGTCCTGCTGCAGCTCACATCTCGTTGGAGTAGGTGTAGTTGGGGGTGGCCGAGTACTGCGTCTCGTGCTGCATCATCGCACCCTGCGCTGCCCCCATGGCCGCATTCTGGGCCGCCTGCTGCACGTGGGGGTTCTTCCAGGCCCCCGTGGTCCACTCCTCCTGCGCTTTGCTGAAGCTCCCGCCGCTGCCCCGGTAAAACTTGTGCACCTGCAGGGGAAAATCCAGAGGGGCTGAGCGCCTGCAGCTCCCGGGGCGGCGGCGAATGCCACCCAAAGCAGTGTGAAACCCCTGTTTTTCCTGCCGTACCATGGTGAGAGCGATGAAGGAGAAGACTGCCATGGCTGTGAAGAGCACGGTGGGGATCAGCATCACCACGGCCGAGCCCACGTTGGTCCCAAAGAAGGAAATTGCTGCAATCCAGCCACTGCAAGGATATGGAAACAACTGGTTTGTTCACCAGCTTTCCCAAACTGCCAGCAGCCCTCCCAGCTCCTCAAACCACCTTCCCCAAGGAGAGAACCAGTAAGGAAGCTAAAACACCACGGTGACCACCCTCATACATAACACAGCAGCATTCTCCTTACCAGACCCCCCATCCAGGGATGCCCACTGCCTGGATAATGCTGATGACCAGCTGGGCCATGAAGGTGAAGAAGAAGGCCATGAAGCTGAAGGAGCTGTCTGTCCTGCAAGAGAAGGCTCAGTCACTCCTGCACCTCTATCCCTGCTGCACTCCAAGGGAAGGGAGATGCTCCTACATATCACACCTGGCTGTGGTTGAGCAGGAGGGTGATGAAAAGTGAAATTAAAGGCAGAGGAGAAACTGCAAGAGGCTGGAGGTGGTCATGGGGCACCAGACCCTCCCCATGGCTCAGTCAGCTGGGCTTGAGGTCATCTGTGTTGGGACACGGCTCTCAGCTCACATCATCCCACATGGGGAATAAATACACCCCTAGTTCTCTAGATTTGGGATTGACCTCAGCACCGTGGGTAATCCATACAAACACCTTGAGGACTCATGGAAAAATATAAAAGATGCCTCAGGGATGAGAGGGAAAGTGGCACCCCAACTGCATCCTCACCACTGTCTCCCACCACTGCACAGAGGCACATGGAGTGGCCTGATTGGGGGTTTGGCCCCCAGGAAATCCCCAACACTCTGGTTTTGAAGGTTAGAAAGTAAAGCTAAAGGGCTGCACAGAAAGCAATTCCCCCAGTTAGTCAGGCAATGCCCCAAGCTAAACACTGACCGTTCACGAAGGAAAACAAGGCAAAAAGAAGCCAGGCTCAGGTGCGACCACTTACTTGAAAGCTTTGTAAATAGGTCTAAACCAGCAGACATAGGAGCAGGGCGTAAAGAGAATGAGCCAGAGAATTGCCAGTCCAAAATTTACAGCTCCGCCGCCTCCAATGAGCCACGCGAGGCAGCCCACGAGATTCACTGCCAAGGTGATGCTGTTCACTGCAAACACACACACACACACAGAGCAGAGTAGCACGGATGCAAGGGTGGCACTGAGACACTGAGGACCCCGACCCCAGGGATGTGGCCTCAGAGTCCTGCCCTAGCTGGACTTGCCTTAAATTAAGCTGGGAGCACATTCCCAGGCTTGCTGGGCCAAAGGGGGTCAGGCCTCAGCTGAGTGTAACAGGAGGAAAATGATTACTCAGACTTGTAATTCCCTAAGCAATGCCAGGGCTCTGAAGATTGGCAGGAGTCACATCTTCCTGCTCCTATCGAGCCAGGACACATTTCCAGTAACAGAAGGAATCGTGGTGAAGTTTTTTGCTTGCTCCAGATACATCTTTGCTGAAGGAGCTTGTGCAGGACCTCCCCGAGCACCACTAAGAGCCAAAATCCTGAACTCCTGACCCCGCCTCACCAGTTCAGGGGGTGACACATTTCCCTCGCCCACCCCTGCTTGGGATCAGGCCACACAAGGGCTCCAACTATGAATCCCAGCTCAACAGACACAGGACAAAGCAGAGAAGGCTCAGCTGCGTTCTGACGCCTCCGAGTTTGGAGAATGATTCATTATTTCGACGAGAACCAAAGCCCTCCCACTGCTGCCTGCCTGAGAGCTGCAGCTGGCAAGGGAAGGAGCTCAGCTGCCCAGGCTGCCCTAAAGGACACGAAGGGACCTTCTAGCCACTCTGTGCTGGGTGTCTGAAGGGCTGCTGGGGAGAAAATGACCCAGAGAAGAGCTCCGGAGGCAGAAACCAAGGGACAGTAATGGGGTTCGAGAGCTCGCGCTTGTGCTGTGGAGCAAGGACCAAGCTCTGTTCCATTAAGAGGAAGAACATCCTGGTTGGCATGGGGAGGGAATTGAACACTCCCTAGAGAGCTTCCCTGGGGAAGTACAGCTTTTTTCCTCCCATTCCTTAAACAAGCAAACCCTCCTGACATGATGAACTACCTCAGGGTCACCTGCCTGACAGGACACAGCACCAGGGGTGCCAACCCGGTGCCATGCCAAAAGCAGGAACACACAATCTCTCTGATGTTAGCCCAGCTCTTCCTAACCTGCCTCTAAAGCACAAGGCCCTCCCTGGGCACTGATGCTTCCAAAGTTCACAGGAAATGCCTGATAAGGGAACTAAGTTCTCCTAAAATGAACTGAAATGCTGGTGCCAGCTTGCCCTGAGCTGTGCATGTTTCCACCTATGCTGGGGTGAGACCTATTCCCTGCCCAGGGCTGGTGAAGAAGAGAGATCCAGGATAGCTGGAAGAGCTGGAAGCTGGTGACAGCTCTGTTAGCACAGCACGGCACACAGAGGCATGCAAGAGGAACAGGCAAGCTCTGGGAAGCCTCCAGCTCCACAATTTGGGGAGCAGGCACACCAGTCCTCCAGTCTGAGCAGTCTCCTCCTTACAGCAGGACGTCAACATCACCACCAGTGGCCCTGGGACACTGAGCCAGCTCCATAGCTCCATCCTGGAGTCTGGAAGGGCTGGGATCCATGGGATGCTGCAGCCCACCTCATTCCTGAGTTTTAACAGGAGACACCAAGGTCTGGAGGGGCAGAAGGGCTTCCCCTGACCTTGCCCTGCCCTTTGAGCTGGCAGCTCCCAGAGGAGCAGCCTTTGGAGAGGCAGACAAACCCCACTGGAGCCAATCCCACGCAGCCACTCACACATCCAGAGGTAGTAAAGCCGCTTGGCCATGGTCCGGTGCTGCGGCGGGATCTCCGCATCGAAGTCCTGGTAGAAACATGGCTTCAGGGGGATGAACTTGGGCAGGGGAGGGAAGTTGTTCACCTTTTCTGCAAGGGAAAGTTTCACTGGCATCAGGCACTGCCCAGAACTGAACAGAAACCAAGAGGCTTCCTAAACAGCCCCGAGAACTGACAAGTTTTACACAGGAGTCAAGGATTTCCCATAGAAACCACCACCACCCCACCCAAAAGGATCAAATTCAGCCCTCACCGGCCACACAGATCCTGTTCATTCATGTCATGGACACCCACCACCCCACTGGAGACCACCGAGGTGACATTATGGCCAGCAAAGCCCACGATGGTCTTCAGAGCCCCCCCATACCTGCCATGCCGGCACACGCTCAGCCTCTCTGCTCCTCAGGAAAAACACTTGGGAAAAACGTGGGAGCTTTAGCAAAGCTGGAGGAGAACAAGAGAAAAGGTGATTGAAGTGGTCAGGCAAAAGCCTTCACCTTCCCCCAGTTCCAAAACAACTCAAGGACAGCAGTTGGCTTCACTTCCGTGCCACTCTGGACTGTCACACATCCAGGCTGGCACCTGGCTGGGAGTGTGATAAATCCTGGCTCCTCTGGCTCAGGCTTATGTACCAGTTAAGGCAGAAGATTAAGGCAGTGATGTGGGGCCTCCCACTCCCAACTGACCTACATCTAGGAGAGGGCCAGGTAGGGCAGCAGGGAAAGGAGGTGGCTGTGGGCAGTTTGAAACCCTCGAGTTCATTACCTGGCCCCAAAATGATTCTTTTAAAAATTTTATTATTATTGTTTTTGCTGAATTTCAGCACAGGAGACTACCTGGCTCCCTCGAAGCTGCCAAAAACAAGGCCAAAAAGGGAGCAGGGAAATCAGAGCAGAGAAAGCAGCTGGAAAAAAAGAAATCAGTGGCGATTGTCACTAATGAGTCACTTGAGTGCCTGGCTTAACAATTACTCATGTCATTTGGCACCTCATTCCAGAGCATGCAGGTGGGAAAGGGGGAGCTCGGCCAGGACCATCCCAGGCCATTCCATGCTCAGCTCTGGGCCAGAAGTGCAAATTAAATCGAATTAAAGCAAAAATGAAGACCTGAGGTTTTAAACAGAAGCGTGAAGATGGCGTATTCCCACCTGCCTGCAGGTTTTGCCCTCTCCCAGCTATCCAGGCAGAGCTGGCAGCAGCCAACATATTTCCCAGGACACGGGTGCTCCCGGGGGGATTTGGGGTCTCTCTCCAGAGAGAGCCAAAGACACAGGCCGGGCAGAGCGGACCCCCAGGGCTCGCCGGCTCCCGACATCCACCGGCAGCCCCCGGCATCCCGGCATCCACCGGCTTCCATCCCGCCGGTGCTATAAATACGAGCTCCTCGGGCGCGGTGACGTCCACCCGGCCACCCGTACCCACGTGTGCCCAGAGCGGGGACACTCGGACAGGCGACCCCCGACCCCACACCTGCGCCACCGTGGGGCGAAAACACCGGGATGTCGATAAATTCGGGCGGGGTTTTTAGTGCAAAATTAGGGATATGGTGGCGGGGTTGGAATGTGGTGGAGTGGATGGAAAAAGGGGGTTGTTCGTCACATGGGTGGTGGCACCGAGGAGGAACCCCTGCGGTGCGTGGGGTGGGTTTGGGGAGGGCGGGCAGGGCTCGGCCTCGCCGTGCATCGCCGCCCGTGCGTTTCCACGCAGCCCCACCTCAAAGCCGGTCTGGATCGGGGAGAAGGGCAGCCCAAGCCCGGCTCGGTCCCCGATGCACCCAGGCGTGTGCAGGGGCACCGCGGCTGCCCCCACACCGCGCATCCCCCCTCGCAACCACGGTGCAGAGCGGAAGCTCGGTGCAAAGGGCGGTCAGCCCCCTCGGGGGGAGCATCCAGCGCCCTCACCCCAAGGCNGGCCGAGGGGAAGGGGCGTGGTCCAGCGAAAGGGGCGGGGCCTATACTGGGGGCTCCATAGGGCTTGGGGGGCTTTATAGCAATGGGGTCTGTGGAGTTTGGAGGGCTCTGTAGGGCTGGGAGTGCTCTGTGAGGTTTGGGGGGCTCTATAGGGATGGGGATTCTGTGGGGCTTGAGGGGCTTTATAGGGATGGGTGTTCTGTGGGGCAGAAGTGCGGTGACCCCTACCCAGGCCATGGCACTATGTAGATAGAAGGCCACCCTCGGTAGGGCAGGGGCTCTGGGCAGACAGATGCCCTGTATCCAGGAGGAAAAGGAAAGCCAGCAGGTCCCACCAGCAGGGCCAAGTTTGGGGTAGTCCACGTCCACACCCTGATGTGCTTAATTCTGGGAGCAGTAATTAATTAATGGCTTGCATGAAGGGCAGAGGACATGTCGATTGCTTTTGCCAGTGATGCCAAGGTTGGGATGTAGAGGGCAGGGGAAGGGACTGGATTGTTTCACAGATGGGGACAGGGATCAAAAGCTCCTAAACGGGATATAAATCCCAAATCAGTCTGGGGACTCCATAGGCTGTGTCCCTTGTCCTCAGTGTCATCACACAGAGTTCTGTGCACACCACTTGGACCTCCTGCTGTAGTGCTTGTGAGCATATCAGTGAAGTGTTGTGAAAATTACTTTATTTGACAGCTAAATCATCCTCCTTTCCTGGGGTCCAACCTTGAGGGTCATGGAGGGGCAGCAAGGACAACTCCCACCATGGGAAGATATGAACAGCTGGGCAAGGAAGCAGAAAATCTCTTTACACCAGTGAGCCCTGGTGGCCAAATGTCTTCAGCAGGGGAACAGCGTTGCTGTGGGGATGCAAGGAAGAAAACCTGGCAGGAACAGCGAAAATGCCTGCTTCACAGATGGCAAAATAGAGGGAAGCAGAAAAAGCAGCATGCCACAGATGACCCTATAGCAGGAGGCCCAGCTGTCCACTCTGACCCCTTTCTGGGTCCTGGACACTGAGCTGTTCCCTACAGAGAGCAGGGACCCCTGCACATCCAGCTCCACGCCCTGCCCAGCAGCAGGGAAGGAAAGGGAGGAGGGGATGGGGTCATGGATTCCCACTCCTGCCCAGCACTGGGGATGCTCAGCGCCTTGGAGAGCTGCTCTGGCTCTGCTGAGCACCCTGGAGATTTGGGGCTGATTTCTTGTCCCTTATTTCTTATCTCTTGAGTTTTCTGTCACCTAAATTTCCTCCCCACCTGCCTCTCTGCTGCCTCAGCACCTTACCATCCCACTGAGGCTTTGGGAATGGTCACCTACAGAGCTGATCCTTGCCCTCAGCACCACCACATTCCAGTCTGCCTGCAGGTTTTCCAATCAGGGATACTCAGGAGTCAAACAGGTGTGTGCTCCCCTCCTTCACAGAGAGGAGCCAAGGGATAACAGAGGGAAGAGCCTCCCTGCCCATCCCACTCTCCCTAAGCAGGACAGGCTGGGGAGCATGGGCAGGTCCAAAGAAAATGCTGGACCAAGCAGCAAATTCCCAGCAAGCAAACAGGTTCAAAAACAAGGAAATCAATCCACAGGTCCGTTTAGGGTCAGTCTGTAGGCTGGAGTCCAGATCAGCTGTGCTGACCCAGAGACCAGTCCTGACACAGCTGAGACTAGGACTGAGACCCCTGGGCTGAGCTTAAAAAGACTTCCTGGGCCACGGCAGGGTGTATGTGGGGGTCCCAGGTGGGGTTGGTGAGGAACATTCAGGTTTATTAATGCCCTCATGGTCCTTACACATCCCTCTGCTCATCATGCTGGAGCTCTGCAAAGGGATTTGTCTTATGAAAGGGATTTTTCCCTTTTCTTTTACTGTCGGGCTATTCAAAATCAGGATTATCTTGAGCTCTGTAATTTTCTGCTTACGGTGGGGATAAGAACTCAGTCAGCAGAGAGCTGGTGCCACCCGAGGATGCTCCAAGGGTTCCTCTGGCCTCTTGATACAGCCTTCTGCACCCTGAGGTGCATTCTCAGGGGGCTGCTCCTGGGAAGCAGCAGCTCCAGGACCCTGGTTAGGATTGGGGCAGGGCATCCCTGCAGCTGTGGCATCCTGGGGGTCCCTCTGCACGCCTTTTGCCAGGGTTCCAATCAGCCCTGGCATCAGCCTGCTGCTGAGTGCAACGTGATGAGAGGCTGAGACCTGAGCTGGGCCGATGTGACGCAGAGATGGGCGATGGCACCGACACTTTCCTTGTATCGGATGCTCCCACTTTCCGTCCCCTTCCAGAGCAGGGCCACCTTGCATGAAAGAAAATATGGAGAGGGCAGGTGGAGGACAGGGGCTCAGGTTACTGCTCCTCTCCAGCTGCCCTGATCTCCCTTAGGAATGTGTTTCTGGGGTTTTTTCCCCACTTTCCTAGGTTTGGCTAGGCTTCATGCTGTGCCCAGCAGCGCTCTCCATTCTTGCCATCACCAGCTCCCCTCTTGGCTGCTCTCCCCAAGAGCTCTTCCAAGCTCACACCTCCTGTGGGGCTGGGACCAGGCAAGAGGGTCCTGCAGGGATTTGGAACTCCTCTGGCATAGGGTTGGGATGGCACTGGAATGATCAGAGAGAAACTGGAATGGGAAAAGGGAGGAAGAAACCACTCCCTGGGTCCCACTGCAACCAGAGTGGCTGCTCAGGAAGGACAGATGGACAATACTCAGGGTTTAATTCCTTTACTCTTATTTTTTCCTCACTCCTGCCTTTCCCATTTGCTTCTTCTCCATTTTAAAGGACTCCCTATCCTCTTTTCCAGCTTTTGTTTCCCTGATCCCCCACGGCTGGAGCTGTCTGTGCCTTTGTCCCCCCATCCCTGCTTTTCCTCTCCCACCCCGCTGAGCTCATTTCAGCTATCCTTGGCTTGGAGTAACCCATCCACTCTGTTGTCCTCCAACAAATAAGCTGACAGGCTAATGAATGGCTTCGGCTGGTAATTAGCAACGGAGTTGCTAATAATGAATTTCATTTACATTTTAAGCACTGCAGAGGGAAAATAAGCCCCTGTCATTGATGCTCCCCCTGCTCCCAGCACAGCCTTGGCCTTGGGGGGAGCTTACTCTCTGGAAGCCTTTCCATGATTGCTCCTCTCCTGCCTCCATTTCAGAGGCTGCGATAAGCAGAGTTCGTTAAGCAGCTATTAGAGATGGGGGGAGAAGCTGCTGCTGCTTCCATCATCCGATGGTGGGGAAGCGCCACACCACCATGGAAAATGGGCCACGGGAGGCAGGAGCTGGTTCTGGGCCAGGAAAGAAGGGCTGGATGATTCAGCCAGCACCAGGGATCTACGTGGCTTTGCCCAGAGCCCTGGAGCTGTCAGCCCTCCATGTCCATGGAACCCTCCCAGGCTACCTGTATAATTACCCTGAGGGATTTCTCAGTCACTAAAATCCCTCCCGATTACTTCCCCGTGGATTTAGCACATTTTGAAGGCAGGAATTTCCTTGAGGGATTTAATCCATCCTTGCCTGCCCAAGGAAGGAGCCAAGTGCCTTCTGCACAGATGTCATAAAGTATTGTCAAGTGGAAAGATGGAGAAATGTCATTGTTTTGTCTTGTAGCAGTGAGGCATCCATGGTGGGAGCACAGGGAAAGGGTTTGCTCACTACTGCAGAGCACCAGAAGGGACTTGGGGATGCTCAAAGCCTGTGTCTGGTGCTGGGGGTGAGCCCGGGAGCATTGCCTGCCCTGCCTCAGTTTCCTTCTCTGTCCCTAAGGGGCCTCAGGGAGGGTGAGATGGATTGCAGAACAATGCTCTGCATCTTTGGGGGTTTTCCAGGGCTGCTCATGGATGGAGAATCCCATCCCATCCCATCCCATCCCATCCCATCCCATCCCGCGTGGCCCCAATCCAGTGGTTGGATCAGGGGGTGTCCCGCATCCACCCCCATTTAGGCAGTAGTACCCACAGGAAGCTGCTTTGGGGACCACAGGGATGTGGGATTCTCCCCAGCCAGGGATGACAGCCACATCCTGCCTTCACCTCCACGGACATGGGATCGATTGATTGATTGATTGATTTATGTATTTTTTCAAGCCCTGCTCGGAGTGAAACCAATCCAGGGGCCTTCAGAGGCCGATAAGATTTGACTGCAAGTCAATACTCACATGTCTTTCCACTGTGCAATGATCTCCCGGCCAGCGGGGCGGGAGAGGACGGGCAGGTGACAGGGGCGGGCACAGGGCCAGCCTCGGGCAGGGACGTCGCCTCTGGCCGGGGAAGGGATTGGGGGCAGGAAGGGGACATCTCCTGGCCCGCAACAGGGATTTTCTGGGATTTGTTGCCAGTACATGTAATGATGAGCCCGGAGTGGGCAGCTCCACGTCGGGGATGTGGAGATGAGTGAGGGACAGGGACTGGGAGAGCAGCAGGGAGAGGAAGGGATGGGGAAGGAGGAGGAGCGGGGAAGAGAGAGAGAGAAATCGCCCGTGAAAACCAGCTCTGCCACGGCATCTGCTCCTCGGAGCTTCAGGAATTGAGAGGTTTTCCTGCCGGGGCTGAGGATGCAGGGTGCTGGGGGGAGCAGAGCCCTGGCACACTCCATGCATGCTCGCCTGCGATGCCATCTGCCAGGCTTTCTCCTGGCTGTGGGTTCCAGTGGCTTCTCTCACGGTTAATAAGGGTCGAGCTCAGGCTCCAAAGTACTTCCCGAAGTACCTGCTGCATCTCTGTGCCATCTCTGGGCACAGCATGACTGGGATTCCGCATCCCTCTGGGAATGCTGCAGGGCAGGCAGGCAGGGTGACATTCGCAGTTAGCAGAGGGTGTCCTTGAGAGGAGCGAGCGCCGAGAGAAGGGACCAGGTTCTCTTTAAGGGGGCAGGACTTTGGGAACATCATGAAGACAAGAGTGAGCTTCTCCCTCTGCCTTCCACCCTCCCCTCCCTCCCTTCCCTGTGCCGGGACGGAGACCTGGGTTCCCTGCCCTCCCCTTTGCCTGGCAGGGATGAAGGCAGGAGCTGGGTGCTGGGATGGGCGGCTGAGCAGGGGAGGAGGAGGAGGAGGGGAGGAAGGGGAGGGAGAAGGGGAGGATCTGCTAATTACACAGAACAGCTCTGGGGGCTGCTGAAGTCCAGAATGAAGCAAAGAGCAGCAGAAGCGAGTGCTGCAGTGGGAGCGGAGGAGCCCAAGCATCACCGAGAGCTGGAGCCGGCTGTTATCCCTGCTGGGAGCAACTGGGAGCACCCAGGAGATCCTGCAGCCCTGTCTCCCACAGGAGACAGCCTCTGGCACTGCCACCGAGCCCACTGCCAGCCCCCGGAGAGCCGAGGGGAAGGGGCTGGTGGTTGCAGGACGCAGGGCTGGGCTGGAGGGCAGTGAGATCAACCCTGCTATGCTCGCGGGGGGCTAGGAGCCTGCGTAGATCCACCGGCAAGAGGTGAAGGATGGCTGCCGAAGGAGGGAGAGCCAAGCCTGCTGCACAGTCCAGGATGGAGAACTTCCGAAAGGTGAGGACATCGGAGGAGGAGATGCCATTGCCCTTCCCAGACCTGCCCCCGGACGTGGTGGAGATGAAAGTGAAGGAAGGCAGCAAGATCAGGAACCTGATGAACTTTGCCATGGCCCAGATGGAGCTGAAGGGCCGGCGGCAGATCGTGTTCAGCGGCTGCGGCAGGGCGGTCACCAAGACCATCACCTGTGTGGAGATCATGAAGCGCAAGCTGGGAGGGCTCCACCAGGTCACCAAGGTACGCTACAAAACCGTGCTGGAGGTCTGGGAGAACCAGGACCCACCATCCGACGGCCCCGCACAGAACCTCACTGTCCACAAGAACGTCCCCTCCATCTGCATCCTGCTCTCCCGAGACCCCCTGGACCCCAACCAGACGGGATATCAGCCCCCGGAGCCCCGGCACGAGGCGGGAGAAGACACATCGGGATCCTCCGCCAAGGGGCTGAAGCGGCCGCTGCCAGCTCCCTGCGAGGAGCTGCTGCCCAAGAAGCTGCAGGTACAGGTGTCTGACAGCCCCAGGGGCTCAGGGACCACTGCTAGCCAGCTGGACCACTGACCCCCATGCCTCCCACCCCACCGGCCAGGTATCGAGGCAGGAATATCCACTCATTCCGGGGTCACTGGTGGGCAGACTCCCCCTGACCTGTCTCCACTTGCTACTCCTCGACCCCTGTGGATGGGGACTCCCCAGATTTGGTGTCAGATTTGGCGTTCTCTTGGTTATGGATTGAAGCAGGTGAGGATGTGGGGGGGAGCTGGTGACCTCTCATTCAGCCACCTAGGGACACCATGACCACCAGCCACATTGTGCAGCGACTCCCACAGAGCCAGAGCAGCTGAGGGGTGCCCGGACCACCACCATCGCTCCCCACTGCAACGCCTCATCCATCAAGAGAGATGGGTTTGCCCCAAGCTTGCTGGAATAAAACCTTCATTATCAAACCTGCTGCTGAGGAGCTGTCAGGGTTATTAATGGCTGGCTCAGTATCCTGTGGGGCTGTGATTCACCCCAAAAAAACCACCCAAACAAGCATGGGGGTCGCTCCCTTCCCGCGCCCGCAGAGCAAGCACTGCACTGTGCTGCCTGCCTGTGGGACAGCACAAGGAAATAAAACAACCTGCACTGGATACTCTGGTCTGGAGTCGGGGGAAAACACAGTGTGGGGAGCTGGGGACAATGGAAGCATTGGCTGGGTGGTTATTGTGGCTGGATGCAGTGCCTAGCACAGGTTGAGGAGGTTTTGGGGTCGTGCCTTGGCTGCAGAGCCCTTCGGAGCAAAATCCCCGCTATTTCCAGGGGGTAAAGGGAAATTAATGGAAAATAAAAGCTCTTTAGAAATAGTTGAGATACGTCTGTGGGAAAATGGGGGATCATCTTGGCTGCTGGCCATGGCACGGATCAGCACAGTGAAGGCTGCTGCCAACCCAGGACAAAGGGATCCCAGCCAAACTCTGTCCCTTGGAAGAACAGGATTGAGGTCTCCTGTGCTGGCACAGCAGCACCTGGCAAAGCCCCATTTCCAGTGGGAACAGGGGAGATATGGGGGATGGGTTATGGGATGCCAAGCCCTGACCCACCTGGTTCCCTCAGCCCAGCGCCTTGAGGCACTGTGGGATGAATTAATGGATATTAAGGAGCAAACCCTTCCCAAAATCCACGTGTGAGGGATTCTCTGGCTGCAGCTGCCTTATCTCCCTGCCTCACTCCCAGGGTGAGCCAGCATTCCCTCTTTGTCAAGGGCTTGCTTGGCTGGGAGCGGCAATGAAAGGAGAGGAGGAGGAGGAGGAGGAAGCAGGGTCTGTTTTGTGTGGCAATGACCTTGTTATCTCCCTCAGCAGGCAGCTGCTCCTCGGGCCAGAGGCTTGCGCTTAATCTGTCTTGCTGCAGATTGATTCCCTTCACTTGACTATTAATTTCCAACCGTTTTTTCTATGTTAATGATAATTTTTTGTGGGTTTGGGGCTGGGAGAGCTTTGGGCTCTGTCCCATCCAGCTCTTCCCAATTGCCTCCTCCAGTGCAGACCCCATTCAGGATCAACCCTCTACCCCTACACAGGAGCACCAGGTACAGCCTTCTACCCCAAATGCATTAAAAATCACTTATAAAATTAATTAATAAACCTGTAATTAATAAATCCCTCTGTAAAAACTGTGATCAGAGCCTGAAGACTGTGGGAGCCACACAGTTGAACACTACAGCCCTTTACTTCCACTGCTGCTACCTCACATTTCTCTGAGCAAGTAAAACAAAATAAAAATCATTCATTTCTCCTTATTTTGTTAACGTGCAAGATTTTAAAAATTGATTTCATAGGCAAATCGTTTCCAATCACGGAGGCAGCACTGGGGATTTTACCCTCCTTGCTTTGTTGGCTGTGGACTGACAGCTTCCTGCATGAGAAAATAATAAAAAATGACTGTAACAAAAAACAAACAAACAAAAGTATTTAAAACAGGATGATGATATCAGGGGAGATGCCGAGTGGAATAATCACAACAGTTTAGTGCGGCACTGCTGAGGCACAACACCAGGGACGAGTTTTGGGGGCGATTTCGTGCCCGGGTCGGTGCGATGGTGGCTGAGGGCAGCAGCCCACGCTGTGGGGACACTCTCAGAGAACCGGGGAGCTGCCGGACGCGGGACCTGACCCCTTCTGATCCCATTCCCCTCAAAAAGGAGCCTGAGCCCCTCAAAAACCAGCCCAAACACTTCCGAGNGCGGCGGGGCCCGGCGTGTCCTTGCGGTGACCCCGCGGCCTAGCGCAGGCCGCCCCCTCCGCTCCGGCCGCCGCCGCCGGCACCGCCTCAGGGGGCACCGGGCACCTCCCGGGGGCTGCAGCGGGAGGCGGCACCGCTTTCCCTGCGCCCCTCGCCAAGG
The DNA here is from genome assembly GCA_013400955.1 of Drymodes brunneopygia. NCBI lineage: Eukaryota > Metazoa > Chordata > Aves > Passeriformes > Petroicidae > Drymodes > Drymodes brunneopygia. Next base: position 5,191 of record VZTZ01027955.1, on the reverse strand, counting down.
TGACATTGATGGAGGACGGCGGTGACCTCCACAGCACCGCGGCGCCGGCCACCCCCGGGGCCGCTCCAGCTCCGCGCCAGCCCTCACCATCCTAATTAACACCCCCGTTAATTTTATTTGTAATATTAGCACGTTATTAACGCCGCAGTTAATAAGGAGAGGAGGAGGACCGGCCCCAGGCAGCGTGGTGTGATGGTGGCCAGGGTGGCAGGGCTGGACGACAAGAGACTGCGGACAACACGCTGCATTTGCATTGCAATTAATAGCTAATTAACTTCTGCAACGCAATTGATAGCTAATTAACAGACACTAATAAAGCTCGGAGACTTATGTGTGCCTTTGCTGCGGCACGTGTGAGTTAAACAGCTGCCTTAGGGAGCTTGTCTCTGTGTCTTTTTAAATAATAAGCTCAGGATTTCTTAGATGCTGCTTAAAACCCTTGGTCTTTTGTTATTTTAAATCCACTAAAAGTCTTTGCTGGCTGTTCCTTTGAGCTGCTGAACCCCGGCTGCTCGTGGGCCTCCTTTCCAGCAGGCTCCGTGTTCTTCTTTTCCAAGGTCTTGTGTTACAGACACCCCACTTAACCCTGTACCTTTGTGTGGCTTTGTGGGGGTTGTGTTGCAGCAAAACCTTCCCTGTGTCATCCCTGGACTCCTCATTCTCAGATTTTCAGTAAATTAATGTTTTTCTTCATGTGTTTTTTTCTTCTGTGCTCGTTACTGGAGAAAACTGACCCATTCCAGCCCTTGCGGAGAAGCTTTGATATGTTTTTTAATATGTCATATTAGGTGATTTTAGGCTTCTCAGGCTCTTAATGCCTGTTGAGTTCACTTTAAAATACAGGTGCTCCCCTTTTGGTTCTTCCTGGAGCTGGGAATCTCTGCCTGGATAGGTTGGCTGTCACACACACGTCATGTGTGTGACAGTGACCTTGATGGACCCCGCTGGAGCCCAGGCCGGAGGGACGCTCAGAGCCCAGTCTCCAGATACAGACATAAACATTCATGTGGAAAAGAAACACAGCAGCGATTGGAAAACACACCCTGCAAACCCAGACTTCTTATTCTTATGGTCTGTGTTTGCCTCCTGGATCCAGGGAATGGTTTTGTTGAGGAAAGACTTTAGATTTTGACTTAAAAGATGGTGTTGGAGCGCTTCAGTTTAGGCTTTTCTCCAGCTGAGATTTGCTGTTTCTCCGTAGGATTTTCTTTTTGTTTAGGAAAAAGAAGGATTCCCCTTCAAGCAGCTGAAACCTGAAGGGTTTTCAGCAGTGTCCTGGGACCAGGAGCATTTACAGAGCCCTGTCCTTGCTCTGAGCTCAGCTGTGCAGGTGATTTTATTGCAGAAAGCAGGGTCAAAGGTTTGCTTTGGAGCTGGGGAGAGGAGGGGGAATTTCCCTACAGGAGCCAAAAGAGCATTTTAATTGTGGCTTGGCCTGTTGTTTACTTTTCCATAGCTAAAATGAAACTATTTTCATGCTTCCATTGCATAAGCCAGGATTGCAGCTGAAATGTTGGAGCAGGTTAAATCTTGTTAAAAAAGCAGATTGCTTGCTATTTGGGCTGTCATTAATGAGACCAAAGAGAAGTATATCAGCAAAAATACAACCCAGCTCAGGTTTGTTTTTATCTTTTAAATAAAACTCGGTAGTTGATCACTGTGAGCGGTTCATGCTAGGTTAAGAAAGAAAAAGTCAGGAGCTAAATTTGACTTCTGTGAAGCAGAGCTTTGAGCTCCAAGGTCGTTTCTGCTGTGTGACCTCTCTGCAAATATTAGTGGAGTGAGATTAGCAGTGGGGAAAGGAAGCACCAGGCTGGTGGTCCTTGCGTTTAGTTCCCGTGGAAAACTGTTCCAACCTTTGTGGGGTAAAAAAAAGACAAGTTCATCCAGAAAACCAGCAATTTGTGATAGTGCTGAGTCAAGAAACAATTTAATAATCATATCAGACTAATTTTGCATTAGCGTAAAAATCTGCTTTTGTGATTAGTTATCACATATTAATGCAATTGCAGCCCTGAGATCCAGGAGTTTTCCCTTGGATAGACCAAGTGATCATTTTTTATCCTCCTCCAACCCTTCTGTTGGAAGGAATTTCTCTCACCCCTTTGCTTTCGAGAGCCTCTGTAGGAATTGTATGGAATTTTGTTGATGAAGGATGTGCATGTGAAGGAAAGCTTCTCTGGCTCACTTGGCTGTGGGAATTCCAAGGGAGAATTCCTGTATCTTACAGAGACAGGGATGCCAGAAAACCTCTTAAGGCCTGGTGTCCAGGGTTGGGTTTTGTGTGTGTTACCAATGCTCTGGGAATGCTTTGGAAGTCTGATGTGGAAAAAAATAGACAACACGAACCATGATATTTAGTAAGTTGCATCAACCCACTGCTCATCCACTGTAGCAAGGGAAATCCATATTCTGCGGGTTCTGGCCTCTTGGTCAGGACTGAAGCAGTGTTATTTTTCTTTTGCTCCAAGTTTGTTCCCTTTTTTCTGGGTCCAGCTGTGCTTCCTGCCCGCTGCTATTCTCACGGGTCACAAGAGACAGATGAAGAATTCGATGCTCGCTGGGTGACATATTTCAACAAGCCAGACATCGATGCCTGGGAGCTCAGGAAAGGTAGGTTGAGCATCAGGGAAGCCTAACCTGGAGTAAATACAAGTTTTGTGACCAGAAATAACAACTTCAGTTGGCATTTAGTTGGCATTCCCCATCCCTAGAAGTGTCCAAGGCCAGGTTGGACAGGGCTTGGAGTAACCTGGGATAGTGGAAGGTGTCCCTGCCCATGACAGAATAGTGGACTGGGTGGTCTTTGAGGTCCCTTACAACCCAAACCATTCCGTGACTCCATGATTTTAACTCCTGAATGGGAGAGAGAGCAACGTTTGCTCCAAGGAAAGTGTGTTTGAGCTGTGCTATGCTCATTTTTCTTTGGAATTTGACTGATGGCTTGGCCATAACTCTTTGCAGACTTTTTGTCTGGCTGTCTCCAGTTGTTTGCTGTGGAGTTGCCAGGTTTTATTAAACTTCCCCAATTAGGCCTTAAAAATGTGATTGCATAAGCAGATAATTCCAGCCAGAGGGATCATTCCACCTGGCTGACGAGGTGCTGGGTTTTTCTGTAGGAGAGGAAGGGAGTGGGCAGCAAGGGGTTCCTTTTGGGAGCATGACACGCTGGTTCTGAGTCCCCCTTGGTGTTTCCTTGTCTCCACAGGCATAAACACACTGGTGGGTTACGACCTGGTCCCGGAGCCCAAAATCATCGATGCTGCTCTCAGGGCCTGCAGACGGTTAAATGACTTTGCCAGCGCTGTCCGCATCCTGGAAGTTGTCAAGGTGGGTGCAACTGCTCTCTTCCCATTGCTGGAGCCTGCCTGCAGGGGAGTTTTCTCTGGCTTTTTCCTGCTGCAAAGGGAAACAACATTTTCCTGCTGCCAGAGTCAACGGCTCCGTGATGAGCGCGGAGCTTCCTGGCTTCGTGAGGGGCTGGGAGGAGTAACTCAGCAAGCTGTCTTGGAAAACACCTGAAACCAGCTCCTTGAAACCTGAATCCAGCCTCCCCAGGGAGTTTAGAGAAGCCAGGAGTTTTATTTCAGCCCTGGAGGCCAGGAGCTCTGCTCTGCCACAAGCCAGAGCTGAGGTGGGAGGCTTTGGAGATGTGCGTGTTGAAATAACTCCATTCTTTGGTTTTTGGGTTTTTTTTTCAGGACAAGGCAGGACCCCACAAGGAAATCTATCCTTACGTCATCCAGGAGCTTAGACCAACTTTGAGTGAACTTGGAATCTCCACTCCAGAGGAACTGGGCCTGGACAAAGCATAAACCTTGTTGGTAAGGTTTGATGTTGCTTCCCAGACTCTTGGGACTCCTGTAACCCCAAATCCTCTGGCAAAGACAGCATAGGCAAGACCTAACGTGCTCTAATCCCAGACTAAAATTAAGCCCTAAATAAAAATCCTTGTGAAAGTGAAGCCTTTTAACTCAGTTTCCTCAGGAGATGACCATTGTATTCTTTTATTAATTGTTATGCTTAGAATAGAGATACTGTGTATCAGATAGTAAACAGTCCTTGATTCTGGATCTTTTAAGTCCTTTTCCTCCTCCTTGCTGTGGGCTACAATGTCTTGGTGCCAGGGGTCCTGCATCAGCTGTGCTGGGAATGCAGTACCTGCATTTTTGAGCTGAGGGTGGTTAAACAGGGCTTTGAGGGTAAAAGGGATGGAAATAACTCATTTGGGACCTCCTGGAAACTTTGTGGAGATTCTGGGCTGCTTCTTTAATATATTTTTTTTCCTGTTCTTTTCCAGGTGCATTACTCAAGAGTTTTACTGATGCTACCTGATTGTACACAGTCACCTGGAGAGGCAAACTTTAAATCTTACCTGAAATAACTTCTTCCTTTATTGAGTCACAATGTAAGTGCTGTGGAGTTGGGCCTAATAAAGGAAAAACTGGTTTGGCTGATGTGGCTGCGTGGTTATTTCTTGTTGCTTTTGTAGGGAAAAAGGAGGAACAAACCATAAAATGTGCTCTTAGGAGCTTACAAAATGTTATTTACGCTGCAAAGTCCGTGTCCAGAGCCTTCCCAAGCACCTGGGTCTGGGAGGGGAAGAGAAGGAGCTGTTTGGAGGGCATGGTTCCTGTATGCACAGCTTTGGGGATGAGGAGAATAAGGACTGGGAGGAGGAAATTTTTGGGATGATGTCCAGAGCCTCAGATGTGGGTTGGAGGGTCCTGTTTGAAGGGTTGTGTCTTCACAGGGATAGATATTGTCCCTATTTTCCACTCAGCTCTGGCCCAGGCAAGGGTTTGGGAAAGAATAAAAAAACAAAACAACAAAAGTGGGTGGGAGGAGAAGGGAACTATCTTAATTCTGTTGTTATTTTCCTCCTAGAAAAGGGGAATTTTTCTGGGAAAACAGGAATTTGTTTCTGCACAGTGGGCTCAGGGAGAGAACCGTGTGGGGTGGAATTGGGTCCCGCTGTCCTGCCCCATCCCGCAGTCTCGTCCCACTGACCTCTCTCATCCCACTGCCCCATCCCATGGTCCCGTCTCACTGCCCTGTTCCGTCCTGTCCCACTGTCCCATCTCGCCCCGCAGTTCATCCGCCGGTCCGATCCCATCCTGCTGTCCTGTCCCGTCCCGCAGTCCCATGCCGGCCCCTGTCCCGTCCTATCCCGCTGTGCCATCCCCGCTGT
>VZTZ01027943.1:0-11817 GCA_013400955.1 Drymodes brunneopygia | reverse complement strand
AAGCTGTTTATACAGCAATCCTGTGCCTTGGCTTTGTTGTGTTCCTTAAAATAATGTTATCTAATTTCTTCTGCTCTTCCACACTTGCAGTCACAGAGTCAATGAACTATTTCTATTATAAGGCTTTTCCCTTGGCTCTGTGTCGATGTAGCGTTTGTCCCTTATGAGAGATTTTTCAGATTTTTGCAAGACTCAAAATATAAATAAAGTAAAAAAGCAGTATCTTATGCAGTATTTTTCTGGGGGATTTTTAAACGTTGCTAATGAGGTTTTATAATGAGTTTACTCCTTTACAGTCAGATTTTATCTTGCAGCTTTGCATTCTTCCCATTATATGGAAGCTGGTTGTCATGTGACATTGTAATACTAAAGAAAACTCTGGTACCAGACTTACAGCACTGTCTTGGTTTAAAAGACAGGTGTCTGCTAAGGAAGGCAGGAGCCTCCCTTGGAATGGGACCTGACAGAGAACCAAAGTTCTTGCAGAAAGATTTGTTATCAGACACTTTTTAAAGTAGGAAAACCAGCCGTGGATTTAGGTTATTTCACATACGACACGTTCTTGAACATTGGAACAGTGGAAGAGGGCTGGAATTTTTAAACACAGATTTCTCGTGGCTTCTTATTTAGTACTACAGATTAATGAGGGTATTAGACAATGGCACACGAGTTTTAATTACAAAAGGACTATGAAAGGTGTGAACAAAGCTAAACAAAGCTGTGGAAACCAGCCTCAAGAGGAGATACTGGCAAAAACACTTTCTAAAGAATCCAAATTTTGTATGTGTGGAGTTAGCATTTCAATAGAATCACAGAAAAGTTCAGGTTGGAAGGGACCTCTAGAGGTCATCTAGACCAATGTTTTGTACAAAGCAGGTAGAATAATGCTCTTTCAAACCAACAATATCATTTGGATAGCTTTTTACTCTTCATTTAAAACTCCTGTCTGAGGCAAGGTGTTTTGCCTGGAGAAAAAGGGCAGTGGGCTCTGTGTTCCTACGTTCTCTCCATTTCCTGAAATGGTAATGATTTTCACTAAACATTTCATTATATCTCTGCATGAAAACTTCACTGTTTGCAATTTCTACTGATCTCATTATCATCACCATTGTTTTTGGAAGTTCCTGTAATTCTGCAATTAGATGAAGATGCAGAAATAATAAATATAAAATATTTAGTAAGTCTCTTATAAAGAAAATTAATACACTGAAAAGAATCACCTTATTCAGATGCACATAATTAACAATTCCACTTAATATTTGATTATAATTCATAATATTCAGGGCAAAGGGGAGGTTGCCAGACCTTTTCTAACAAAAGGAAAAGAGGATAATGATAATGCTGAGGATCATGAAAGGATGCAGAGGAACGTAGAGGCATGGCCATGTTATGTAACACAAAAGCATGCTTTGCACTGCCTGGTGGAGATGAAGGGAGAGAAAGAGAGAGGATGAACACTTCTTATTCTCTCTCCTGACTGCTTCTATATTCAGTATCTTTTAAGACAATTTGACTCTTTCTATGTCTGGCAATCATTAACAAGAGCACAAGTCAAGCTACCCTCTAGGACTTCAACAGCGAGTCTCATGAGAGCTGGACAAAGACTGGGTGAGAGTCACAGAGAAGNCTTCACTGACTTCTTTTACACTCTCTCCCCCTCACGCTTATTTTCTCACTTCTCTGACCTGCTCCGGGCTGCGTCTGGCAGCCCTTGGCAGGTCCTCTGCACATACGCTCCTTTACAATAAACATTATATATTAAGACCTAACTTCAGAGATCTCTCGTCTTCATCCCAGCCGTCTGGAACTGAACCGAACCAAATCCTACAGGTTTCATTATGAGTATTCACAGCTTTCAGAAGGAAATTCTGAAAGACTTGTCAGCTTTCTATACTGAAGTTTGATTCCTGGAACATTCTGCATATTAGATTTTTATATTTAACACCAAGAAATCCTTCAGTGTCTTTATACAAAACAGTTACAAACACATAGGTAAATGAAACTTCAGCTGATACCAAAGCCAAAACAATATATCTGAAATACATTTTTTAAAAGGTTAGTCTAACCAATGGATATAATAACCCCATGTGTATACAAATATATACATGTATTTGTATGTATATCTACAAATAACCCCATGTGTACCAATATTTTAGTAACTTTGCTCCCCTGCTTGTTCCAGATCTGTGATTTGCAAAGGTTTTTCATGTGTCTCTCAGCTCCTGGGCTTCCTTTCAGGGTGAGAGAGGTAGGTTCTTCTGACAGAGAATCAGGGGAATTTTTAAACAAGATTTACCACAGGGGCTGTTCCCTACACACAGCATAACTAAGACTGTTCCCTGTGCACTGTAACACTCCCCCAGTACTACCTCAGCAGGTTTGCTGCCTTCAGACACTGCCATCATGCAATGCCTCAAGAAATACAACATACACCCCTCTGCATCGTGACGCAATTTGGGTGAACTGTGGTGGTTTTTGTGAATTAGACAAAGAAAGAAAAATAGCAATCTCTTGGGCTCTAAACAGAGGATGTTATGCAACACAGATGCAGCCAGTCTGTTCCACAGGGGCCAAGCCCTTCCCACCTCTTGGCCTGCAGATTAGGACATTCTCTGGAGGCAATGCCTTTGGCAATGTCACTTTCGTGGTTATAATGTTGGTTTTGTCCACTCTCTTCTTGCATCATAAACATTATCTTTTATCATAACCCTACAGGACACAGGGACACAATATTTCGAATCTGTGGGCCATGCAAACTGCAGATTAAACAGCAGATAAATGATCATAAACCAAATGAGGTCAGATCAGTCATAACTGTACAGAGACTAGGATCACAATACTGACCCCAAGGCCAATGCTCCACCATCAAGATGACTTATACCTCAATATGTATTGCGACAGAGAGCAGGAACCACTATAGACCACTGCACTTTAAGCAGAGAAGCTTTCTCAGTTGCTCATGGGAACCTGTCAGTGAGACAGGCTGGGAAAACAATGGTTCGGAAAACAATTCTAGCACGCTTCTAAAAATAAAACTTTTTTGGAACTTTTTCTGTTGCTAGGAGATGCAAAAATATAGGACATAATACAGTTATTTGAAGGGCAAGGAAAGTAGTCCAGAGTATTATTATTATTAGCTATAGTGTTTCAGGTTGATTTTGACAAGTTACATAATACTGTTTTTCCAAAATTCACCCACAGCTATGAGCATACAGTTTGGCAGGACAAGTTTTGCTTATTGCCAAGTGTATATTAACAACTTTTTCAAAAAGATTTTTTAAAAACTGCCGTAAAGGGCTTGGATGTCTTGGGTTTTTTTGGCATGGATGAGACCTATGGATATATAAAAAACATGCAGTGATTATATATAATTGAAGAGCTGAAAGGTAAATCCTTTATTTCTAATGTAACAATGAAACTGCATTGAGAATATTTGAAAATTTAGAGAATATGCACAAATCAAATGGTCTGAATTTTTATACGATGTCATCATTTGCAGAACACAGTACTAGTGTTAACTTTGGGATGCACAAGTTAATAGAAAACCAGAGGGTTTTTTTCACCACTAATTCCTGGGAAAATATGTGTTGTACATATTTTACAGGCAACTTAGAATTTGGTCTTATAGGTTCTGAAGTTAAGCTTTCAATTATTTCTCCTTATTTGTCACAAAAGTTTCAAAATTGTAAGATCCATTTTGTTTGCCACATTTTGTGTAAATGTCAAGGAATACCTTGTAGTGACTACACTTTTTATACCATGCTACTAAAAGATATTTAAAACTTATTCAGTTATTAGAAAGTGCTCTGGTACATAAAGTGAAACCAGGTCAAATGCATGTTTTGAGTGTGTTAAGAATGACAAGGCTGGAGATTTCAACAGTAAGGCTATTGAAATACCTCTTCTATAACATGCTAAAAATGCCCTGCACAGTCTTCAGACATTTACTGGTATTTAGACACAATTTTGTATTTACAGGGTAAATTATGATCTAAGTGGTTGATTCTTTAGCCACGACTTTTTTGTTTTTTTATCTAACATAAAAAATATCCTGTAAAAGCAGGAAAAAAATGTGAAAAGGCTTCTGCCAGTAATATGCATTAGGTCTAAAATGCATACCCACTGACTTTGTTTCAATGGCATGAAGCAAAATCATCTACATGTGATTCAATTTCCCTAAAATGAAATATTCTTTTAAAAGGAAAATACATTTATTCCTGAAAGGTTTCAAATTGATTAAATGCTAATATGGATGTTAATTGTTTGTAGTTTGTAAAGTTTATGTACTCTCTTAGCATTGCNCCTGTAAATTCTCCTTTTTCAGTAAGTATGAATGCTGAAGTTTTATTAGAACTTCAAGAACCAAACTTGACACAAAAGTCACCTCCTCATGGCTTCTAAGAAAATCATGGGGCTTAGTACTACTGTTGTAGGCATTACTGGAAATGCAGGTACTGTTGGAAGAGAGTGCCAATCATGACTTGATACTGACCACAGCTCAGGCTCTTATCATGCAGCTTTTGGGATTTCTGAGTCTGATTCAGACAAAATGTGTCTGCTGTATTTCACTGACTTTGCAAGACATCCTGTGATGACAAGATGTTTATAAACTTTAATAAACAGATGTCTGGACTAGTTTGTAACAAATCAAGGCAGACATCCTTGAATATTTTAATTATTGAGAAGACCTTACCAATTATACACATACAGATAAGATAATTACAGATAATTATACACATCCATGTTAAGACCTTTACAGATGAATGTTATAAACCAGTTCTACGAACAAAAGCAAAATATTAAAGGTTGACTCATGCCTTCTTCGTGCCTAAAACCACTTTGGAAGAAGCAATGTTGAATGTGCAATACATCTTCAGGTTTTTTTTGTCATCTTCAAAGCTACATTCCATGATCAAACACTGTACATGTCATTCTTCTAATACTTAAAGTGATGCTAGCAAGTAATTACATGAAAGAATTTGGGGGAAAACTGGTTTTTGAACAGAAACGATCACAGGTGTTTATAAGCAGAAAAACCACAACACTTCTTTGGGAGAATATTTTACCACTTTTTATACTAAAATACTTTAGCAGTATGAACAGGGTTGTTTTAGCTGTTTTCATCCCTCCTTTGAAGGTATCAAAGTTTTTAGAATTTCCAACATTCCTGCAACATACCCTGATATAAAGGTACCTGGATCATTTAAATTAGATGTCATGATACTTACATGTCTTTGGGATTCCTTGGGTCTTTAAGGTAAAAAATTAAAGAGTTTAAGGAAAATTCATTACCCAGCAAGTCAATGGTAAAGTTAAGAAAAGCAGTCAAAAAGCCGAACTGCAGTGAAAATCTCATTTAAGCAATACCTCAAACCTCATTAATATTTTACCACAGTAGCTCAATAATATTGTCTAAGTGCCACTAACAAAGATTAATGAATCAGATCTATACATTTTGTGTATTCTTTTTAGGTTTTTTTTCCTATAATATGCTGGATTTTCTGTTTGGGTTTTATTGCCATCTGTGAGGCTAAGAGATTTTGGATAAGAACATCTGAAATTGTTTTGCTATGTGCGTAATATGAATGACTTGGAGGTATAAAAATACTAAAGTTTATGGGCAAAAAAGTTCAATCAGCATGCTAATAGCACTAATATTATCAACTGAAACCCTACAGCTACCATGACATGTGTCTCACAGGTTCAATCTCCCTTCTGGTGAACCAATGTGGAAAAAAGCAGGGAAGCAGGCAGTTTCAGCTGCAACAGAGAAAAAATTCAATGAGTGAGTTCACATTAGCCTTTTAATTCAGAGGAGGAACACCTTCATCCCTTTTGACCCAATCTCCCCAAGCATTCCTTCTTATTCTAGACTGAGCTACAGGACTGAGGAGTCTGAGAGGGCACAAACTGGAAACTCTTAGGACAAAACAAAGCCAGAAGATACATTCCAGAGAGTATGCTAAAGGATGCTCAGCTGCTGGGACAAGACTCCAACTGGACTACTGTAAAAACCTTGAATGAATGCAGCCTGTGTATCTGGTCCTCTGCACTGACTATTCCACTCTACAGATCCACTCCTGCTGGATCCTCAGTATTTGTTAACATGGACAAAGCTGTACCACATCAAGCTGCAAAAAGCACTGAATGCGAGGTGAAGTGAAAAAGAACAGTTTCATATAGCTGTATTAATGAAGAATAAGTCACAGGTTGTGCAGCTGTCAGAAAAATCAACAGCTGTGATCAAATGCAAGTTTTTTCTTCATCTAAAAATTAGGCTATAAAAGAATTCCCCTTTTTATCATCCCAATCATAACCTGTCTTGTGCTGAAGCATAACAGCTCAGCTGATTAGGTACTTGATAAAGGTAGCTTATTTGGGGCATTTTCCTGCGTTTGCATTTACAGCAGGCAAAGGAGGCAAATTACTTACTTAGCATCAACACTTTTTCCCTTCAAATCTAAAACTCCAGAGCAGTTAACTCCTCAAAGGCAGCAATCAATTAGACGCATTCTAACTTCCAACACTTCAGAGAAACTTTTTACCTGAGACATACAGAAATTACTCAGGCTGGTGATGCTGTCCCTAAGCGCTCTCCAGCGAATAACCGAGTTCCAGGTGGGAGGGAGACACACAGAAATGCCACATCTGATGCTGCTGCCATCCTAAACGCTCTGAAGTGTTTAGTAATAACCGAGCTGCAGGTGGGAGGATGCTGTATTTGGAAGGCGGCTGTGGAATTCCCGGTAAATTCCCAGCCGGACAGCAGGTGGAGCAGCGCTCAGCGCGCTGTTGGCAGGATATCCCCGTGAGGAACGGGGAGGGACAGGGAACGACAATACATCCATTCCCGGCGACAATAAAAGGTAATGGCACGCAACTGCCAGCTGCAGAAAAACATAACAGTAGCCAGGCAGTGGGAAAAAATGGCCCGCTGAATCCTAGAAGCGACCAGCTGGCTTAACCACATAGTGCAAATAACAGTGATACTGTGCAAATAAAAACTTGGTTACAGTCAAAATGGCAACATTTCTACATTTTTCCTCTTCGCAGTGCAGAAACTCCTTCTTGTGCGACTATGCCTAAGGGCCTTAGCACAGGAAGATCATATCTAATAAGTGGTGTGAAAACAGAGCAAGTTCTTGACCCTACAGACCTTCGGTCTAAAAGGTCTAAAATAAAGAAAATACTCTGTTCTTCATAGTACAGGATACCAAGGCAGACTGATGTGCCTTGCCTATAATCACACTAAGCCTGAAACGTGGCCTTAAAAATGGATTATGAAGACCAAGTCCATCACCTCTTCAAATTACTCCTCTTTAAAAGCATTACTGCCACAGAACCCTGCATGCTATGATCACATGCTCTTTCCCAGTTCACCACCTAAGAGAACGTGCCAGCTCAGGCTCTCTCACTCACCAACAAATTCTTTAGCAACACAGTTGGACATTACACACACTCTAAAATTAGCCATTCAGAAGACACCTTAATTCTCCTTTGGGGTTTTTGCATCTTACTTTTTTTAAGGGGTAATTATTTGGGGATGAATTTTTTAGAAAGTTCTCAGTGTTACACTTAAGCAGTCGCTAGTTTGGTTTTTTTCCTTTCAAGCATTTTAAAACACAGGAAGGTCTAAGGCTTTTTTTAGAAATCTATTTTGCAGTCCTGTAACTTGGCATGTGCCCAGTATTTAGTGCCGAATTACAGCTCTGGGAAATAAATGAAACATCATTTCCAAAAGAAATGGCAATTTTCACAGCAGTTTACAGACATACNCACACACTCTAAAATTAGCCATTCAGAAGACACCTTAATTCTCCTTTGGGGTTTTTGCATCTTACTTTTTTTAAGGGGTAATTATTTGGGGATGAATTTTTTAGAAAGTTCTCAGTGTTACACTTAAGCAGTCGCTAGTTTGGTTTTTTTCCTTTCAAGCATTTTAAAACACAGGAAGGTCTAAGGCTTTTTTTAGAAATCTATTTTGCAGTCCTGTAACTTGGCATGTGCCCAGTATTTAGTGCCGAATTACAGCTCTGGGAAATAAATGAAACATCATTTCCAAAAGAAATGGCAATTTTCACAGCAGTTTACAGACATACTGAGGGATAAATTCCATTTTTAACAAACTGGTCAGAATCCATCTCACACAGGAAACTCCAACACAATCCTTAAAAAAAAAACAAAAAACAAAACAAGAAAAAAGTCAGAAAACACATGCAAAACAGCTCTGCATGATGGTACGCAATAAGCAAAGAAAGTTCTTCCTGTGCTGGGGGACAGACAGTGCTCAGGGCCACCAGCCAGACATCGTCCAGCCTAAGGATCACGAAGGTCTGACCTTTTCCTGTCCATCCCTACTCAGTGCTATCTAAGAACCCAATGCAGGCCTAGATTTTGCCTGTCTACCCATATCCTTTCCACCGACGATGCACATACTTACAGTAGTTAAAAACTGATATTACAATAATCATCTTGTTCTTTCATTCCAAGCTCATGTAGGTTGTTTTAATGTAACACTGGCCACCTTGTNGAAAACACATGCAAAACAGCTCTGCATGATGGTACTCAATAAGCAAAGAAAGTTCTTCCTGTGCTGGGGGACAGACAGTGCTCAGGGCCACCAGCCAGACATCGTCCAGCCTAAGGATCACGAAGGTCTGACCTTTTCCTGTCCATCCCTACTCAGTGCTATCTAAGAACCCAATGCAGGCCTAGATTTTGCCTGTCTACCCATATCCTTTCCACCGACGATGCACATACTTACAGTAGTTAAAAACTGATATTACAATAATCATCTTGTTCTTTCATTCCAAGCTCATGTAGGTTGTTTTAATGTAACACTGGCCACCTTGTGCATATGAACAGGAACACAAGCAGGTGTCTCATGTTTATGTGCGCGAAGAATTTAAGAGAACTAACCCGCAACATTTGTGTTTACATTTCTGCTTTACAGGCGTGGAAGTGGATGCTCCCTTTTACGACTTACAGGGCTGATATTCACAATCTAGGCTTTAGGAAAACACACACATAAATTTTCCTATTTTATTAACCGTACCATGGTTTTAGGGTGCAGCACCAGAGCTGTGACATGGGATTGTGTTCACAGAGGGGAAAAAGCACTCTCATAGGGGAGCCATGTACAGTCGTAAACACTTGAGCTAACACCACTTTTTCTGAAACAGCATTTCGCTCTGCTCTGCAGAAAATCCCAAAAAGGGAGGTTACAACCTGAACAGGTATTTCGCAAATGAAACACTAGAAAAAGGTTAGCACTACCTTTCAGTTCCCAAATACGATGATGGTAAAAGCAAAAAGGACATTAATGAAGCTGATAGAAATGACCTTAAAAGCTGCTGCCAAGTCAAAAAAAATAATTTCTGTAGTGTCCACACACTGTCAACAATCATTGCTTCCCTTGATACTTGGCAACTACAAATCAGAAACACATCCTTCGACACACACTTAGTTCATACTTTCCCCACACTCACACTGTAGTCTGACACTACAGTTATTAGTTTAGACCTCCATAACTCTCCCGTTTAGACAGCATGAAAATCTTATCTGAACCTATGGGAGCATTGTTCTCCTCCAAATTCTTCACAGATAGAAAGCAGTGGCTGAGAGATACTCTATTGCCTTTTAGGAAGGTAGCAGAAAAATCAAAATGCAAAATAAAGAAATAGAAAATGGAAACCTTGATCCAAATCATAGAAGACAGACTATTTGTTATTTATTGAAGACAATCTTTTCATTATCCTTTATCAAATCCCTAAAAGACAATACCTAATAAAAGGCCTATTAATTTTTTTCGTGCTTTAGCTTTGCAGAAACAGAAGGTAACAATCATAGTTTAGGAAAAAATGAAATATTTTTATTACAAAGGCTTTTTTGGGGATCTAGTACTGTAGGAAGTCCAAAATTAAGTATTTATCTGTAAAAATACGCTTTGCCATTGTGAGATGTCTACCTTTTAATAAATCCACTTTTGTAAAGACTGAACAAGCCACGACTGCACACAGTACTAGATAATCACATCTAGGCTCCTTTTTCCACAAAAGGTTGGACCAAATGACCTTATAAGCCCTTTCTAACCTGGGCTCTTCTCTGATTTTATGAAAAAAATGCTCATATTGTATTAAAGATCACAAGTTCTAGATTTCGAGACTTTCACAGAAGTTATAAGCATGCAAAACAAGGTCTTACAAAGTCTCAAATACAGAAGTCAAATTAATACAGATAGAATTAGCAACTAGCTTCAAATATGTAGGTTTTAAGAAGTTATGGCCAACATTATAATGCAAAAATAGGCCCCAGAAGGGAAAGGTCAAGTCACCCTGTCTCTCAGTAAAAAGAAGGCAGAGCTTGTAGAAGCCTTAAAAATATCTTTTACCATTTTATTTTAATTTTAGTGGGTTTTTTACACATCACTTTGAATCATCTTCATATTGTTTGGCAAATACCAAGATTTTGAAAAGGAAATGAAAGACCTTTTCTCTATTTGAGCTCAAATAAAAGCAAGGTTGCTTCATCACTCACCAGCTGTGATCTTAGCCCTGGAAAAGCAAGAGATAATCATAATATACAAGATTCTGTAAATAGGAAAGACAAATAATCTGCTATCACTCACATATATTAGCAAGAAACAAAAATCCTCTGTTACTGCAGAATAGGTACTCTACAAGAAAAGGCTGAGAGAGTTGGGTTTGTTCAGCTTGGAGAAGGCTTCAGGGTGACCTAATTGCAGCCTTTTGGTACCTGAAGGGAGCCTACAAGAAAGATAGAGAGGGATTTTTTAAAAGGACATGTAGGGACAGGACATGGTGGAATGGCTTCAAACTGAGATCATGTTTAGATGAAATATTAGGAAGAAATTCTTTACTATGAGGGTGGTGAGGCACTGGGACAGGTTGCCCAGAAAAGTTGTGGGTGCTCCATCCCTGGAAGTGTTCAAGGCCAGGTTGGATGGGGCTCTGAGCAACCTGGTCTAGTGGAAGATGTCCCTGCTCATGGCTGTGAGAGAATACAACAGTGGATATACTTACAGCTTTTACAATATATCTCTTCAAAAACCAGAGAAATCAAAGTTATTACAGAACTCACTTATACTTTAGTGAAGGATATTTTTTCGTCCCATCAATCAATTAAATGTGGAGAGAGCAGGACTATGAAAAATAGTTTGAATGAAGTATGAATGGGAATGTGTTGTGAAAGGACCAAATAAACAGTGAAAGAATCAGTAAGAGATATCACATGTTAATGGGCACCCCCAAATATACCAGTTATCAAGTGTACTTCTGCATGCAGTTTCTCAAGAGGTCTGGCTTTAGAAAATAAAGGACAAAATTAAATCATTAAGAGAAGGTGACAGGAAGATAAAGAACTGGATTAGAGCTATAAACCACCCAGAAAAGGACAGTATGGAAATCAGCAGCATTGCCTATTGACTTACAGTGATGACTTACAGAATGAAAGGGCTAAGATTGCAATCACTGTCAACACCTAAAGAGTACAAAAAGTACAGTCAAAAAACCCCCTATGATCACCAATCAAGAAAAAAATGCAGCAGATATGACGAGGACTTAACAGCCAGCATCTTCTTCCTGTCCCTGTAAGTAATCCCAGCCCCGTCACCTGATCACACATCTTGGTGCTTCTGAATACATGATAAGAAAGTGAAATCACTGAAAGAGTAAGTGTGAGAAGGAAAAGTGTGTTTTGTTGAAGTAAAATTAACTTTCCCTTCTATAGGCCTTCCCCATTATATTTTGTCACACTAGTTGCTAAACCTTGTGCTCCCAGGCCAGGGCACTGAAAAAA
>VZTZ01027940.1:1636-32433 GCA_013400955.1 Drymodes brunneopygia | reverse complement strand
TGAGGGGGGGTGGTTGGAGGGGGCTCTGAGGGAAAGAGAAATGGGAGCTGAGTTTGGGGTGGGGGAACACTTTGGGGAAGGGGAGTTGGGAGGCACCGTGTGGGAAAGGGAGAGGGGAGGTGTGTTTGGGGGGTGTCACTGTGGGGAAAGGGATTTAGGGGGCACAGAGAGGGAAATGGAGATGGGACGTGTGTTTTCTGTGGGGGGGACACTGTGGACAAGGGTATTTGGGGCAGTCTGTGAGGGAAAGGAAAGGGGGAGGTTGGTTTTGGGGGCAGTCACTGAAGAATGGGAGATGGAGTTGTGTTTTGGGGGAGGTCACTGTGAGAGATATTTGGGGCAACTCTGTGAGGGAACAGGTTCCTCACAGGGGAACAGGGGGGCTGCAGACCTGCTGTGGTGAGACCCTACGAGGGTACAGAGGGAGGCTGGAGCCCTTGGGGAGGAGGGAGAAGGCTCTGCAAGGCTCTCACCAACCCCCTGCTCCGAGCAGGGACAGCCCTGAGGGCAGGTCGGGTCACTGAGGACACCAAGGCCGTGGGCAGAGGGACCCCAGAACAGCAGGACGGGGCGAGGGGGCAGCCCTGCCCTTGCTCTAGGGTACCCCCGGCAGAGGATTTGGGGTGAGGGATGTCCGTGTGTCCCCGCAGACATCAAGGAGCACGTGAAGCAGCTGGAGAAGGCGGTGTCGGGGAAGGAGCCGCGCTATGTCCTGCGGGCTCTGCGGGCCCTGCCCTCCACCTCCCGCCGCCTCAACCCCAACGTGCTGCACAAGGCCATCCACGGCTTCTTCACCTCCAACTGCACTGTCAGGGACTTCCTGCTCGGATTCCTGGAGGAGGTAGGGACAGCAGTGGGGAAGGGACACCTGCCTTCACCTCTGCCCTGCTCTGGTGACACCCTCCCCAGCAGAGCTGCCCCAGCTCAGGTGTCTCAGCAAAAGAAGGATGTGGAGCTGTAGGAGTGAATCCAGAGGAGGCACTGAGATGATCAGAGGGATAGAGCAGCTCTGCTGTGAGAGAATTGTGATAGCTCAGCATGGAGAAGAGAAGGTTTAGGGGTGACCTAATTGTGGCCTCCCAGTATCTGAAGGAGCAACAGAGAAGGTGGAGAGGGACTGTTTACAAAGGCTTGGAGTGACAGGACAAGGGGGAGTGGCTTGCTGCTGTCAGAGGGCAGGATTAGTCGGGATATTGTAAAAAAGTTCTTCCCTGTGAGGGCAGTGAAGAACTTGAATGGATTTCCCAGGGAAGTTGTGGCTGCCCCATCCCTGAAAGTGTCAATCACTGGGTTGGACAGGGCTTGGAGCTGCCTGGCCTAGTGTAAGGTGTCCCTGCCCATGGCAGGGGGTGGGACTGGATGAACTTTAAGGTCCCTTCCAACCCAAACCAGTCTGGGATTCCATTATTGTTTCCCTCTTCAAGGAGGGAACAGGGCAGGGGGATTTGGGGCCACTGGGGATACAGCTCTTCTGCTCAGACAGACGTGTGAACAGGGACATGTCCTTGCAGTCCTGGGCTGGCACCTGTCACACCTGGAGCAGAACTGTCTCCCCATGGGGACAGAGATCCAGAATTTCTCTCTCTCCTCAGTCCATGGACACAGAAGCTGAGTTGCAGTTCCGCCCACGGACGGGGAAAGCAGCCTCAGCCCCTCTCCTGCCAGAGGTGGAGGCCTACCTGCAGCTGCTGCTCGTCATCTACCTGATGAACAGCAAGAGGTACCCCGAGGTGAGACCCCTGAGCTGCCCCTGCAGCGCTGCTGCTCCCTGGGGATCCCCTGGCTCTGCCCTGTGCTGTCCCCTCATCCCAGCAACATTCAGGGGCTCCCCCAGGCTGTGAGGTGGTCTCTGCCCCTCCTGGGGTCAATCCCCCTGCTCTGACCTCCCTTCCCCTCCCACAGGCTCAGAAGGTGTCCGATGACCTGATGCAGAAGATCAGCTCCCAGAACCGCCGGGCCCTGGACCTGGTGGTGGCCAAGTGTTACTATTACCACTCTCGCATCTACGAATTCCTGAACAAACTCGACGTGGTCCGGAGGTGGGATGGCTCCTGTGGGGGGCTGCCCCTGAACTTGACCCCCCTGTTTTTCCCCCCTCTTCCCTGACTCTCTGTCCCACCCTGCAGCTTCCTGCACGCCCGGCTCCGCACGGCCACGCTGCGCCACGACGCTGACGGCCAGGCCACGCTCCTGAACCTGCTCCTGAGGAATTACCTCCACTACAACCTCTACGACCAGGCTGAGAAGCTCGTCTCCAAATCCGTGTTCCCCGAGCAAGCCAACAACAACGAGTGGGCTCGGTACCTGTACTACACAGGTGAGTGGAGCTCAGTGCCTGCCCTGCCTCTTGGCACCCCACACCGAGGGCTCCAGTTCCTCAGAGAACCTCTTTGAGCAGCTGGAGGTGGGGCTTCCAGGCAGGATTTGGAGCCCCATCCATGTAGGTCGGGTTGGATTCACTGGGTGGCTTTCCCCACCCGCCCCGTGTGGGCGCAGGGCGGATCAAGGCCATCCAGCTGGAGTACTCGGAGGCGCGGCGCACCATGACCAACGCCCTGCGCAAGGCCCCGCAGCACACGGCCGTGGGCTTCAAGCAGACGGTGAGCAGGGAGGGGGCAGGACCCCCCTGGGTTGGGTCTGAGACCCCTCAGCGTTGGGATCTCACAGGGGTTGGATGTGGGACCTCCTTGGATGTCAGGCCTCATGGAGTTTGGTTTGGGACCTCCCAGGTTTGGGACCTCCTTGGATGTCAGGCCCCATGGTGTTGGGTCCCCTGGTATTTGAGACTTCCCAGGGCTTGGTCTAGGACTCCCCAGGGTTGGGCTCCATGGGGACGGTTCTGGGACCTCCCAGGTTTGGCACCTTCCAGGATGAGATCTGGGACCCCTCAGGGTTGGGCTCTGGAGGGACAGGTATGGGATCTCCCAAGGTCAGGCCCCATAGGGACAGGTTTGGGACATCCCAGGGTGTTGGGCCCTGCAGCGATGACAGGTTTGACCTCCTAGGTTTGGAAGTTCCCAGGGACAAATCTGGGATCTTCCAGGCCCCACAGGAACAGGAACAGGTTTGGGATCTCCTGGGGTTTTGTGCCCCAGAGGGATGGGTGCAAGACCTCTTGGAGTACACAGGGACAGGGATGGTTTCAGGCCCCGTGGGGACTCACTCAGGGTCTCGCTCTGCCCCAGGTGCACAAACTGCTCATCGTGGTGGAGCTGCTCCTCGGGGAGATCCCAGACAGGCTCCAGTTCCGGCAGCCCTCGCTCAAGCGCTCGCTCATGCCCTACTTCCTGCTGACCCAGGGTACAGCCACCCATCCCTGTCTCTGTCCTTCCCACAGTGTCAGAGAATCATGGAATATCCTGAGTGGGAAGGGACCCAGTGGGAGTTCTCTTCTCTCCCCTTGATGGGACTTGGATGCAGATGCCACTTGGGAAGGAGGAAGTCAGCCAGCCCTGACTCGCTTTCCCCTGCCTTTCTCCTTCCCCCATTCCCACCTTCTTCCCTCCAGCTGTCAGGATGGGGAACCTGGCCAAGTTCAACCAAGTCCTTGACCAGTTTGGGGACAAGTTCCAGGCTGATGGCACCTACACCCTGATCATTCGGCTGAGGCACAATGTCATCAAGACAGGTAGGAGAGTGTTTGGGGACCTCTCCAGGCTGGGCAGGTCTAGGGGGCTGCATCCCCTTCCCTTCTCCCCGCAGGTGTCCGCATGATCAGCCTCTCCTACTCCCGCATCTCCCTGGCTGACATCGCCCAGAAGCTGCAGCTGGACAGCCCCGAGGACGCTGAGTTCATCGTTGCCAAGGTACCAGCACAGGGAGTCCCATCCCTTTGGGGCCCCGGGGTGCCCACAGCCCCCCACCCTGCCCCATTCCCCAACACCCCCTCCCTGCAGCACCGCTGGGTTTGGGTTGAGGCTCCTCCAGGGAAAACTGGGGACGCTCAGGGGGCCATGTCCCCGCTCTGTGCGTCATGTCCCGAGCCCTTGGGGACATCCCGTGCCCTGCCCCGTGCCCGGGCTCGCAGGCCATCCGGGACGGTGTCATCGAGGCCAGCATCAACCATGAGAAGGGCTACGTGCAGTCCAAGGAGATGATCGACATCTACTCCACGCGGGAGCCCCAGCTGGCCTTCCACCAGCGCATCTCCTTCTGCCTCGACATCCACAACATGTCCGTGAAGGTGAGCACAGCCTGGCCCCGGGTCCCTGGGGGGACAGCAGGACACAGCTCAGGGCTGGCTCAGCTCTGAGCTCCTCCTTCTTTCTTTCCAGGCCATGAGGTTCCCACCCAAATCTTACAACAAGGACTTGGAATCTGCAGAGGTGAGATCTCACCAGAGTCTCTGTATGGGGACCATCTCTACATCTCTGCAGCCACCGTGGCCACAGGAAGGATGTGGCTTCTGTCCCCACCTGCCACCAACCTCGGCCTTTGCTTTCCAGGAGCGCCGGGAGCGTGAGCAGCAGGACCTGGAGTTCGCCAAGGAGATGGCGGAGGACGATGATGACGGTTTTCCGTGACCCTGGGCCCTGGCTGTACTTTTTTATTTGTCCCTTGGACAGATGGTGGCTGAGCAGGGCCCTCCGTCCCCCCCAGACCCCCCTTTTATAAATCCTTGCATGTCTGTACTGTGGGAGGGGACACGGGGGGTTCCCTGGGCCCACACCCCCTGACCACCTGCACCTGTGGTGGAACCCCCCTCTCCAATAAACATCCTTAAAAGGATCCCTGTGGTGACATCGGAGCCAATGCCAGGGGGGCTGCGAGGGGAGTGGGGCTGGAGGGAGCAGGAGTGGGGTCTCCACTGGTGACCCCCCCGGCTCCCACGACAACAACGGGGTCAAACTTTGTTAAACTTCAATTATGACTTTTAAAATAAAAGATGGAAAAACACCAGCCTGGGTGGCTCCTGCTGTGGGTTTGTTGGGATGGGGAAGGGGGCGTGGGGCTGGTGTAGGGTCTCTGCTCCCTCCCTGGGGCTAGGCACCAGAGATGGAACTAGATCTGGTCAGGCCATCCTGGAGGTCTAGAGCTTTGTCCCAGTGGTGCTGGGAGTGTCCCCAGCAGCTCCAGGGTGGTATCCCAGGAGGATTCCATTGGGAAAGGCACAGAGCCCCCCTTGTGCCCAACAACACCAGCCCTCGGGGTGGTGGGTCAGGGGACATGCAGCCACTCCAGGTGGGTCCCATCAGCTCTGGGATGAGTTCTGAGTAAATCTGGGAATCTCCCAGCACGCCCATGCTGGGATGGCAGCCAGGGCTGCAGGTCAAGTGCGGGACTGTCCCAGCCCATTCCCGCTCTGGGAGAGACCAGAGAAGGCGAGAGCCCAGCCCAGGGGGGCTGGGGCTGGCACTGGGGACGCAGGGACATCCTGGGAGCCACTGGTGTGTTGGCAGAGGTCAGGAACGGGCTGAGAGTGCCCAGATGGGGCCCCGGGAAGAGGAAGGGTGACCACGAGGCCGAAACACAACCGGGTGGGTGCCTGGGACAGTCCCTGAACCGAGCAGCTCCAGCCCCATGGTGGGGAGGGGGATTTGCTGGGCCAGCTCCTTCCTCCACCCCCCAACACCCACAGTTTCAGATTTGAAACCACTTCCTTCCTTGGAAAGCTGACGGGGCCTTTGGGCTCTGATTCAACCCCCCCCACGCCCCCAGCACAATTCCTGAAAGCACCATCCTGCTGAGAGGGCAGATCTGCTCTGGGGTGATGCTGTGGGTGCTCAGGCTGAGGGGACCATGCTGAGCTCCTCAATGGCCACCAGCTCTCCCTGGCTCCAGGGTGAGGACAGGCAGAGCTGGGGGAGCTCTTCCTCCCAAAAATCCCATAAATAGCCTCTCCTGCCAAGGGCCTTTCACACATCCGGAGGACAGGACGTTTAGTGCTGCCAGGTTTGAAGGGAGGTCATCAGAAGGTTTCAGAGTTAACACCTGGCTGTGCCAGGAAGGCTCTGCTTGGTACTCATGGATTGGCTGCAGCTGATGAGGGTTTATTTCCCAGCTGGAGGCAGGAACTTCCAGGACTTCCAGCTTCTGGAACTGGTGCTGTGGCTGTGCCCCACTAACTGTACCCCACAAACTGTACCCCACTGGGTGTGTGTGTGGCCCATCCCAGTGCCCACCAACATCTGCAACCTGCAGAGACAGGATTTCCTGTCCCGATCCCTATCCCTGTCCCTGTCCCTATCCCTGTCCCCACAGCCTCCAGGAGGGCAGCGATGGGACCCAGTCAGGGGTCAGGGGTGCACAATGAGCCTCCCCAGCCCAACGCTGCCCTGGGGTCACCCTGCCCGGGGCTGTGAGGGGAGCGGGTGCCTGCCGTGCCCCAGCCAGCCCGTGCCGGGCAGGAGGCGGCCAGCTGGCACCGGCCCAGCAGATCCTGGAAGGACTTGCGGGAACCGGCACGAGCCAAAAATCCCTCGTCAGCGCAACGGGGCCGGGAGCAGCCACCCCTTGCCAAGGGCTGCCCTGGAAGCCTCTTCCCTGAAGGGGCAGAGGGGGGGTTGGCCCCTCGCGGGTGGGGTCAACCCACTGTGGCCGGTGCTTGGCGCTGCAGATGGGGACACTGGGCACAACCCGGCCCCACAGTGCCCAGCAGGGCAGGATCTGACCCTGTGGTGCTGCCCCGGGGGAGCCACAGCCCTGGGCAGGTGCCTGGGTTGGGTCACACCTTGGCCACCTCCAGCTGGTGCCACCACCATGAAGGTCACCGTGCCAGCACCTGCCCTGATGTCGGGGTGGGGCTCTGGGGCAGCTGACAGGGGTTGATGCCCACGTGGGCTGGGGATGGGAACAATCCCAGAGTGACAGCAGAAGCGAGAAGCCACCATCCCCTTGCCCACGCACCTGCGAGTGACCCCGTGAGTGACCCCGCATGTGACCCTGCTGTGCTGGGCACTGGCCCACCTGGCCAGTGTTCTGGGAGCCCTGAGAGCAGGTTAATGAGTCACCAAGGCACCACCTGCCCCGTTCCGTCACCCCCCTCAGTGCCTGGGCTCCACCGGGCGACTGCGGCCACACCGCGGGGCACCGCTGCCCACCGGCCCCGGGAAAGCCCCACGGTGTGGCCGCGGCCGAGCACCCGGTTCGCGAGATTTGCATGCTGTGATTAAGGCAGTGAAGCAATCGCGCTGTTGCCTCATCGGTGAGAATCCCCGAGGCCCGTGCGC
Organism: Drymodes brunneopygia; assembly: GCA_013400955.1. Classification (NCBI taxonomy): domain Eukaryota; kingdom Metazoa; phylum Chordata; class Aves; order Passeriformes; family Petroicidae; genus Drymodes; species Drymodes brunneopygia. The sequence goes on along the minus strand of VZTZ01027940.1, from coordinate 25,264 downwards.
TATAAATGCCCCCCGATCGATGAGCACAGCGAGAGGAGCCGGGCCGGGCTGGGCAGGGCCGCGCTGCACAGAGGAGGAGACAGCGAGCCGGGCACTCACCATGTGCTTCCTCACCCGTGAGTACTCAGCACCCACTGCAGCACCCCCATCTCCCACTGCTCCCATTGCACCCGCTTCCCCCGCTGCTCCCACTGCACCCAAACCACTCTTAAAACCCATTTTGTCCATGGGACCCACTGCCCCTGCTACCCCCACAGCACCCGCTGCCCCCACTGCACCCAGAACACCCATAAACCCACCCTACCTGTAGCACCTGCTGCACCCACACACCCAGAGCTGCCCCAGGCACCGGTTGGATGCAGCAACACTGGTCCCTCTCCCCTTCTGGGGACTCTGCCCCTTCCCCAGGCCACGCTGCTGCCACCATCCCCAGGGTGGTCCTGGCTGCTGAGCCCATCCCGGGTGAGGGGTCGGGGCTCCCTGGGGTGTCCGGCGGGCTCTGAGCCGCTGTCCCCGCAGGTGGGCTGGCGCTGCTGCTGGGCGTGCTGCTGTGGGCGCCGTGGCGAGCGCTGCACGGGGCACCGCTGACCGAGCTCTCGGGGGACCAGGACTTCCAGCTCTTCCTGCAGAGGAACCTCGAGTTCACCCGCAAGATCCGCGGGGATGTGGCCGCGCTGCAGCGCGTGGTGGTGAGTCCCACACGCTGCGGAGGGGGGATGGCAGCCACTGTGGGGTCACAGATAAAGTGACCTTCCCCTCCCTGCCCTTATCGGCACCGCAGGGCCAGGAGCCAGCGGTGTCCCCTGCGCTGCCCAAGGCTCATCCCCGGGGTGTTGGGACACCCTCCGGGGACACGTGGTGACTTTCCTGGACATACACTTGCCGGGGAAGCCACACCTCCGTCCCCATCGCACCGGGTCCGCTCCATCCCCTCCCTCCTCCTAGCTGGGCTGCAGAGGGTCCCACAGCCCAGGGATGGGATGTTGGGGGGTGCTGGGGGTGTCGGGGTCCTCTGGCTGTCCTGACCCTATCCCCTTTGCCCGCAGTGTGACACCTTCCAGCTGTGCAAGGAGGAAGAGCTGCTGCTGGTGCGGCAGGACCTGGACATCGCACAGGCGCCGCTGGAGCAGTGCCACAAGCGCACCTTCCAGGCGGTGAGTGCGGGCAGCCCACCCCTGCCACGAGCTGCTCAGCTCTGTCACAGCTCGGGCCACCCCAGAGCCCCCTGTGTACGGGTGGCCGGGCCACGCCCAGCCCCGCTGACCACGCCATGCCCACCACAGGAGACCTGCTTCAGCCAGATCCGTGCCGGGCTCCGCATCTACCACGGCTCTCTGGCCACCATCCAGGAGCTGCTGCCCGGGCACGCTGGGCTGCTGGAGACCCTGCAGCTGGACATGGCCAACCTGTCCTCCAACATCCAGCAGCAGGTGAGGGGGCAAAGGAGGACTTCGTGGGGATGGGTGGGTAAAGCAGGTGCTGTATCCCAAAGGAGGGGTGGCAAGGCAGGAGCTGTATCCCAAAGGATGAGTGGGCATGGTGGGGGCTGTATCCCAAAGGAGGGGTGGCAAGGCAGGAGCTGTATCCCAAAGGATGAGTGGGCATGGTGGGGGCTGTATCCCAAAGGAGGGGTGGCAAGGCAGGAGCTGTATCCCAAAGGATGAGTGGGCATGGTGGGGGCTGTATCCCAAAGGAGGGGTGGGCATGGCAGGGGCTGCATCCCCGGGGAGGGCACACAGGGGCAGGGGTGCATCTCCAGGCATCTGGAGTTGATGCCTCTGCTCTGCCTGGCTGCAGATGGAGGACCTGGGCCTGGCCACGGTGACGTACCCCACGGAGAACCAGGACCCCCTCCCCACCTTCTCCTCCCACTTCCACAACCAAGTTGGAGGCTTCTTCATCCTGGCTAACTTCCAGCGGTTCCTGGAGACAGCATACCGGGCACTACGGCACCTCACCAACCTCTGACCTCTGCTTGTGGATGTCCCACCTGAGGGACATCCCGGGAGCACCCCATTTTCTGCTTATTTAATATTTATGGCTATTTAATATTTATCTGTCTGGGGATGCTCCCCCGACCGCGACCCCGGGCAGGCGCCAGGGGATCCCGCGGTGGATCCGTGCACAGGTACCTGTGCAGCATCACCCTTGTTTAATATTTAAACACAAGCGTATCTCTGCTACGAGGTTCTGGAGCTGGGCTGAGCCCCCACAGCTGCTGCCGGCACCATCTGTGCCTCAGTTTCCCCACAGCTTGTGCTGCTGGGGCTGCTGCAGTATCCCACAGGAAAAAAGCCTTCATCCCAGGATGAGGATGCTCCAGAGCAGCATCTCCCTGTCCAGGCTGCAGCCTGCAGGGACACATCTGATGGGTGTTATTTCTAGTAATTAATATTTATTAGCCATTAGGGACGAAGGGGAGGGAAGACGGAAGAACCACAGGGATGCAGCAGCCTCACCAGGATGAGGCTTCTCTGGGGATCCCCAGGACTTTGGGGAGCTGCATCTCTGCTCTGTCCCCCTTCCCTGCTAAACTCAGAGTACTTATTGCAGTTTAACTTATTTGTGCCCATCTCTGGCCGGAAAGAGCCACTTGGACACATTCCCATCCTCCTGAGCCTGACGCAGCCCCGGTCCCGTGGCTGTGTGGGAGCTCTGGGCGTGGGGGGTTTTGTACTGTATTTATTGCTGCAGCTGGGTGAGCCCCGAGAAACACCCGCTTTTTTTCTATGTGATAAAAATGGAAATAAACTCTATTTTTGCACTCTCTCTCTCTCTTCCGCTGTCTCCTGCCTGCGTGGGAGGGATGCAGAGTGGCCAGGGCGTGGGGACGTCGGGATAGAGACATGGGAGATGAGGGAATGGAACTTTGGGGCTGGGCTGTGGCTGCTGGTGTCAGCTCAGAAAGATGAAATGCAGCCCCCCCAGTGCCCCCACCCCTCGGGCTGAGCTTGCTGAGGATGAGGAGGCAGCGTGGGATGGCTTCTTCCTCCCACGCCTGGCAGTGCTGCTTGGGCAAGAGCCGATTCCTAGAAAGCTCCGGAAGCCACCAGTGCTGGCAGCACCCACTGAGGGCACCAGCACCACACCCTGAGCTGGTTTGTGGGCTCATCCTGGGGCTGGTGGCACTGGGGGACCCCAACCACCCCTCTGCTGTTGCTGTCACACAGAGAATCTGCCCCAGAGCTGCCCAGGGATGTGCCCAGAGCCCTCCCAGAGCTGCCAGGGTAGGAGGAGGCTTTCAGCAGTGAGGGAGGCAGAGTGGATGGACAAAGGGGCAGCCCTCGCTGTGGCTGTGTGATGTCAGAAGACCCCTGGGCATCTCCCCTGTCCCAGAAAGCCCCTAAGGGCACCCCCAGCCTCTCCCCAGTGGGTGTTTGCCCAGCCTGGGCTGTCCCAGCTCCACCAGCCCCATTTCCTGCCACTGGGCCCACGCTCACATCCCATGACCAGAGCATCCCTCACCACACTCATCCCAGCCACACAGGGACAGAGCCCAGTGCTGGGGGGTCCCCAGTTCCTGCCTCCCCCCAGCTTCCAGCCCTGGGCAGGGGCTGGCACAGGCTGCAGCCCCACGGTCACGAGCTGCAAGGGCTTCCCCACGGGCATTTGGCTGCACACACCCCATGGGAAGCAGCTCCCTCCTTCCTCCCCCACCTCACGGGTGCTTACAGAAAACCCCCTTCTCCTGCTCCAACCCCTTCCTGTAAGGGGAAGTACCGGTGCCAACGCCAGGCATGGGGCTGCCTCGGCAAATATTGACAGAGCCGGGAAGGCCACGAGCTCCAGGTCCTGCTCTTTGCTCCGGGCTAACGGTAAAGAGCCGCCCCTGGGCCAGCAGAGGTGCCAGGGCGGGTCGGTGCCAGCTCAGGGTGGGACTCACACCGGTGTCAGGCCCGGTGAGGCCATCCCAGCCCATCCCGGTGCGTGCCACGGCTCCGTTATCCGCCCCACCCAGCCCCGCAGCTGCTCCCGGCTGCCCCCGCATTGGGACCAGGGGCTGGACTCCTGGGGGCAGCAGGAAGGGGGAGGATGCTCTGTGTGTGAAGGCCAAGGACCAGCAACACCCTCAGCTACCCCAAGTGCAGCGGGGTCTCTCCCTCCAGCAAAGCCTGGCAGCTGCCAGGAGCTGAGCTCCTCCCGGGATCAGATGGGGTCAGTCCAGCCCTGAGCCACCATCCCGCTGCCTCTTCCCTGGCCAGCACTGACCCAACCCCTGCAGCACCACTCCAGGCCCCCCTGTGCCCCATCTCCCTTCAGAGCCTCCCAAAACAGGGCTGGGAACCCCACTGGTGCCGAGGGGAGCAGAGGCACAGCCCAGCCCCAGGAGTGGGCTCAGAGTCACGGTGCCCTGAGGGAAGGGCTGGTGCCTGCTGACCCTGCTTTCCCCTTTGTGAGTCAACACCAGTGGAAGGGGCAGAGGTGCAGCCACCCTGGGCCTGCCACCCCCTCGAGGGCAGGAGTTCGTGACAGCTCCGGGAGGATTCACTGCTGGAGCAGCTGACAGGGTGTGGGGACAGTCCCAGGGGAGCCTGTCCCAGCACGAGGCCGGTGTGGTGCTGGTGAAGCCAGTTACTCACCCACTGCCTGTGCTGTCTTCACAGTGGACTGAATTCACGGGGAGGAATTCCAACAAGAACTCACACTCACAGGAAGGAATTCCAAGAAGAACTCACGCTCACGTGGTGGAATTCCCAACAAGAGCCCGCTTGTGGCTGCCAGCACAGCAGGGAAGCATCCCTGCCCCACCCAGCCAGAGCACCACGGGCAGCCCACTATCTGCTCTGAGGTCCGAGACAGGGTGAGGGATATGTCCCCCCTCTACCCAGCACAGGGCTTGGCCACTGGCTCCCCATCACCTCCAGAATCGAGGAGTTCTGGGGAGTCCCAGGACCCCAAACGTAGATGAAGCAAAAGCTGATTCTACAAAAGGATTGATTTATAGAATAAAAAAAATTAGGGGGTGTCTCAGTCTCGAAAGTGCCATGAGGCAGAGCAAGGAGATGGCTCTGTGTGTCAAGGGAGCAGCCCTCCAGCAGCTGCAGCGACAGAGGCCATCTCAGCCATCCAGATCACCAGAAGATCCCTGGGCTCCTCAAGGATCCCCCCTGGCCGGAGCAGCCCCGCTCACAGTGCAGCGATGGCCTTGGCAGCAACGCGGCGGCCCAGGGGCAGGCTGAGGTCAGTGATGGCCAGGACAATTTTGGGACTGGACATGGTGGACACCTTCACCAGCTCTGAAACCTGCCCAGGGACAGAGGAGAAGCACAGCTTGAGTGCCACCAGGACCCTGGGATGTGCCCATCCCGTGGGAACCTGGCATATCCCCACAAGCAGGGCCAAGGGTGTCACCTTGGCCGCTGGACCCACCATGGTGAAGGGCATGAACTGGAGGATGCTCCCACGGCTGCCCTGCTCCAGGCACTCCACACACTCCTCCATGAACCACTGGACAAACTGAGTGTGGGTGCCAGCTGTCTTGGCCCCCAGGATGGAAGAGATGAGCAGGAAGAGGTTTGCTGTGGGGACAGGGAGAGATCAACAAGTCAGGTCACTTTTGGGTGGCTGGGGGTGGCCTGAACTTGCCACTGGTGTCCCAGTGGTTGGATGTGACCCCACAGACCCATCCCCACCTTACCCAGCACCCGGTTCAGTGGGTCCCTCATGCTGACAGTGTGGAGCTGGGAGGCAGAGAGTGAGCTGCTCATGGAGCGATCTGTGGGCAGGAGCACAGAGTCAGGAACAGCCTCATGGCCCCCTTGGCCAAGCCAACATGCCCACCCTGGCCAGTTCTGGCCACTCAAGGTCACTCAGCTCTGGGAGAGGCTTTGCCATGAGGGAACCCTGTGGAGCAGAAGAGATTCAGGCCCCCTGTACCTGACAGAGTGTGTGCCAGTGGGGCACCCCAGAAACACAGCACAGATGGTCTCTGCCCCATCCCTGTCCCCTCTGCCAGCTAACACAGAGCCCTGGTAGGCTCCGCATGCTGCTTTTGGGGTGTGATTTGTGGTGTCACGACCAGGAATGGAGGAGAACAGCAGCAACACACATGTTACACATCCTGTGTGCGAGCCAGATGTTCAACAGCTGCACAGCAGCTCTCCCATCTCACTGACAGGGCACAATCCAGCTATCAGAGCTGAGGCACGTCCAAATCTAGCAGCAAATCCTGGGACAGACCAGGAGGATTGAGCTGACCCCAGCTGTGAAGCGCTGCTGGGCGCTCCTGTGGGAAGAACCGGGTCAGGTCCACTCCAACAGGATGGGAATCCCCTTGGGAAGGCTCTTCTGCACAACTCACAGCCCACAGCCCCTGCCCAAATCCGCAGGATCCACCTTGTGCTGCTCTGAGGATGCTCACCAAAAAAAGAAAGCCCTCCCACACTTTTCTCATGGAATCACATGAGTTACGTGGTGGCTGCAGGAAGCGGCATTTCCACATCACTGCAGCAAATAGCCCAAAAAAGTCCTGAATGTCACTGGGATGAGGTGGGACTGCCTCAGGAGGTAAAAGAAGATAAGTGAAATAAAGGGAAAAGCCCATATTTCGACAGTAATGAAACCAACCGAAACCGAAGGTCAATGGATGTGTCGAAAACTGATATATAGAGTAATTTGGGATAAGGGGAGAAACAATGACCTGAGAATGTCCTGACTCACTGCCCAGGAGTGTGGACAATGTATGTGGGAACCGTGACAGCACCCACTGGGCAGGACATGGACCCCCCCAGCAAATCCCCCGCCGGAGCTGTTGCAACCCGTGACACTGCAGGGACACGGATGTGACCAAGGGGCCTCATCCGCTCTGCTCCAGCCTTGTTAACAGCAGTGGAATGTCAGGATTTGGCCCCAGACAACAGGAATGTCACCTCCAGCTGTGGTCCCGTGCAGGGTGGCTGGAGGGACACAAAGGCTCCCCTGAGCCCCTCGGGTGTGGAGTGCTGGGCTGGGGGGCACTGGCACGAAGGGAAGGTGTAACCTCACCCTTTTAAGTTGCTCTGATCAGAAAAATAAAGAAATCTGCCTTCCCCAAGTGCAAAAACACCAATGTAATTCAAAGAACACTTGAGAGCTCTAAATCCTCACCCGGCTGGTTTGGGAAGGGAAGGGATTTTGTGTAAATACACATTTCACACCCAAAAGGGACAGCGAGGCAGGGCAGCCATCCCCCCTCCCCTCCTGCACTTACTGGGGCTGGAGAGGATGTTGGAATCCTCCTCGTTGGAGCTCAGCAGCCGCATGAGCTTGGAGGGTTGTGTGTCATCCAGGGGGAACAGGCTGATGTAATCCTGGGGGGAGAGGGGGGTCAGCCCCACCAGCCCCTCACCCTGCCCAGGATCTGATCTCTGTTCACCCAGAGCACCCCAGTCTGGGCTGGACATCCTGACCAGCTCCTTACAGCCCCTTCCCAGAAAAGAGAAAGGAGAATCCTGAATTTTAAGGTTGGAAGGCCTCAGAGAACCCAGAGGAGCTGGGCAGGGAGTCTGGCTTTACCCACCCACTCCTGCCACCCTCACCTCCCCTAGCCACTGCTGCTTTTGGGCACAAAGAGTCCCCAGCCAACTCCTGAGCTCCACCCAGACACACCTCGATGTCCTCCCGGTGCCTCTTCTTCTGCCGGGCTGAGGCCTGGCCCTTGTTGTGGGAGGAGTAGGAGCTCAGGGCACACCATACAGAGAGCCTGGGGACAGAGCAGGGACATGGCCAGGTGCTGCCAGCCCACCTAACAATGGGGTGTGGGACACAGCAGGTTCCTCTCCTCAGAGTGGGGAACAGCAGGGAATGGGGACCAGAGTGGGAACTGTTGGCACTGCTGCCCAAATCCCACAGTCAAGAGTGGGATTTGGGCAACTGGGATCCTCATCCCACCACAGACCAGCCCCCCATCTCCCCAAACAGGTCTCCAGGAGGGAGTGTCCATGGGTCTGGGGTCTTACTTGGCCAGAGCCTTCCCAGGGGGGTCCATGAGGGTGTGCCACTTGGAGGAGTCTGTCAGCAGGTTGGGCAGGATGTGGCCCAGCAGTGTCAGCGTCAGCTGCTGCATGTCCAGGCAGAAGATGGCATAGAGCAGCTCCACAGCCCTCAGAGTGTGCTCCTTCCGTGTCTCCTTCAGCAGCTCCTGCAGGCCAGGGGGGAGAGGTGGGCCTGCCCTGCTCCCCTCCAGTGCCAAAATTGTCCCAGCACCCAGCCCAGGGACACCCAGGACACTGGGAACACAAACTAGACCCACTTCAGCACCCCACCCAGCACTGGGGGTCCCTCCTGCCCCCTCATACCTTGACCAGGTTGTTGCAGAACCAGTAAACCCCTCCCATGTGCAGCAGGGTGTCGAAGATATGGATGGAGCGGCTGTCGACCCAGCCCTTCTCCAGCACCTTGGTGAACACGCTGGTCAGCACCTCCTTGATGGGCTTCTTGGGGGGCAGAAGATTCCAGTAGGGAATGGTGTCCATGCCAGTGGAAGGGAATTTGATCTGCGTGGCCGTTTGCTGCAGGACATCTGCACACATGTGCTCCAGGATGGAGCTCATGATCACCACGCTGCGGGAGAGGGACAGAGTCACACGGGCACCGGGGAGGGACAGCAGGGCACAGAATGGCACAGCACTGGAAAGTGGAATCAGGACAGGAGGCCATGGCACTGGAAAGTGAAAGCAGGGCAGGAGATGGCACAGCACTGGGAAACAGAAACAGGGAAGATAGCATGGCACTGAGAAGAGGAAGAAGGGCAGAAGACAATGGCACTGCAAAGTGGAAAAGGGGCAGGAGGCAGCATGGAACTGGGAAGTGGAAGCAGGGCAGGAGAACACATGAGATCAGGAAGTGGAACCAGGGCAGGAGGCCATGGCACTGGGAAGCAGAAGCAGGGCAGGAGATGGCACAGCACCAGAAGCGGGAAAGGGGAAGCAGGGCAGGAGATGTGGCACTGGGGGGCAGCAGCAGGGCAGGAGCAGGCCCGTGTCCCCGAGCTCACCGCTCGTTGTAGAACTGGAGCGTGTTCTCCCCGTACAGGGGGGTGGCGAGCTGCCGGATCATCTGCAGGGACTTCTCCCGCTCATCCAGGCCCAGCATGCGCACGTGGGCCACCAGCCAGGCCACAGCACACACAGCCATGCTGCACACCTTCCCCTTGATGTTGTCCGTGATTTTCTAGGAGAGGAGACCGAGCAGAGGATGAGCACAGTCAGGTGGATGAGCAGCCATCGCCTCCTCCCAGGGCTGTGGGTTCTGATTGCAGGGTCCAAGTCTTTCTCTCCTCTATGGGTGACACTGTCCCTGCCAGTCCCACTGCCACTCGGGGGGCAGTTTGGAGCAGGAACAAGGAGCTAGAGCCACATTAGTTCATCACAGTGAGCTCCAAGGCAGCTGCCAGAGTGATCAGGGCAGGAGAAAAGGGTACTCCAAAGCTTCTGGACCCTTGGCCCCTCCTCAGGACACAGCACAGCCCCGATCTGTCCCCTACCAGCCCCACCTGGATTGACTCAAAGGTGAGAACTCCATTCTCCCAGGCGTTGAGGATCTCCAGGATGGCAGCTGAGATGCTCAGACACACCTCGTGCCACTTCATCTGCCTGTCGGGAGGAGATGGGGATTCAGACACAGCTCTGGGGCCAGGGGAGTTGGGCTGGGGGCTCCCCCCAGGCCTGGCAGGGTGGGCACATGGGTGGGCTCTTACACCAGCTTCATCTCAGAGGAGTTGTTGAGGAGGGCAACCAGGGACTCCACCTTGGTGGAATCCGGGCGGAAGCAGGGGTGGTCGGGGTTGAGGATCTTCCCCTCCTCGGGCATGCAGGTCAGCATCCAGGTCTCAAAGAAAGGCACCTCACCCGGAGGGTTTGAATCTGACAGGATCACCTGGAAAGGAACCAGCATGGGGTCTGCATCCCGCAGGGATCCTGCTGGGGACCCCCACCCTGGGGTCTGTCCCCACCCGGGGGTGCTCATGGCCGTGGGAACAGCGCCGCCCTGTGGCCTGGAGGCAGAGACAGGAACTGGTCAGCCCCCAGTAAGGAACTGGTTTCCCATCTGTGGGTTGTGGTTTCCCCCAATACCAGGGGCCTCCCCAGAAGAACACAGCCCAGCTCAGAGGGAGATGCCAGGCCAGCTGCGAGTGTGGCCATAGGGTCACTGTGTCCTGCTCAAACGGGTCCCTTGGCCCCCCACCCCATCAAGCCATGCACAGGGTCCCCAGGGTTGGGGTCACACAGCCCATCTGGGAGGGTCCTGTGGGGGCCATGAGCTGGGAAGCCCACACGTCACTTCCTCCCCTCAGCCTGTGTCACCCAGGGGACGCTATTTTTGTCCAGAAAAGTTTTGCACATCTGTTCAGCAGCAGCTGGGCAGGAAAGTCACCAGGCTGGGAGCGGGGGGAAAGAGATCTCATTGGACAGCCCTGGGCACATCCGTCCCTGCCTGGTCCCCCCTCCCTGCTCCCAGGGCTGGCTGGGCAGGACCCCTCTCTCTCCCCCTCTGCATTCCCAGTGTTTCAGTATCATTTCTCCTCCCAAGACACACAGATGTCGAAACCTGGAAAATTTTCATGAAACCCAAGTGCTGTTTCCTGAGCAGGGCTCTGAGTTCCTCCTTGGACTGGGGAGGGCTGACACTGCCTGGCCATGCAACCCCCCAGCCAACCAGTTCCAAACTGGAGGGGCAAACTGGGAGGGGGCTGGTGAGCTCTGGGGTGTTGGAAGCAGCATTTCCCACTGATCCCACTGGCCATCCATGGAGCATGGCCCAAGTCCTCAGGGAGGTGACAGCCAGTCCTGCTCCATCACCTGGCACCCACAGAGCCCCCAGGGCAGATTTCCAAGTGACAGGCGCTGGGTGCTCCAACCCTGGGCTATGAAGTGGCTGCAAGGACAGGAGGGACAGTGGCAGACTGGCCACTAGAGGAGGCTGACAGGCTGCAGCAGCGCAGGAGCTGAGCTGGCAGAGTGAGAGCCTCTCGGAGGATCCAGCCCCATCCTTCCCCTCCCTCACAGGATCCAGTCCCATCCTCTCATCCCCTCGGAGGATCCTTACCTCTGAGCCATAGGTCTGGGCCACGTGGCACAGCATAAGGAAGGAGATGTCAAAGAGCAGAGCCCGGACTGGGCCACTCTTGGCTGAGGAAGAAGAAATAAAGACCTTGGGATGCTCTGGTCTTGGCAGGAGGAGGGAAGCAGAACCCCACAAGCACAGAAGCCAGGGCCCTGCTTCCCCCATGCAGCTTTTCTAACCCCTCCAGTGCTTCTGTGCAAACAAGGGGATGTGCCAAATGCCTCTCCCTAAATCTTGAGCCCCCAGAGCAGCTCTGGTCTCCTCTGGGCAGCCCCAGCCCAAGCAGGGCCCCCCTCACCATGGAAGGTCAGAGCACTCTGGAAGTTTCATCAGACAGAGTCAGAGTCCTTATCTGGGCTGTGCTGACACATCACCCCTTCCAGGGAGGGAGCTGAGGGGCCCCCAGGCTCACATGGGGAGAAGGAGTCCTTGGGAACATTTGGGATGGATATGAAGGCAGCGTGTCCCCAGGAACCCAGATCCCTGCTGGTACATGTCCCCCTCCCTGCCAGCACCCCCAGCTGGGCCCAGCAAAGCTCAGCTTGCTCCAGCACCACAGCCAGCCCCAGTTTAATCCAGCCAGGCCCCAGAGCATCCCAGCACAGGCAGCAGGGGGAGCACAGCTCCAATCACCCCACACATGGATGCACACACACTTACAGATTTCTCCAGTGATTTGCTTGGTGAATTCATTCAGCCTGGAGGGGCAGAGAGTGGCAGCAAAGCATTGTCAGTCAAACCAGACAATTCCCAACCCTAAGACAAGCAGGGCCTGGCCTGCAGACCCTCCCCAAACTCCATCCCAGCACAGAGGGGCAGGAGATGCAAGGCCCAGCTCTGCATTCACCCTCCAGCACTGCAGGGACAGGTCACCTCCTCCTGTCTCCATTCCCTGTGGCCACACAGGTCCAGCCACGCTGCTCATCCCACACCCACGGGCTCTCCCCAGAGCCAGCTCTGTGGGAATTTTGGAGCACAGACCCCCAGACAGGCCCCTCACGCACCCCAGGGCAGATGTGGGTCAAACCACCTCAGGAGAGCCCATCACATAGCCTCACATCTGTGCTGGTTTATGTGCACTACCCAGGACAGCAGGGACACACAGCCTTGGACCCAGGGCTCTGCCATGACCTTCAGTTTTCTGAACACCCCCAGACCAAGCTGGCTCCCATTTTCTGCCCTGTTCACACAGAGGAAAAGATGGGGTGCAGCCTCCCTGAGATCCCAGCCCTCCCCAGGGCCAGAGGCACATCCAGCCCTGTCTAGGGGGTAGTTCAGGGAGCTGCCTGCTCCCCCCAGCCCCCTGGTCACCAGTCACACACAATGCCATCCAAGTGGACACTCACTTGACGAACTTCCGAGCGAAGGATTTCAGCTTCCCAGTGGCTGCTGCTGCTGCCAGCAGCAAGTCCAGGCTCTTCCCAGACAGCATGTGACCCAGGACCCCCAGTAGGCCCTCAGGGGACTTGGAGTGATCTGCATCCATGGTCTACAAGCACAAAAGTAAGAGGAAAGGGAAGTCATGGGGAATGTGTGCTACAGAGCAGCAGCAAACTCCAGCTATTGAGGTAGAGTTGATCAGCTGTCCCTGAGACCTTGAGAAGCAGGGGCCTGCTGGATTTGGGAAAGGTGGGGTGGAAACCTCTGAGTCCCTGTCACCAGCAGGAAAATATCCCCTGTCATTCAGCAGCAGCAAAACCACCAGAGTGACACAGGGACATGGGGAGTCCCCAATGCACACAGGGAGCAGCTGAGCGGGACGGGCAGAGCTGGCTGGGCTCAGGCTGCTGGCACTGATGACATGCCACCTGACAGCTTCTCCAGCTTCCTGGGAAGGAGGAGGGGAGCTCCTAATCCCCACAATAGAGCAGCAAGGCTTGAGTGATTCCTCCACTACTCCACCCCAGGGCAGTGGGAGATCTGGCGCCTCCCAACTGCCCTGGCTGCCTGATTAGACTGATGCTGCTGGCAAGGGGCTCCAGGCCTGAGCCCAGCCAGCCCAGCACGGCTGCAGAAGGGCACTCACCTTCAGGATGTTGGTGACAGTGGGCTCAGCTCTCAGGATGAGCCCTGGGTTTGGCTGGATGTTGGCATTCTCGGCCGATTTCAGGGACGGAGAGTTTTCCTTGTCTGCTGCCCTGGGGGACCCCAGAGAAGGGCCAGTGTGTAGGAATCCATCACCCTGCCTCCCTCCCTCCCTCCATCCACTGGCACCCCCAAGGGACAGCCACTACCTCAGGCCACTACCAGCTGCCTCCCTGAGGGGACAGACTCTGCCTGAACCCATGTCCCAAAATTAGCATCCCATCCCCCTGGGCTGCCATGTCCAAATCCCAGTCCCCCAGTGTCAGCACAGTTGATCCCTCATGCTCCCCCCCAAAACCAGGTGCTCCAGCCCCACATCTGAGAATCCCCCCCACTTCTGGGGGTTTCCCAGACTTTGGTGTGGCTGTACCGTTTGTCGATGAGGTTGTTCATGTTGGCCTCGGAGAGCAGCCCCTGCTTGCTGCACTCCTGCAGGAGCAGGCTCATGCAGTTACAGCTGCAAGAGAGAGGAGAGCTGTAGCCCCAAGGACAGCATTCCTGTCACCCCAGACAGTGCCACAGGGCAGGGGGACTCCTGAGCTGCCCTCCTGGCCCTGTCCCACCCCTCCATGAGTGCTGCAGGGTCCAGAGCAGCTCTGGGTGTCACGCATGTGACTCAGCTGTCACACACTCACTGCCTCACTCATGTGGCAGCAGCATGTCCTCAGGAAGAAGAAATGGGATCAGAAACTAACCCAGCCCTGGCAGGAGCTGCCCCAGCACCCCCCACTGAGGACGGTGTGGTTGTGGCACATGGCCAGGTGGCACTCTGGCCATGGTGAGCACTCACTTGCAGCGTTGGTCAGCTTTGTCAAGCAGAGGGGTCAGCTTCAGCAGGAACTCAAAGGCACAGTTCACATCCTCAGTGAAATCCTGGCGAGCACAAAGCCAGGCACTCAGCTCACCACCTCCCCCTGCCCCCATCTGCTCCATCAGGGAAGGTTCTTGGGACAGGGAGCATTTCCCTGTGCAGGCCAGGCACAGCACCACTGTGACACACACAGATGGCACCCCAGACTCACCTTGTCCCCTTGGGGATACTTCTTGAGTTTAACCAGCACTTGGGGCATCTGAAAGACACAGGGCACAGAGTGACATTAGGACAGGCCCTGTTTCACAGCTGGGACCCCCCAGCAGCACCAGCCCACACCAACACAGCTGCACACAGCTGCTCTCCCAGCCCCAGCAAAGCAGCATTTCTGGGGCAGTGTGTGCACCCAGGGGACTTTGTGCCCCTGCTCCCCTCTGTGGTGTCCTTCCACCATCACCTGGAGACACATTTCCCCCACAACATCTCAGGAAGAGCCACTCTGCCAAACAAAGTGAGGCCTCTGGACAGCACAGTTGATGCTCAGCAGGTGGCAGGAGGGTTGGGGTGGGCTCAGGTGGGATGGACCCCAAGGGACACATTGTGTTGAGTGGGGGCACACTGTGAGGTGTGGGGGGCATAACGTGGGGTGTGGGACACCCTAAAGGTCACATTTTGGGGTGTGGGGGCACCCCAAGGGGCATCCTGAAGGGCACACTGTCAGTGAGTGGCACTCTGTGGGGTGGGGGACGACTCGAGGGGCACACTGTGGGTGAGGGGCACCTCAAGGGGCACACTGTGGGGTGAGTGGCACTCAGTGGGGTGGGGGATGCCTCGAGGGGCACACTGTGGGGTGTGGGCACCCCGAGGGGCACATCGCAGGAGAGAATTGATTGCTCTGGCAGAGCTCAGGGCTCAGCAGGAGCCAGAGCTGCAGGGAAAGGGCAGCAGCAGGCAGGGAGTTGGAGCTGGGGCTGGGCCCTACCTTCAGGAAGGTGAAGGCTGTCCACTTGAGCTCCTCCGTGCCCTCGGGACACTCGATGAGGCCCACAAAACAGGCCTTCCAGATCTCCAGCACGAAGAGCGGGGAGGGGATGCGCTGTGGGGCACAAACACAAACCCTCCCAGTGCTGGGCTGCCAGCAAAGCACATCCCCCAGCACAGGCAAACCCTGAACCCCTGCAGAGGTGTTGATGGGCTCCCGCTGCTCCCTTGGACCAGGACCAGCACAGGCAGGCACATGGCATGGAGCTGTGGCTGGGCCCCACTGCCCCAGGCTGCCTGAGCAGAACACACTGTCACTTCTGTACCTGCATCCTCTTCACCATCATCAGCTGCTCCACCAGTGGCTGGGTCTCTCCTGTGAGGTTCATGGTGCCCTCCAGCAGCACCACGGCGTGCACGGTGGGGAAGCCTGTCTTGTTCAGCTGCTCCGAATGGACTGAGAGCATGGTGGGGATGCTGGGTGGGAGAGGACAGCCCAGGGTCACTGGAGCCCTGCAGGGACAGATTCCTGCTCCTCCTGTCCTACTCCCATTCCCTGGCCAAGCGCCTGACCTTTGCTGCCCCAGGGCAGGACACTGGAACACCTGTGCCTGGGAACTCCATGGCACAGCCAAGCCCTTGGGCCCTGGGAGCAATTCCAGGGGAATCCAGAGCAGGGACAGCAGCTCTGGTGTGCACAGAGCAAATGAGGGATGGTAAAGGGTCTCAGGGTCACCAGAGGAGCAACCCCTGGGTAAGACTCTACTGCAACAAGTCCTGTCCCCCCTCCTCTGGGCAGCCCCTGCTGGAGCAAGGATCTGAGCTGGGAAGGGACAGGGAAGCAGGGAGCCAGTGTGGAGGGAGGCAGGAGCCTCTCAGTCCTCAGAGCAGGGAGCCTGGGGGACTCAGAGTGGGGCTCAGACCCATTTTGCCCCCCAAGCCCATGGAGTAGCAGCACACAGCCACCTCTTGATAAGGGACACGCAGTCATCAGCCTGGCTCCGCAGTGGGGAGCTGCCAAGGTTGTTCAGGTTCTCCACCAGCTTGACAAGGGACTGCTCCACGGTGCTCCAGGAGGCTGGGGAGAGAAGGCAGGGATTCAGCGAGGGGACAGCAGCACATGAGAAAGCCAGGAAGGGCAACTCTAAGGCCTACAGCAGCTCAGAGGGGCTGAAGAAGCTGGGGGTTCCCACTGGTGATGCAAACCCAGCCCAGGGATCTGTGTGCTCCCAGCAGCTCCTGCCCCAAGCCCGGCCTGGCACAGCCTCCAGGCCAGACACAGGCACAGACGAAGGCGTGGGGCTGTGCCAGGCTGTCGGAGCTCAGGGCTCACCACGCGCCCAGGAACAGCTCACGCAGCCTTCATATTAATTCTGCTCCTCTTCCAAGGGCAGCACGGAGAGGAGGGGGCAGAGGGTGGCACAGAGCCAGGGAGGAGACGGTTACAGCAACAGGGCTGGAAGATGGATAGGCTTGGAGCTGCAGGGACAATGCGGCAGGAGCCGGGCAGGGGGAAGGGAGAGGTGGCAATGACATCTCCCCAGGGCCAGCGTGCGGGACAGGGACATACACGTCTCCTCCAGCTTGGCGATGTGGATCAGGGCACGGTTCTTGGTGCTGCTGAGCACCTTCTCCAGCCGCTCCAGGCACATCTTCAGCTGGTTCTCCGCCGCCGCCTGCTCCAGCGGCTCCTTCACCTTCTCGGCGTAGAAGGCGGCGCAGCGCAGGAGCCAGGTGAGGGCACTCAGCAGCGCCCGGCACAGGCTGATGCACTCCTCGGCCTTGCCGTGGCAGCTGGGACAGGAGAGAAGCAGGAATATGTGTGCAGGGAAACTGAGGCACGGACACTGGGTAGGCTGGGGAACTCAAACCCAGGTCCCTGTGCTCCCAGCCCACTCCTCTGCTGCAGATCCCAACCTGCTCATCCCAGCAGCATTCCTGCTGTGGGGGAAGGAGACACCCACACCCCCACCTTGCAGCCTCCTCGCTGGCCACTCCACTACAGGGAAACTTTCCAAGCTTTTAATCAAATTATCTTGCTAAGAGAGGCTCAGCATTGATCAGTGCACTGCGAGAGGTGAACGCTTTCCCCTCCTGATGCACAAATCATCGGGGCCAGAAGTTTTGATCAAATTAAGCAGAGGATCAGAGCAGGCAGGAGAGGATTAAGGGCCGGCTCTGCAGTTGGCCAGCGACAGCTCCTTGTCAACATCTGCCACTGATGCATATTCATTGCTGCTGCTTCATTTCATCTCATTGAAGAGCCTTCCTCATCCTCCTCCTCCCACTGTCCCTGCCGCACGCTCTTGCCTCCCAGAAGAGGCTGTCAGGGGTTAACAGGAAGATTTCTGAGCTTTCTAAAAAAGTTTTTGTGGCCTGAATTGTCTGGACTCCCCTGGGTCCTGCAACACCAGCGGAAGAGCATAAAGGAAAAAAACAAGGCAGCGCCTGGGGCAGCACAGGCAGGACCAGACTGGGACATGCAGCCGGGGCCTGGGAAGGTGCAGAGGGAAAGGAAACAGAGACCCTCGGATCACGGATCTTACACCCACCCCATCTACCTGAGCTGGGCAGGAAAACCATGGTGAGGTTAATCCCAGAATAGGGGGGTTTCCTGCAGCTTCCCAAAAAGCTGGTGGGGTTTGGATTCCCTCTGCTGTCCCTGTGCTGGCACTCATGGGTAGCAACTTGGTAATGGACACAGCACTGGAAGGGGAACTGCCTTCCTCTGCCATGGTATCCTGGGACCCCTGGGCTTTGCCGGCTCCTGGTTCTGCTCATGGCACAGCCAGAGCAGAGATGGCAGCACTGGAACGTCACACAGTACCTGAGGCGGTCACAGAACATGTCCATGATCTCCAAAAGCGACTGAACACACAAGTCCCGGGAGAAGTCATCGAACTACAGCAGGGAACACAGAGAGACCTCAGATGGGGGCTGCTCCGCCAGCTCCCGACACGAGCTCAAGCCCTTCCTCCAGGGCCGGGCCAGGCGCTGCGGCCGCAGGACACTCCCCCTGGCAGCTGCCCAGAAGCCACTTGAATGAGAAGTAGGTCAGAGCTGTCTGTCGGCCAGGTCGTGCCCTCCCGGGGTGGCGAGAGGCGGTGGGGCCGCGGCAGCAGAGCCGGGGCTGGGTTTTCTCCACAGCCTCAGGCCGGGGCTGCGCTGCCGAGGCGCGGCGGTGGTGGCCGGACGCCAGCCCCCTGCCCACCCCCGGCTCGGTGGGGCTGGCAGCGCCAGCAGCCCGGCTGGCCGCGGGGCTGGGGGCAGCAGAAGCGCGGCCCCCCCGCCTCCTCCCGGAGCAGATGGGGAGCCCCGCCGGGCCGGAGCTTGCCCGCAGCTCTGCGCTGGGCCCACGCTGCGCTGAAGGAGGAAGGCTCGGCTGTCAAGGTCAGCGCTGTGCCCGCCCCTCCGAACGGGCAGCGACGCGGCACCGGGTAGCAGCAACGAGCCCGAGCTCTTCGGAGCAGAGCTGGGCTGGGCTGGGCTCTGCTTTACCCTCCCCCGGGAGCACGCTCTTCCTCCCCGGGTCGGCATTGGGCCCACTGGATGGGTCCCCACCTCACCAGGGCTTCACAGCACAACTCTGAGCTCAGCCTGCAGTGCCCCAAAATTTTCAACGCTGACTGCCAGCAGCGTTCTCCTCCCATCCCACTAACAACAACGAGGTGGGGGGAAGAGAAATCATTCTCCCTGAAATCATTCCCCTTGGTCACCCTGAGTAGGGGGCCTGACTTGACCCTGACAAGGAAGAGAATGGTGGGTCTGTCACAGTCTGTGAGGGGCTTCCCAACATCAAGCAGAGGCAGCCACGGAGGGCTTGTCCCCATGGAAGCAGCACAGGGACACAGAGCACCCGTGGGAAGCCACAGCTGAGCGTGGTGTGCAGCTGCAGCCGCATGGCCCAGGCCCTGGCAGCTCCTGCATGGCCAGCCTCGATCCTCACAGCGCTGCCAGCACCGCTGGCCGCAGCGGAATGTGGTTTCCGGAGGTTGGGATGGGGTTACACACAGCCCGGGAGCCTGCCAGGCCCCCCAGGGCAGAGGGACCAGGCACTCACACCCCCAAAACCCACAGGGACCTGCAGCAGCCCATCCCCAGGGGGACACGGAAAGGCTCGGGCGCTAATCTGCACCGACTGCCCGCTGCTGACTCAGCCCAGGACGTCGCTTTCCACTTGACCTATATTTGGTGGGAGTTGTGGGGAGGGAAAGGGATTCATGGGGTTGTGGGTAAAGAGTGAAACCTCCGAGAGCACCTGCCAGAGCCGTACCTTGCTGATGGCCGTCAGCACCGTGGAATAAGACACCATCTACAACACAGAAAGCCAAAACAAGCGCGGTGTCACGGGGGCTGTGTGCCAGCACCGCGCTCGTTGCTGAGGAACGGCAAGGTCAGGGCACGGCCCCGCTGCCTGTCACCGCAGACAGGGCCGGGGCCGGGGCGCTGACCCGGCACAAATCCAAACAGACATTTTTAGGTGATCGCTGATGTGTTTCACACAAACTTTAGGCGATATTAAATGCCAGGATATGAAAGCGTGGAGCTCACAGCGAGTGCAGAGGCTCTCGGGGGGCAGAATTCCCACCCGGGGCGATGGCGGAGGCTATTTATGGAAACATCCCTGCCCAGGGCACGCGCTGAGCCCTTCACTGCCTGCCCTGGTCCAGGAGAGGCTCACATGGGGGATTTGGGGTGTCTGCCCAGCCCAGGAGAGGCTCACATGTGGATCTGGGGTGCCTGCCCACCACCAACACCCCAGTTGCTTTGCCCACCTTGCTGAGGCTGCAAGGTGACCCCCAGCAGGTCCTTACCTGGGAGCTGATGGCATATTTCAGGTAGGACAAGATGAGTGGATTTGGGGATGGCCCGATCATGGCCTGCTCCAGGAGAGCCTCTGCAAGGAAAGAGGGTCCCAAGTCAGCACATGGGGATACACAGACACACCCTGTTCTCCCCTCATCCCACAGGGAAGCTGGCAAAGTCCAGCTGTACCAACCACAGTGACTCCACACCAGTTTTCTCCTAAATTCACTGAATCCCACAACTTTCTAATCCCTGACGGGCACAAGCCGGTGAATAATTCAGGCAGAGCACGCAGCCTCCTGCTAACACAGCTCTCCCTGGGCACACCAGCCCGAAACTGCTGCTGCTGCTCTCCACATTCCCCTCCCCTCCCACTTCTTGCCAGGAGGTTCCTGCAGCCTCCATCGAGTGGCTTTTGCCTGGGCACCTGGGGCTGAGCTTGGGGCCACCAGTCCCCTGCACTGGGCGCAGCCCTGCCCGTCTGGCCCTCCGTGGCCCGAGGGGCTCTGCCCGTCCCATCTGCTCAGCCAAGCCTTTAATTGTCCATTTGAACCATGGCAGAGTGCAGGAAGCACCTCCCCGAGCAGGCCCCAGGCTGCAGCACAGGCTGCAAGTAGGTCAGAGCACCCAGATGTAAAAGGGGGAGCAGCAGCCAGGTCGAAGTTGTCGCCCCAAAGCCGAGGAGGAGGAGCCACTGCAGGATCCCGAGCGCGGGAGCAGGAGACTCCCTGGGTCTCGCTCCAAGGCTGAATCCTGGGCCAGGAACGTCTGGGATGAGGACAGAAGGCTGGTGGCAGCTGTCCCCTCCCCAGCCCATCCCAGAGTGTCACCACGAGCCAGCCACATGCTGCTCCCCGCTGCAGACGTGTCAGCAGCGATCTGCCGGGCCCTGCCGTGATCCCGGCAGCTCGTGCCAGCTTTCCCTCCTTTGTACTTCCAAGCTGAAAGGCACGAGGTTGGGAAAGGACAGCTCCTGGGGGCTGTGGTGAGGAAGGGAGCTGCTGTTCCAGCCATCAGGACCCCGGGAATGGGCTCTCCCTGTGTGCACACAATGCTCAGAGTTAGGGCCGGCATCCTGCCCATGTGGCTCCCAAAAGGAAAAAGGGGCATGGCTTCTTCCCCTCCTGGCAGAGGAGCTGCCCCCAACGAAGCCACTGAGCCCTGGCTAAATGTGGGCCAGGAGAAACTCGTTCCTGCAGAAATAATAGGGAATTATCATCTCTGGCTCTGTTTTTGGGGATACACAGACGAGCCCACGCCAAGCACCCCGCAGGCCTCCCTGCCAGCGGAGCAGGAGCTGGTGCCACCAGGGTGGGAACAGACACCAGGGAGCCCCGGGGACCAGCTGGGCAGCAGCAGGACTGGCCCTCGAGCCAACCACCCCCACCCCCAGCAAATCCATCCAGAGCAAATCCATCTCCCCACGGCCACAGCTCCACCTGGCCCCTCCAGCCTCACCTCAGAGAGGACAAACCCAGCTGGGGCAGCTCAGGGTGTGACAAAAACCAGACAGAAAATCCAATGGGAGGATGGAGAGAGGGGAAAAACATCCACAGGGGAAAGATCCCCACACTCAGAGGAGTGAGAGCTGCTGCCTCTGTGGGGCTGGTTCCTTTAAACCCCCTGGAGCAGCAACCCTCAGCTCTGTTTATTTATCCAGGGACTGGCTGCACAGGGAAAATCCCAGCACCAAGTTTCTATAATTAGCAGTAGAGCCTGGCAAATCTTTAAACCAGTCCTAGCCTTTGGCAGGATTTGTGTGAAATGCCCTTGGATTGGGCTGGGGAGCAGCCTTGGGAGCAGCACCTGGCTCCTTTGCAGTGCTAGAATCAGGAAATCGGGGAATTAATAAGGCTGGAAAGACCTCCAAAAGCATCTCACCACGAACCCAAGTGCCCAAGAGGCACATCCACATGGTAACTCCACCACAGCCTGTTCCAACACCTAACCACGCTTTCCACGAAGAAATTTCACCTAATTTTCAATCTAATTCTCTCCTGGCTCCACTCGAAGTTGCTTCTCTTGTCCCAAAAGCCAGGCTGTGCTGACCCCTGAACCCTCCTATAGGGAAAAAGGAGGAAATGACCCCAAGACAAAGCCAGTGGGGTGGGAAAAGGGTGGGGGAAGAGTCAGGAATGGGCTGAAGTGGTTTGGAATGGGCTGAAGTGGTTGGGAATGGGCATTTTGGCGTGAAAAATGCTGTGGGAAGGGAAGGGCCCCAAAATGCAACAGGGACCCCCAAAACACCCCTATCTCCACCGCGAAAAGGGGAACACTGGGGGCAACACCCCAATACGCGCGTGGAGACCCCCAAAACACCCCAGTGTGCCCAATACAGAGGGGGAAGCCCCCGTCTCCCCCCGGACCTGCCAAGTTGAGGATGTCCCAGGTGGCTCCGCGGGGGAAGAACCGCTTCATGTTTATGGCCCATTGATAGTCGCTCCAGCGCTCCTTCCAGGCCTGCAGGATGGCCTGCTTCAGGTTCACCACCTTCATGGTCACCCTGCGGACGGAGAGCTCAAGGCGAGGGGAACGGAGCCCTGACCCGGCCGGGCAGGGCACAGAGGGCCGGGGAGCGCGGGGAGGCGGCCCAGCGGCTTCGGAGCGGCGCAGCTGAAGGTCCGCCCGCTCCCTGGGCCTGGGGGAGCTCGGAGCTGACCCAGAGCCCCCCGGAGGCCCCCGAGGTCCGGTGGCCGCGGGTCCCGCCGGGTTCCACCGCCCCTCACCGCGGCCCGGCGCCGCCCTCAGCTCCTGGGCACCGCCATGGCGGCACCTTCCAACAAGCCGCGCGCTGATTGGTCGGCGGGGCACGGCAGGCGCGGGGGGCGATGGGAGTGGTAGTCCGGGGGACCAGGGCGGGCGGGGGCGGGAGTGAGTGTGCAAAGGGTGCGTGGAAACGGGGGGCGGGTGTGCAAACACCGGGGTGAGAGTGCAAACACCGTGTGGGTGAGCAAACGGGGGAGAGTGGGCAAACATGGGGCGTGTTTGCGTGGAAACATAGGGGTGAGTGTGGAAATGGGATTCACTATGCAAACACCGGAGGTGAGTGTGTAAACAGGATGTGTGTGCAAACACCGGGGGTGTGAAAATGCGGTTTGCAAACACGGGGGCGGGCAAATAGGGGCCGGTGTGCAAATAGCAGGGGTGTGGAAAGGTGGGGGAATACAAACACGGGGGGAGGGGGACGGTGCAAACCTCGTGAAAAGTGTGAAAATGAGGGGTTGTGCAAAAATAGGGTGAGTGTAAAAACAGAGGATGTAGAAACAGGGGATGAGTGTGAAAACAAGGAATGTGCAAACAGGGTGCAAAGGGGTGAGCGTGCAAAGGCTCTGGGATGGCAGCACAGGTCTCCCAGCATGGCTGTGTGCATGTGCAGGTGTGCAAGTGTGTGCACACTCACGGGACTGTGTGTGCACACGTGTGTGTGCACAGATGTACAGATGTTCCTGCACACACACACACGAGCACAGGTGTGCACACAGGTGTATGTGTGAGCACAGAGGTGTGCACGTGTGCAACCACAGGTGTGCACGGGGGACTGCGTGTGACACAGGCAGGTGTCTGCACACGTGTGGCTGCACAGGAGTGTGTGTGACTCTGTGTGTGTGTGTGTGTGTGTGTTCCTGCACCGGCCTGCAGTCACCAACACCCCGGGCAGGTGTGCACACAGGTACCCGTGCAGGGGCGGGCACACGCGGGTGTGTGTGCACGGCCATGTGTGCCGCAGACATGCGTGTGCACACACGTGTCCCAGCCATGGGCCCGGGCTGCCCCCCACCCCCTCCCTGCAGCACCAGCAGCTAAAAATATCCCCAGGGATGGTGCCAGCCGTTGCCATGGCAACGGGAGGATGGGGAGCGGGGCCGGGGGGCAGCCCCCCCACAACCCCCAGCCCCCCACAA
>VZTZ01027933.1:0-13948 GCA_013400955.1 Drymodes brunneopygia | reverse complement strand
CCTGGGAATGGCTCCCACCAGGATGCTCTGCCCTGAGGATGATGAATTCCTCAGGAACCTTTTAAAATGACTGGGTTTTCCCAGATTTCTCCTCTTAAAAATTCCATGGGTGGTTTTGGTAACATGGAGTGGTTTGATCTCTCCATTCTCCTGCCCTGGAACTCTGGAGATGTGGAGGAATCTGAGGAGTTTTTGGGAGCATTCCTGGGGTCCCACAGCCATGGAATGATTTGGGAATGGACCTTAAATCCCATCCAGGGATTCCTTCCCTGTCCCAGCTGCTCAGAGCCAGCTCAGAGTCTCCAGGTCCTCACCTGGAGCTGCCAAACCCTTGGAGGATGTGACAGAACCCTGGTGCTGTGCCAAGGTCACACCTGGGCACCCAAACCCACCCCCAACACCCCTGAGCTCAGAGCTTGGCTTTTTGTCCAGGTGAGCAAAACCTGGTCCTTCCTGCAAGCGATGGAGGTGAAACCTCGTGTGCAGCAGGACCAAAAAACCCATTTTGGGAATGTCACTGCCATGGAATTCCCAGGAGCTTTGGCCAGCCCTCGGTGCTGCTGGGCTGGGAGGGTTCCCCAGGGAAGGGAAGGGCCCCAATCCCTTGGGAATTCACCAGGGACTTCACTCTGGGGCTGCTGATGGGATGGAATTGGGATAATGCTGAGGGATGAGGCAATGCCAGCTAAGGTGCAGTGGCTCTGTTTCCAGGGGAATGGTGGTTCAGTTTCCAGGGAATGGTGGCTGAATTTTCAGGGAAAAATCTCTGGGCAGAGGAGAAGCTGGAGATCTCTGTGTGAGCAGAAATCCCTGGATGGAGGAGAAGCTGGAGATCTCTGTGTGAGCAGAAATCCCTGGATAGAGGAGGAGCTGGAGATCTCTGTGTGAGCAGAAATCCCTGGGGACAGAAAAACCTGGGGATCTCTGTGTGAGCAGAAATCCCTGGGGAGAGGAAAATCTGGAGATCTCTGTGTGAGCAGAAATCCCTGGAAAGAGGAGAAGCTGGAGATCTCTGTGTGAGCAGAAATCCCTTGGGAATGAAAAACCTGGAGATCTCTGTGTGAGCAGAAATCCCTGGGCAGAGGAGAAGCTGGAGATCTCTGTGTGAGCAGAAATCCCTGGATAGAGGAGGAGCTGGAGGTCTCTGTGTGACCAGAAATTCCTTGGGACAGAAAAACCTGGAGATCTCTGTGTGAGCAGAAATCCCTGGATAGAGGAGAGGATGGAGATCTCTGTGTGACCAGAAATCCCTTGGTGGAGGAAAACCTGGAGATCTCTTTGTGACTCAAAGTGTTTTCTTTTGGATTCACTGACGAATGGCACAAGTGGAACATGGCACCATTAATGAGCAGATCTGCAGGGAAAGAGAATTGGTGTCCCGTGGATCAAAGGAATTTGCTGGGTATTAATTCCATTTATTTACAAGCTCAGCTGCTCTGTAAACCTCTCCATGTCGGGCTGGTCCCGTTAACAGCGCCCAGGGCTGTTTTTAATCACCTTTTATTTGGAACAAAGCTGGCAGAAACGTTCCCTGCTTTCCTTCAGGCTTGGTGGCATTGCCTTCAAGCCTGGCTGGCCTCAGATTCTGGGTTTTAACCCCTTGGTGCAGCAGCAGGAGCTGCTCCAGACTGGGAATATCTGGAAGCACTTGGCACAGGCTGCAGGGAATCTGGTTTAGGTCTGGGAGCCCAGCATTTGACATGCAGTTAAAAGGCTGCGAGCTTTGCTCGCTCTTATAAATTTCTCTTGCAAGTGTGGCTGTTAAAGTTCACTTTTATCAGGCACCTGTGCCCGCTTGGCTGCTTTACAGAGGGGCTCTGGCCCCGTAAAAAGGGGAGGTTTGCATGTCCTGTTCCAGGGGTTATTGGGGCTGTTGGTGCAGCTGCACTGGGAGGGTTTGTGTTTGCAGCTACTGCAGATCCCCTGTGGGCAGGGAGCTCGTGGGGGGCCAGGGATGCACACGTGGGCTGTTCCCAGGGGAGAATTGACTGGGAAAATGGACAGGGGGAAAGGAGCTGCTCCTTGGGCTGCTGGAAGGTTGGAGCAGCTTCAAACCCTCCCTCTGGTCTGTTTGGAGTCCAGAGGGGATCCCTGGAGCTGCTGCAGGGCTGGAGCCCCTCTGCTCTGGAGCCAGGCTGGGAGAGCTGGGAATGTTCCCCTGGAGAAGGGAAGGCTCCAGGGAGAGCTGAGAGCCCCTTGCAGGGCCTGAAGGGGCTCCAGGAGAGCTGGAGAGGGACTGGGGACAAGGCCTGGAGGGACAGGACACAGGGAATGGCTTCCCACTGGGAAAGGGGAGATTGGGCTGGGATGTTGGCAAGGAATTGCTGTGTGGGAGGGTGGGGAGGGGCTGGGCTGGAATTGCCAGATTTGCTGTGGCTGCCCCTGGATCCCTGGCAGTGCCCAAGGCCAGGCTGGATCCACCTGGGACAGTTTGCCCACGGCAGGAGTGGCTCTGGGTGGGATTTAAGGTCCTTGCAGCCCAAACCATTCCAGGATTGTACAAACCCCACCCTCCACGGTGCTGCTCAGCCCTGTTTGTTACCCTGGACCCTCATCTGGGATCACCTTCAGAGAGCACGAGAGTTGGTTTGGAGGCACAGCCTGGGAGGGCTCTTGTTCAACCTCCTGCTCAAGGCCAGACCTTTAGGCCAGGCTTTTCTCAGAGTTTTGCCTTGGAAACCTCAGTGGACGAGGCTGCAGAACCTCTGGGTGTTTTCAGTAAAAACCCCTCGTGTTTTGTTCCTGCCTCTTCCTGGTGAGGGTTGAAGGCTCTTTCAGGGAGCATTTTCCTCTGGGATGCTCCAGCCCCTGACCCCGTCACTGCTGTCCCCCTGTCCCACCTGGGCAGTGCCATCCTTGTCCCACGGGGTCCCAGCTGGGTGCACTGTTCCATGGGGTCCTTGGGATGTGGTGATTCCATGGAATGGTTTGGGTGGGAAGGACCTTAAATCCCATCCTGTCCCATCCCATCCATGGCAGGGACACCTCCCATTGTCCCAGGCTGCTCCAAGCCCCAATGTCCAACCTGGCCTTGGACATTCCAGGGATCCAGGGGCAGCCACAGCAAATCTGGCAATTCCATCCCATCCATCCCCACCCTCCCAGCCAGGAATGAAGGACTGGTGGTGGGAAGCTTTGGGGTCACCCTGTGAAGGTGCTGAGGTCTCTCCTGTCCGTGAGCTGTGTGTGCAGGGCCTCACGTGGGGAGGTCCCTCCATGAGATCATTGTCCTGGAATGTGGATTTATCCATCCAGGGAGACTTGGACCAGCTCCTGCACGAGCAGGGACAATCAAATCCCGTCCCCCGGGGAGGGATGATGGGATTTATGGAGGCCCAGCCCTGCCTCTGCCTCTTCCCTGTTTTACAGAAACCTCTGAAATTTGGGAGAGCTCCCAGGTGTCCCCAGGCACTGGGGCTCCATCCTGGAGTTCCTGTGGGACCGTGGCCAAGGACTGGACACCACTGGAGGCAGTCTCAGCCTTTATTCCATGAATCCCATCTAATTTTGTTCTTCCTCCTCTCCTGTTGCTCTCCAGGGGTTTTTTTTCTCTGCCAAGCTCTGCCCACCTTGGAGTCTTTAAGATTTAATTTTACGCCGTGCTTTTATTTTATAGAGAAATAAGGACAGGCCGAGTTATTTTATATGGCAATAAGGACAGGCCGAGTTATTTTATATGGCAATAAGGACAGGACGAGTTTGCTGTTGGCTGATTGGATTAATTCCCTCATTTTATCAACTCTTGCCTTATGGAGCCTTAATATCCATCCCCAATTTGTTCCATAAATCCCAAAGAGCTTTTCTGGGAGACGTTTTCCCCTCAAAACTCCGGGTTTTGGGTGCTGCGTCCTCTCCCCGGCACCAAACCCCGCTCGCAGCCATGTGGTTTTCAAATCCCAATAATTTCCTCTGAGTCAGAGCAGCCACGAGGCCGAGCAAGAGGAGCTTTTTGTGCCTCACAAAGCCCTGGCAGGAGCTGCTGCTGCTGATAAAACATTGACAGGACCCCCCTCGCCCGCCGCTCCCCGTGGTGCCACCGCGGGGAAATGGAAATGTCACCAGGCTGGGACAGCTGAGCTTTATCACAAACAAACAAGGCTTTGGAAGCCCTCAGTGATTCCCATTTTCTCTCCCTCGGAGCATTTATTTGCTTTTCTCCCTTTTAAGCCGAGTTTATGGCTTCCTGGCCCCGCCGATTTCTGATGGACTGAAAAAAAAAATCGTGGTAAAAGAAGGGCCCCTGTGTGGCTGGGGCTGCTGAAAAGCCTCCAGGGCGTTGTTTACAGGTCAGTGTTCCCTCTCTGCTGAGGGAAAGTGAGGCTTTAATGCCTTCCACATTTCCTGGGCTTGGGTGCAGAGCATTTGGAGATGCTTTTTTTTGGTGCTTTTGGGGATTCTGACGGAAATGTTGGCAGGCAGGGTTGGGGTTCTGCCTCTCGAGGTGAGGCTGATGTGTCTGCAAGGCTCAGGAGCGGCTCTGGTGGAAGCTGGAGAGCTTCCAGAAGGTGCTGTTGGATGAGTTTGGCTCTGGAGGGGGTGGGAAAAGCTGAGTTTTTCCAGGCTGGGGAAGCTCCAGGAGCAGCAAAAGTTCGGGAACATCCCCTGGTCCCACCTTGGGTTACAAAGCTCCTGCTCTGTCCCTCCGTCCCCATGGGCAAGCAGGGAACACGGGATGGGATGGAGATGGAACAGGGACATCTGGGTCACCTCATCCCTGGATCTCCTTTCAAGTCGTGTCCTTGACTGAATTTTGGGGTGGAATTCCCATTCCTGGAGGTTTCTGTTGGATTCCCAAGGGAGTGGTGGTGGAAGGAGGGTTGGTGACCATCTCCTCAGAGCTCAGAAGGGCCTCACCTGCCTCTTCCAAGACCACCCCTCCATTTTTTATTTAATCCCCCTCCTTGGAACATTTTTTGGGAGCACAGCTGGTGTCCCTTTGTCCTTTCTCCTGCCCCATTCCCCCTGGGAGAGGCTCCTGGTGGAATCCCATCCTTGAGGGCCACCCCAACGTTCTCTGTGGTCAGGGATGCTGATTCTGGATCAGGTGCTGGGATCCCTGGGGTTTTTTCCAGCCCTGTGGAATATTCAGGCTTTGATCCCAGTTTTGTGTAGGAGACACTGGAAATTTTGCCCTCCTGAGAGTTTTTTTTCCATGTTCTTCCCTTCATTGGGGGCTGCTCCTGCAGGTGACACAGGTGGACATTCAAGGACACAGATTTGGGACAAAATGGAAGCAGCTCCTCGTGCCACATTGTCTCTGAAGGGTTTAATTGATTTTTAATGTGGATAATTGACTTTTTCCTGTCCTGTCTCAGCTGCTGGTTCTCTGTGAGAGCAGCTTTGGGGTGATTTGGTGGGAATTTGTCAGTTGGGTGTCCAAGCTCAGCCTTGGCACATCCAGGAGCTGGGGAGGGCATGGGGAGCAGGGCTGGGACAGGTCCCAGGTCCCAGAGGAATCCCACAGCTCCTCTTCCACCTTGGCCTCCAACTGAGCCTGCACAAAACCCCTTGGAGCTGGAGAATTCCCTTTGTCCCTGATTTTCATGGAGCAGGAACGTGAGGGAGCTGCTCTGCCCATGAGGGGTCAGCTTGGATTGTTGTGCTCCTGGTCAAGAAATTTGGGATTTTCCTTGGTCCTGATACCCCAATAACTCCTCCTTGTGTGCATTTTAAATCCCTCTTTGAGGAATTCCAGCTGAGCAGGTCAGGTTTGTGCACAGGAATTCCCAAAACTGGGCTGGAGGAGCCCAGCCGAGCTCGAGGCCTTGGAATCAGGGATGGGATTTGGGATTATTCCCATGGGATGTGCTCTGACCTCATTCCTGTGCTGAAAAACAGGGATTTTGATCATCACAACCAAATAATTCTGATCCTAAGTGCTCTCAGAGTGTGAAAAACACGATTTCAGCTGGAATTTCCATTTTATTTTGGGATTTGGGGTTATCCCCATGGGACGTGCCCTGACCTCATTCCTGTGCTGAAAAACAGGGATTTTGATCATCACAACCAAATAATTCTGATCCTAAGTGCTCTCAGAGTGTGAAAAACACAATTTCAGCTGGAATTTCCATTTCTTTTGGGGTTTAGCTGCAGGGAAAGGGCTGTGGGGAGGTTGGGATTTTGGGAAGGGGTTGGGAGAGGAGCAGCTCGGGGCTGCCTCTGTGCATTATTAATTTGGTGTGTGCACGCTCTGGGGTTGCAAGGGCAGGCTCCCACTTCCAGAATTTTCCCTCTGGCTTTCCCAGAGTTTTCCCAGTGTTTGACAGGCTGATCCAAGGCTTGAGCTCTTGGAAACCACTTCAGTGGGGCCTGGGAGCTGCAGGGATTATCTGAGCCGGGGCCCAGGAAGGCTCAAACCCCAGCAATCACTGCAGATCCAGGGCTAAACCTCCCTTCTCTGACTCCTCCAACTGAATCAACCTTTTTTTTTTTTTAATTTTTTTTGTGAAAACCCAGTTTTTAAATCATTCCTCCTTTTATGGGTGGAGCGAAGGGGGGCTGGGATTGGGAAGTTGGAGCAAACTCAGGTTTTGTACCAGAGCCAGGATTTATTTTATCTTACACCATCCCATGGCCGTGCTTGAGGTGGTTTCTCCTTCCCTCCTGATGTCTGTGAGAATCCAGCTCCTTTTCCTGTTGTTTTTCCAGCCTCGTCCAGGAGCTTTGCTCTTCCCTTGGCTCCTGTCTCTCTGAGTAGTGCAAAAAGAGGGAGTGGGAAGGGAAGGGAAAGGAAAAGAGAAAAGAAAGGGGAAGGGAAAGGAAAGGGAAAGGAAAAGAGAAGGGAAAGGAAGGGAGAAGGGAAAGGAAAAGAGAAAAGAAAGGAAAAGAGAAAAGAAAGGCAAGGAGAAAAGAGAAGGGAAAGGAAGGGAGAAGGGAAAGGAAAGGAGAAAAGAAAGGAAAAGAGAAGGGAAAGGAAAGGAGAAAAGAAAGGAAAAGAGAAGGGAAAGGAAAGGAGAAAAGAAAGGAAAAGAGAAGGGAAAGGAAAGGAGGAAAGAAAGGAAAAGAGAAGGGAAAGGAAAGGAGAAAAGAAAGGAAAGGAGAAAAGAAAGGAAAAGAGAAGGGAAAGGAAAGGAGGAAAGAAAGGAAAAGAAAGGAAAAGAGAAGGGAAAGGAAAGGAGAAAAGAAAGGAAAAGAGAAGGGAAAGGAAAGGAGAAAAGAAAGGAAAAGAGAAGGGAAAGGAAAGGAGGAAAGAAAGGAAAAGAGAAGGGAAAGGAAAGGAGAAAAGAAAGGAAAGGAGAAAAGAAAGGAAAAGAGAAGGGAAAGGCAAGGAGGAAAGAAAGGAAAAGAGAAGGGAAAGGCAAGGAGAAAAGAAAGGAAAAGAGAAGGGAAAGGCAAGGAGGAAAGAAAGGAAAAGAGAAGGGAAAGGCAAGGAGAAAAGAAAGGAAAAGAGAAGGGAGAGGCGAGGAGAAAAGAAAGGAAAAGAGAAGGGAGAGGCAAGGAGAAAAGAGAAGGGAAAGGCAAGGAGAAAAGAAAGGGAAAGGCAAGGAGAAAAGACAGGAAAAGAGAAGGGAAAGGAGAAAAGGAAAGGAAAGGAGAAAGGAGCGGAGCTGGTGTTGTTGGTGCTGCAATCACACAAAGCCTCAGCCAAGTGGGGAGAAGGGCAGGGCAGGCCCTGCTGGCTGCTCAGCACTCCCAGGGAACGAGCCAGGGAAGTGGGAATGCCAGGAGAGTGTCCTGGGGGAATCCTCTCTGCTCAGGGTGTGGGTGTTGCAGTCGAGTTGTGTCTCTTGCGCGGCCGTCACGCGGGGTTTGGCCACATTTGGGTTCTTGGGAGGTTTCATTCCGAGGGATTTGTGGGGATGGGCTGGATTTGAGCAGGAATTGCTTGGCTGGGAGAGTGGACAAGCACTGGGACAGCTCCTCAGGGCAGAGCTGGAGGTGCCATCCCTGGAGGTGTTCAGGGACAAGTGCATGTGGCACTTTGGGACAGGGCTGAGTGGGGATGGAGGCATTCGGACAAAACCTGGACTTGATGATCTCAGAGGGTTTTACCAACCTTTCTGACTCTCTGGGAAGCCCAGGAGAGCTGTGGCTGAAGGATTAAGTTGGTTTTTAGCTTTGGGCTCTCCAGGCCTGCGCTGCTGGGGCTGGTCCTGCCCAAAAACCCAAATCCAGGAGTCACAATCCTCCAGAAATCCCCTCATCAACTCTGATGATCCCCAAATCCCTCGTTAATTTGCTTTCCATCCCCATTAATTGCTTTAGAGCCTGGTGCTCCCTGGCTGAAGTGGGAGTTTCCCCATCCCTTCCAGGGGTCAAGAAATTTGGGATTTTCTTAGGTCCTGAAACCCCAACAGCTCCTCCTTGTTTGCATTCGAAATCCCTCATTCAGGAATTCCAGCTGAACAGGAATCTCCGGAGCTGTAACTCATCCTCTCCAGCTTTTTTTTGGGAAGAATTGAGCCCGAGCACTTTCTCATTTAGATGAAAAAAAGGCTTTATTGGGGTTGTTTTTACGCAAAAAGTCTGAAGCTGGGGTTGGTAATCAGTGAGGGGCAGCCTTTTGTAGTGCCTGGGTAAATCTGTTCCAGTGTTTACATTAGCGTGTTAATTCCTTATATTTGGGGAGTTCTGATCCATGGAAAAACAAAGTAATGAAAGGGTTTTTTTATTCTTTTTTTTCCCCCCCTCCCTCTTTCTCTCTCTCTCTCTCCATAAATTAGAAACATTCACTTTTAGGGGAGGGGAAAAAAATAATGGTGAAGTTAAAGGCAAAAATTATGGCATTTATTATCTTGAATTTCCATGACTGGTTAATTTTGCCTGTGTGTGTGTGTGTGTGGGTGGCTAAATAATCCTTCTGTTTCCGAAATCTTCCCCAGGAATTCTTTGTTAGTGCAGCGAGACAGGCGCCCACTGTGGAGAGTTGAAATGGTCAAATCCCAAATCCCAAATCCCATCCCGGCGCCGGGGATGGCGGATCTGTGGTGTGGAGTGAAGGGATTCCTCTTCTCCAGAGGGTTAATCCCTGTCAGAACTCCTGAATTCACTTTTGGGAATTCCAGGGGATGGGATTTTTGTGGGATTTGAGGCTTCTGCTCATGCAGGGTCGTGGGGGATGTGGAGAATCTTCCCAGTGGGGTTGGTGAGGAAACACCTGTGGGAATGTGGAGGAGCCTCCTGCCAATCCACAGGAAGGGATTTGGGATCATTTCTGAGTGTCTGGAACCCAAATTGCTCCCATTTTCCACCTTCATCCCTCTCTCCTGGTGATTTGTTGCAGGTTTTTGTCCTTAAGTCTTTCAGAGCCCTCAGGAATTGCTTTGCTCTTTGCCAGTCTGGGGTGNCTGCAGGTGGGCTCTCACCTCAGGGGGCTCAGGGACACAATTCCCACCTTTCCTTTGGGATCAGCCCAGGCCTGGGAGGGTCTGAACTGGGCCATTCCAGCCTCTCATCCACAACATCCCAAATCCCTCTCCCAAGGGGGATCCTGATCCCTCTGGAGCAGCCCAGGAAGGACCAACATCCCATGGATCCCCCGATAGCCCCATCTGGGGCCTGAAGCTCAGCATCCCCATGGGGAGGCACTTTGGAGCCGTTGAATTTTTTTTTATCCTGCACTGCAGGAGCTGTGGGGGGGCCCCCAAATGACATCCTCGATTTGGGATTTCATCCTGGCTCTCACCAGTCCCCCAGGAAAGCTTCACCCCAGCGCGGCCCTTTTGAAAGCCGAGGCTTTTTGGGGTCGAACGTTGCGAATACCTTGGGCTCAGCGGCATATGCAGAACAAATGTGAATCAAACACAGAAATAATTCCTTCAGGAATGTTATTTATTGATGTGGGAGCGCAATACTACACTGTTTACAATAGAGAGTTAAGTGGGATTTGGGGTTTGCTGGGAAGTTGACAGCTTGCGGTCCCGAGCGAAATTTCTGCCTTTTGTGGGATGAAAGGAGAAAAAGCTGCGCTCTTGAAATGGTTATTTAGAAATGATTGGGAAGTTTGTTCCCTTTCCAGGCCGGGGAGAGGCTGCCAGGCCTGCGGTGAAGTTTTGGATGTGAAAGAGCTCACAGAAGTCTGTTTGCATTAGAGTAACGAGATAAAGAACCGCGCGGGGCTGGCGGGGACGGGGCGGGGGCCCAGCCCTGCCCTCCCTTTCTCACGGGTAAGGCTGGGGATGGCTGGGGCTTGGAGCAGAGAATCACCCAGGAACGGAGCCCACGGAGCTCGGGAAGGGCTGGGAGATGAGGCAGAGCTGTGGGAATGAGCTCTGTCACCTCTCTGTGTCTCTGTTGGGTTTTGGTGCCTGGTTTTGGGGCAGTTTTCTGTCCCTGTCCCATCCTTGGTCACCCCCGGAGGTGCTGGACCTGCAGCGCCAGCACTGGGAATGAAATCCGGGCCCAAGGGGAGGAAAGGAGCTCCTCGTGGATTCCCTTTCTCCATTCTGTGCCAGAGGTTTTTGCCATGAGGGTGCAAATTTGGTGCTGACACTGCTGGGCTCTGCTCTGCCTCCTCCGGGGGATGAAGAGCAGGGAATGCTGAGCTCTGCAGGGATCAGGGGATGCTGGCACATCCCGTGGCTGATGTTCACCACAGTCAGCCCAGTCCTGCTCTGGGATGGGTGACATCAATCCCCTTTGTGCTCCTGAGGTGGTGAAATGGAGAAAATTGTGGGATAGGTGTGAGGGAATCCCCAGGGATTGTGTGTTTGGAGGTCTTTCCCTGGAGTAAAAGCTGAGGAAGAGGCTCCTGGAGCAGTTTTTGGGCAATCAGTGGATTTATGGAGGCAGATTTGCTGTCACCTCCGGTGGCTGATGTGTCCCTGTCCTTGCTCAGCCACAGTGAACCCAATCCTGCTCTGGGATGGGTGACATCAATCCCCTTTGTGCTCCTGAGGTGGTGAAATGGAGAAAATTGTGGGATAGGTGTGAGGGAATCTCCAGGGATTGTGTGTTTGGAGGTTTCTCCGTGGAGTAAAAGCTGAGGAAGGGGCTCCAGGGGCTCCTGGGCAATCCGTGGGTTTATGGAGGCAGAGTTTGGTTTTGTCTGGTGGCCTCCTCCATGTGTTCACCTTGGGAGAGACCAGCCCGGAGGAGAATTTAACACAGCCTGTGCTCATCCTTCCAGTGCTGTGGGCTGTGTTTGGGACCCTGCTGGATCCTGCAGGATGGGAACGTGGCTCAGATCCCGTGGGGAGCAGCAGGACTCCATAACCCTGGGCCTGCTCTGACCAGGGTCTGGATTTCATGGCCAAGGAGTTGTCCAAGGGCTTGGACTTGGCAGGAAGGTCAGGATGTGGAATAACTGCCCTTGGAGTTGGTTTTGTTACACCCTTGATTTTTGGGGTGTCTGTGCAGGGCCAGGAGCTGCACTGGGGGATCCCTGTGGCTCCTTCCAGCTCAGGATATTCCATGGTGTTATGATCTGCTCCTCTGGTGCTCGTGGCCCAGGAGGTGACCCAGGATGGTGGCCCTGGGGTGTGGTGGGGGAAGGGGACACGTCACCGTCCCTGAGGTCGGATTGTGGGTGGTGTCACCTCTCCCTGCTCTGCTCAGGGCTCTTCAGAGCTGGCTTTGGTTCTGGTGCTCACCAGGGTTTGTAGGACCCCAAAACTCTCTGAGGAGGGAAGTTTCCAACTCCAGTCCCACCAGGCTCTTCAGCTGCCGTGGTTTTGCTTTAGGCTGGGCTTGATTAAGCCTTGAGATTTTGTGAAAAATACCCTGATATGGGGAAAACCCCACCTGAGCAGGGAAGGGGTTGGGGTTGGGGTTGGGTTTGGGGCCTGTGTGTGCCACAGCCCTGTCCAGGGAATGCTCAGCAGCACCCTGGGGTCACCCAGATCACCCAAATATCTCAGAGGTGTCCCCACCTCTGGCCTGGCTCCATCCCAGCAGGAAGCGTGGCCAGGGCCAGGAGGGCTCCTGGGCATGGAAGGGGCAGTGCTGGCACCTCCTGCCCTGCTCTGGGGTCTCCTGGAGCAGGGAGGTGTCCCCTGTCCCCTCCAGGCCTGCAGGGTCAGGGGCTCCTCCTAGGGTGGCAGTGGCCTTGCAGTGGCAGTGGTGGCAGTTGCTGAGTTGGTGGCAGTGACCATGCTGGTGGCAGCACCAGCAGGGCCAGAGGGTGGCAGTGGCCATGCTGGTGGCAGTGGCCAGGCCGGGCACAGGGCCCGGTGCCACCGTGCTCTGCTCCCCAATGCCAGCCCGGAGAGATTTGGAAGCTCTGGCTGGTGCCACATCCAGCAGCGCCGAGCCCACGGTGTCCCCGGGCTGTCCCCACGGTGTCCCCGGGCTGTCCCCAC
Source organism: Drymodes brunneopygia (assembly GCA_013400955.1). Taxonomy (NCBI): domain Eukaryota; kingdom Metazoa; phylum Chordata; class Aves; order Passeriformes; family Petroicidae; genus Drymodes; species Drymodes brunneopygia. Next base: position 1,709 of record VZTZ01027933.1, on the reverse strand, counting down.
GGTGTCCCCGGTGCCACAGGCGCTCGGAGCACCCGAAAAGCCAGGCAGGGGGGCAGGAGTTTGGGCGAGGTTGTGCAAGAGCTCCGCTGTCAGATGCCAACTATTTGTTTACTCCTTTCAAGACGCAGCTTAATGAGTTTGTTGACGAGGCCCGGGCGGAGCAGCAGGAACCCATTTGATGGTTTGGAGGAACGGTCTCTGCAGCCTTTGCTTACACAACACCGTGACCTGAGCAGCTTTTGCACCCTGCTTTTGTTAATTAAACCCCCCCTGAACCTTTGCCTTCCAATCCTCAGGAATAATTGGATTGTCTCCTCGTTTGCTGGGGAGTTCCTGCGGGTTGTTTGCAGGGGATAATTTGGGGCGGGCTCCGTGTTGTGGTGGCGCTCGGAGTGTCCCTGTGCGGTCACACAGGGGGTGACAACCTGCAGGATGGGGTTTGGGGCAGGTTCAGGGCTAAAATCAGCTCTGAGCAGAGCTCCTTGTGTTCCCTTCTCGATTCTCCTGTGCACAGCTGGATGGAAAATGCTTTTCCCTGGAGTTCTGTGTTGGATAATGGGAATATGGGAATAACCCGAGCTGCTCTTTGCACAGGAACATCGAGTGCAGGTTTTATTCAGGGAATGAACACTCCAGGGATGTTCTGCCTGATCATTCCTGGCTGTGGCTTTGACAGGAGCTGGAAAAATCCCTATAAAAATCAGGTTTGGGATCCTCCCATGAGCATGGGAAGAGTTCTGAGCCCTTCTGTTCTCCTGGCTCCTGCATTGTGGGATTCCCACACCCCTCTGTGGGATCTCTGGAAGTTCCTAGGCTTGGTTTTCCTTGATGGAAATATCCAACTGGAATATCCATACTGGGATGGAATTCCCAGAGCAAATGTGGCTGCCCCTGGATCCCTGGCAGTGCCCAAGGCCAGGTTGGAGCAGCCTGGGACAGTGGGAGGTGTCCCTGCCCATGGCTGGGGGATGGATTTGGCTGATCTTTAAGGTCCCTTCCCACCCAAACCATTCCATGATTCCACAATTCCGTGTCCCAAGGGATTGTGATGGGCCTGGCAGCTGCTTGGTGTCACCTTCAGGTGACACTTGGGATCCTCTCTGTCCTGGTCCTGCTGCTCCCTGAAATCCCAGCACGCTCTGAGCAGCTGATTCTTCTTCCAGAAAATTTGGAATCTCGTGCTGATCCATGTTTTAAATCCCTGCTGAAATCCCCCACCCTCTGCTCATCCCCTTCCTGGGGCTTTCCCAACCTCCTCATCCCCCTGAAGTGACCTTTCCCTTCCCCCTCGGTCTGTTCCTATTTTAGTCCTCGTGGGAAGAAGCCCCAAAGCCAATCCTGGAGTTTTTATCCCGTTCCTTCACCGATTGTTGTTTATTTCCCTGATTTTTGGTGTTTGGTAGCGTTTGCCTCCTGCAGCTGCTTCTGAAATACTGAGAGCTCCTTCAGTCCCCAAAATTCCTGATCAGTGCAGGGTCCTGCTGCTCTATCCCACTGTTCCAGGGAGGCTGGACAGTGTCCTAACAGTGGTGAGAGCCTGGAAAAGTGGGAATTGTGGAGACAGAATTCTCTGGTGTTTGGGAAACGAGACCTTTTTGGGTTTTCTCAGGTTTTGGGAGAACAGGGATGAGTTCACCACCGGCTCCTGGGCTGTTCGTGCTCTGAATTTGAAAGGTTTAAACCTAGGAAATGATTCCTGGAGCCTGGAA
>VZTZ01027902.1:64009-94413 GCA_013400955.1 Drymodes brunneopygia | reverse complement strand
ATATCAACCCATCAGTTTTCTCAATTAGCCCTTTGAATTCTCTTCCCCCTGTCCTGCTGCAGTGAGGAGTGAGCAAACGGTTGTGTGGTGCTTAGTTGCAGACTGGAGGTATACCATAAAATTCATATATACAATAAACCTCCAGAAAGTCGGCAAATTAATCTTTACAAAACACATCCATGTTTTATATTTTGTCTTCTATCATTGTAATAATGTGGACCTTTTCAATTTCCCATGTAGCTAAAGCACACTACTTTGTGCAGCGATTGCATTTGAATAAATTGTTTTAAGGTTGGTAGTATTTTTTTGCCATTACTCTGGGTCCTCTGACAGAGGATGATGAATAACATTGTTAAAGAGAATTTCATGATGAACAACCTCTTCAGAGTTTCTGATTTTTTTTCTTATCTTTAGTCGGGGTGTTGCTGTTCGTAATTTAACTCCCTATAGGGATGGGACCTGGATACATAAACTTCATTCCACATTCCTACCTTCCTTTAAGGAAGAAGCGAGTGTACACCTAAGGGAATGAATTGATGTGTGATTTACAGGCTGGAGGGCATAGGCACCAGGACCAAAAATTATATTGTAGATGAAACCAATGTAACTGAACACGAGCCCACCTTCAAGATGGCCACTGCTCAGTTAAAATGATTTTTCTAAAAATGTGAAACTCATAAAATTCAATGCAATCTTCCAGCTTGGACTGTTCTAATTTCACTGGGATCATCAAAGCAAATTTTGGCAAGTTTTAATCTCTTGCAAACTCCTGCTGAATGTTAAGTTAAATCTGTCATTGGGGAATCATTAACACATAATGATTATTGTATTGTTGTGAAGAGGCATCACTTCTAGTATCAATTTAAGTTTTCACACACACTCTAAAGCAGGAGGAAACAGTTATTCAGAAGGTTTATATGTGCATTTCTGTGCCTCTAAAATAATGGGATTTAGTTTCGTTTTATTTTTTATGCCAAAAACCCAGAACTTTTATTAAGCCAAACTCTCAAATACAATTTTGCTTCCATTTTCAACTGAAGGGCTTGAAGTCTTAGTTCCAGAGAGGGCTCTGTAGTCCCTTCAACCCAAAAAAAATCTTGGGTAGTAGATCATGTACAAGTGACAGAACTGGTCAGCTGAAAGCAATTCCATTGTAGGAAATCAGCATTAATCAAGTTTAGAACTCCTCTATTCTTTCTAGAAGTTGGACTGGACAGTTAAGGCACTAATAATGCACATCTGCCTGACGTACCTCTGCTTCATATTTCTGTAATGAATATCAGTGCAATAGAAATATGATGAGATTATAATTTCCTGATAATTTGGGAATTGGGTGATCCCAAATCTTGAAGAATTTCAGACTTTGCTACCAAACCTGTTCATCCACATATAGTAATAGTCTCAGGTTCCCCTCAGTCTTAGCCGTAATTTATTCATTTCTTATTGTCTTGAGCATGATATAAAGATGTCCTGGAGTCTGAGACTGCTGTTTTCCAAAGGAAAACATACCACACCAGTTGCGAAAAGAACAGGTATGGCAAGAGCAGCCTTCCAGCACCTAAAAGAGGTATATAAGGAAGGCTGGAGAGGGACTTTCGGCAATGGCAAGCGGTGATAGGGCAAAGCAGAATGGCTTTAAGCTGAAAGAGTGTAGATTTAGATGGCATATCAGGAAGAAATTCTTTACTGTGGTGGTGCTGAAGCAATGCCTCAGGTTGCCCAGAGAAGTTGTGGGTGTCCGAACCCTGGAAATTTTAGAGGCCAGGCTGGATGGGGCTCTGAGCAACCTGGTCTAGTGAAATGTGTCCCTGTCCATGGCAGCAGGATTGGAAATTAATGACCTAAAAGGTCCCTTCCAAGCAAAACCATCCTGTGATTGTATGATTCTATGAAAATTGTCAAATACATTTGGGTATATAATTAAACAGCTATTCAGCACAAACATCCACTAGCAACAAATGCAGTCTAAAATGTCACTTATAATGCAGTCTGTGTGAACACCTTATCCAGAAGGTAAAGCAGTCCTTTCCAGTGATGTGACTGTATGATACAGCATTGTCCTCTTTGTCATGTGTTCACCCAACATATCAGCTCATTTAGCTCAAACAAAATTTCTGTTTATTTGTTCCTTTGAAGCTTCAGCAACACATTCAGCTGTAACGTGTTTGAAACGTGATGAAAGTATAAGGCATTCTTGATAGAAGTAAAAGCATGATTAAAGAGGTTGTACAATAATTGTCAGTCACATTTTGTTAAGTCATTATCCTGTTGCAGACTTCTGTTTAAGAGGCCTATCTCATTACCAAAATATACACAGCTATAATTATATGAGAAAACAAAATGTTGTTTTGTCTTTTGACTCTAATTTGTGTGTGTGTGTGTGTGTGTGTGCATGTGTGTGTGTATATATGCACATGCTTGAACACCTGTTTGTCCCTCTCTGTGTCCACTTTTCTTCCTCAAAATGTAGTTGGAAATGCAGGTCTCTAAACCAACCAAACCAGTCCTAGGTGTGTGTTAAATTCTACCAAAAATTTGTCCTTAAATCAGAATTATATGACCATTTGTTGTATATTTCAGTTATTCCAGATCATGGATTCAATAAGGACAAAAAATTTAAAGTCTCAACGACTGAAGAAAATATTTCTTGAATTATAGTAAGAATGAAAAAAATGTGGAAAGGCTATTCAATGTGGGTAATTGAGTGTGGGTATTTCCTTGAACAGCCACCCTTTGATATGAAGCTATACATCTTTGGATGCTGCCTTAGGAAGAGGTAAGGGTCAAACCTTAGCTACAGTGTCTGCAAAAGTTGCATGCAAAATCTTGTCTATTTAAACAAAGCCTGTTAACAAGAAACCTCTATTTTACTACCTTTTGTTGTTGTTCAAACTGACTTAGATTCTACCAAAAGGAGGGCAGAAAGGCTGCTTTGCTCTTTCTGTAGAAGGAAACATACTGAATTTATCCATCTACATTTTTCTAAGAGAGAGGACTACAGAGGGAAAAGAAGTCATATTGCCCTGATTTTTTAGAGTGCTGTGTTTATAGTTGGTGGCAAAGGTTCTCATGGATTTTGTGTAAACAATGCGCGTTTCTATAACCGGCCAAGAACAGTTTTGTACTTTAGGTGTTGTTTTTCATTCTTCTTTCTGGGGTGGAGAATGTGATGGACTGTGTTTCTCACCTATGGAATTTGAGAGGTGGCGGCCTCCTTTTCCAATCCATGACTGTCTGTAAAAAGGTATAAATATAAGAATAAGGAGAGGCTGGGTCTCTTTTTGCTCTCTGCCCAGCCTTGGTGGCTGACCTCCTGAGTTGCCTATTTGTCTCGTGTCCAACAGAGCGACAATATTTTACATACAAATCTCATATAAATCTCAGACCTTCACAAAGAGTAGCTCAAAATGACAACACTCTGTAAAAGTCTTATAGCTAAGAAGTTAGAGCCACTTGTAGGGCAAAGTGAAAGGGAGAACTTCTCAGTTACCCTGGTGAATAGTACTTTGACAGGAAACTTCCTTTCTCAACAGCTCAAATGTGAATTATTCAAACCACAAAATAATGAATCACAGAAGTGATGTTGTTGTTTTTGATGTTAGTGTAAGGAACCTCTGGAGATAGCATAATCCAACCCCTCTGATTAAAGCAGGTTGTTCTGGGTCTGTCCAGTCCAGGTTGGAATATACCCAAGTTTGGACACCCCACAACTTCTCTACGTAACTTCTGTTCAACCAGTGTTGCAAAAATATAGTGTTTTCTAGTTTTTTAATGGAATTGTGTGCATGTAGAATTGTGCAGAGAACACACCAACCTGTGTTCCCATCCACTGAGCCAATCATCGTGTTATGAAAACATATCAATCTGGTTAAGTCGGATTTCACCTTCATAAATTGGTGTAGACAACCCAATTCCCTTATCCTGGAAATGGAAGCCAATCACCACAAATATTCCATCCTGCCAACCTAGAGAAGTTATCCACCATGTAATTGCAGTGTCTCAATGCTGGAAGCAAATAGTATGTATTTTATGACCTTGGATATGAATATGTGATTTGGTGTGGAAAGTCCTGAAAGCCACTACACATTTAAATGTTAGTGTCTTGCTTTGGAGGCAATGTATTCAACACCCAAGAGAATGCAGGATCTATAAAAAGAATTCAAAATCTGGAAATTACCATGATCATAGACAAGTGGAGATAACGAAACAAGCTGTGTTTCAGTTTGGATCTGAGATAACTTTGTTTGGGGTACATCAGATAAACTATTCAGAATGTAAATCAAAAGACTTTTTCTTGTTAAAAATAAATGAAAAATTACTAATATTGAATCAATTTGGACTGAGTTTAAAAGCCTTTGTGATTCATGGGAGGATTTAATTTATCAAGATTTTTGTGAAGAACTGGATGGGAACCATTACTTAAAGCAGTGAAGATTAGTTTAGTGTAAATACTAAGGTGGGTAAGGAGCAGGTTGATGGGAGAATTATAAAAGCTGTGTTGGAAAAGGAGCTATAACTGAGAGGGAAGATATTCATAGAGTAGGTAGTTAGAGGTGTGTTTTCTTTTCATGAATAAATTGATTGCAAGACCGGTCAGCAGGCAGAATATTGTACAGGGTAAATGGGATCATTCTGAGGGAAAAAAAGGGGAGGACATTTGATAGAAAAATTGCGATTCAAGCCTCTAGGAACTTGGAACATAAAGTCCACTTTAAACTGAATGCTTTTATCTGGAATTTATAAGGAGACTTCTGTTTCTTCCAGTCAATCACAGGACACCCTTCAGTACAATGTGTAATATGATCATGAAAAATACCAAATCTGGTTCTATAGCCACATGAACAAAAGTACTAACACCGCCATCATTTGAAAATATTAGCACATTTGCAACAGGTATTCCTCTCTTAGAATATTGTGCACAGTTCCTAGTTCAGAAATTCATATTTAATAATTATCAATGCAATTGGAACTAAAGAAGAAATAGCTATGCAAATAATATATGGAACTGAGAAAACATTAGTTAGATTCATTGGAACAGATCTTCCTGAAAGTTCTGCTAAGGCACATGAAGAAAAGGAGGGTGATTTGGGACAGCCAATGTAACTTCACCAAGGAGAACCGTAGCCTGGCCAGCCTAGGGGCATTCTACAGTGGAGTGACTACATGGGTGGGCAAGGGAAGACCTGTGGCTGTCATCTACCTGAATTTCTGTAAGGTCTTTGACAAGGTCCCCACAACATCCTCCTCTCTGAATTGGAGAGAGGGGGATTTGATGGGTGGACTGTTCAGTGGATGATGAATTGGTTGGATGGCTGCATCCAGAAGTTTGTGGTCAATGGCTCAACATCTAAATGGAGATTAGTGGTGAATGACATCCCCTAGGGTCTGTACTGGGCCCAGTAATATTCAGTATCTCCATTAGTTGTATAGACAATGGGATCAAATGGCACCCTCAGCAAGTCTGCAAGTGACACACAGCTGAGTTGTGTGGTTGACACACCTGAGGGGCAGAATGTCATCCACAAGGACTTGGACAAGTTTGAGAAGTGGACTCACAGGAACCTTGTGAGGTTTAACAAGGTCAAGTGCAAGGTTCTGCATCTGGGTCAGTGCTGCCCTCAGTATCAATACAGGGAGGGGGATGAAAAGCTGGACAGGGGCCAACAATCTGCTTTTACAGCTCAAATAGCCAGCTGTAACCTGGACTGTACCAATAGTGGTATAACCAGGTCAAAGGACTTCTCTTTCATGAGGCCCCACCTGGAGTACTATGTCCAGCTCTGTGGTCCTCAACACAGGAAAAACATGGACCTTTTTGGAGCAGATCCAGAGGAAGGCCACAAAAAGATCAGAGGGCTGGTGCACCTCCTGTGAAGACAGGCTGAGAGAGCTGGGGTTGTTCAGCCTGGAGAAAATCTGCTCTGGCAGGGCATTTCAGTATTTAAAGAGTGTTTATTAGAAAAATGGGGACAAGCTTTTTAGCAAGACCCGGCATGATGGTACAAGGGGTAATGGTCAAACGATAAAAGGGCTGGTTTACCCTAAATAAAAGGAAGAAGTTTCTACAGCGAAGGCAGTGAGGCACTGGAACAGGCTGCCCAGAGAGGTAATAGATGCACCATTCTTGGAAACATTCCAGGTCAGCATAGCCTGGGCTCTGAGTAACTTCAGAAGGTGAAAGGTGTCCCATCTTATTGCAGGAGGGGTTTAACTAGATGACCTCTAAATGTCCCTTCCAACAAAACCATTTTATGATTCTGTGATATCACGAACTGTTTTACCTAAGAAATTTAAGCAATTTACAAAAGGAATTATAGAGCAGCCTGATAGAGCAGAGGAAAAAAACATAATCCAGTCCCATTTCTTATGCTTTTGAGGAGAGTTGATCAAATCCTTCTCTGAAGACAATATTACTTTCAGCAGTTCCCTGAAGATTTTGGTATCCTTCTTGTAGGATATCTTGTCAGTTGATCTAAGGAATATATCATGAATGGACCATTCACTAAACTCACACAATAATTCTTGTGAGATAAAGATATTTACAAAAATTTTAGTAGTACAGCTACTCATCAATGTTGCTTTACTGTCACCACAGTTTTGAGCTCTGGCTATGATTTTGGGATTCACCAGAAGGATGGTTGACTCCCTGGGGTTATGGGCTCCTTTTTCTTCCCCTGATACATTGTGATAAGAGCTCATGACACAACAGATATAGGGAAGAGAGGAGCTGGAGAAAAGAACTGGGGGAAGTTTATAGTATTTTTTCATTAAAAAGACAGGTCTATACCTCTGATCAAAGTTAAGAAAAGTCCTTCCATGTTTGTGGTGAATGACATCTTTCCATAAGAATTTATTAGTTTGTATCAGTGGACAGTCATTCAGGCAGCAAAGCTCTGTTAGATCACTCGTTAATCTCTTTGATAATGTGGTATTGTTCCCTAATGTACAGTTATTCACCTTTTGTTCAGTCTACTTTTAAATGTCAAGAAATGGGGTTTATATTATTCCCCTTTGGAGATTACTCTGCAGATTAATAGGTCTCAGTCTCTTTCTTTGTCTTCTTTTCCCACTTCTCCTCTCAATACTCAGCCATTATTTTCCATTTCTCAGTTTTATCCAATAACTCATAGCCATATCTACTATTACACTAAATTAATTCTTACCTTTTTTTTTTAAACTAAAACCTTTCAAACAGCTTCAGGCAGCTATCATTTTCCTCTCCACATCTCTAGGCATGTTGCTATTCTTAAAAACCAGTGAATAGAACACAAAAGGAAGAGACATTTAGTGACTATAGATCTCTCATATTAGATTATGATTTTAGGTTACTATGTATAAATTAGTGTTGTAAATAAGATATGGCTTATGCAAGAAGTGAGAATGTAGATAATGAATTGCTTACAAAGGTGATTTATACAGCAACAATATGAAAAATTTCATTTTGCACATCTTCTGCATGAAATTTGTCCATATCCCACAGAAACTAGCTAATGCTTCTCAGCAATTGTGTCCTGACTTAATCAGCACACACGGCCTCAAATGAAGACTTCCTGAACTTTTACCCCTTCTCTTACTACCTAGTAATTATAAAATTTAAATTGCTTTGCTTCAAAATCTACTGTTGTCACAAATTTCTTATTCCTCTGGAAAGAAATTAAAATCATTCAGCCTTAGTACACAAAATTTAAAATTAAGCAAGTAGGAAAAACAAGCTACTACAATTTTCCCCACAATGAAAGCAGTTTTTAAATACTCTGCACACACATTGCAGTAAATCCTAACCTGCTTTTTTTTTTCAAATACAGATTGGGATGTATCATTGTAATCAATGGGAGGGTATTCATTTTGCTTATTTGGTGAGGGTGAATATATAATATATCATATCATATCATATATCATATCATATCATATCATATCATCTGATAAGAATACAATACCTGCTGCTGCCTTTTGCAACTACCCTCTTCTTTTATTCTACAGATATCCCTGCTAACACTTAGGGCCTCAGGTGTTACAAACCTTTAATAGGAAGGTCATATTAGACTCTTTTTTTAAGGAAGGGTAGGATTTCTGAATTATTTTTCTTAACTGTCTTCTGTGGAAAGATGACCAGAGGTGACAAAAGAGCAGAACCAGTGTCTATCTATATATATATGTTTATAAACAAATATAGATGTGCATGTGCTTCTGCATGCATATATATACATATATATAATGTAATATAGTATGCAATTTAAAGTCTGATTCTGTTGATTGTATAGGCTAAATCAGCATCCTCATTAAATCAATTTCAAAGGGAAATGAATATATTTAAAGAGTGAGACATGTCTAACATTTCTCTTGATGAGCTAAATCCATTTTAAGTATACTAAAGTCATCAGAGTTACTGTGGGGATGCAGTCGTCTCGGTGTTTGCATAAGATTATGAATGTACCAGGGCATTTGTTAAGTATTGTTCCAACTAATTACACTCACTACTTTTCACTTGCAAATGCTGGAATATTAAGCCATGCTCCAGCTCTCAGAGATAATGCTGCCATTGGCTTGGACTCTGTTTCTGTGGATATATGTGCAGTACAAATGGAGGATGTGAGCAAAATATACTTTTAGGAACTGAAAAAAAGCTTTGAACACTACGTTTTCAGGAATGTATACACCAGGAGCGAGATTATCTTACCCCACCAAATTCTTATTTTAGTTCATAGGGAGGAAAGAACCTTTTGACCTTTACATGCCTGCCTTTTCTACTGCTGCATAGAATCACAGGTTTTGTGTTGGAAGTGACCTTGAAGATCATCTAGTTCCAACAACATCCCCTGCCATGGGGTCTTCTGCTAGACCAGGTTTTTCTAAGCCCCATCTAACCTGGCCTCAAACACTGCCAGGGATGGATCATCCACAACTTGTCTGGGCAACCTGTGCCAGTGTCTCACCACCCTCACAGTGAAGAATTTCTTCCTAATATCCAACCTAAACTTAACCTTTCTTGGTTTTAACTCATTACCATTTTTCTTTCACTATATGCTGCTCAAAAGTCTCTCTCCAGCACTCTTGTTGATGCTTTAGGTACTGGAAGGTCCTATATGATGTTTCCAGAACCTTCTCTTCTCCAGGCTGAGCAACTCTGACTCAGCCTTTCCTCACAAGACAGCTGTTTCATCCCTATAATAATCTCTTTATTTCTCTTTTACTTAGTATTATCATGCTTGTATTTTGGTGGGGGATGAGTGATGGTCATAGTTTGTCAGCTGCTACATGCTAGGCAGCTTATTAAAATGGGTAGGAAATCTACCAACATTTGCACATGGATAAAAGTTCCTGGAAAAATCTAGTTTGACCTCAGATATTTGGTCTTGGTATCTTTTTCCTGTAAAATTGCATTTAGCCTGAGAAAATTGTACAATATCCTGAACTAAGATAACATAGCGATCAATAACTGAGACATCCTCTGCAGAAGTACTGGTACCAGTTAGGAGCAATGAGGCCTAACATTTGAAGGGAGGATTCCATTTTCAGCATAAGCAGTACTTTGTTCAGTATTGCAGAAAATCAGAAATGGTGTCTGCCTGCCTCACATATTGAGCTTACTGTTACAAGGTCAGAGATATGACCGAGAGAGCAAGCAAAGCATGATATAAATATTTTTTGTCTAGATTAGTGGATGTGGCTCCTATGTTTAAGTAGAAGTTTAAATGGTTTGTATTAGGAGAAAAAAAACCAAACAAACAAACCCAAATTAGAGGCAATTTAGTCAATTGCTGATTTCATTTTTATGCAGCTTAGAAGTGTTTTGGTGTGGTTACTTTGAAGAGTAAGTTTTATTGTATGCCCATGCTCATACTGCCCACCACCCTCAACCTCACCAGGCTAATTCCAAACCCAGTGATCAATCTAGGCTGGATCTACAGAGAGAGAAATAGATAGCAAGTCTCAAGTTTAAGTGGCTGGGTATAGAAAGGAAACTTTAAGAAGGTCTTTATTAAAGAAAAGCTCTGGCATTACTTCAATGAGTATCTATTACATACCCAGTGTGGACACCCATCTACAAACAACATCTACTTCTTGCCCCAGGGGAAGGGAGTTTTGATCAGGGTGAGAAGACACCAGCTCTATATCCTGGAGTACTTGAGAGTTGCTGGACACACATTCGTAGGAATACACACTACATTAGTTTTGTTCACTGAGACACTTGCATAAATCATCTCACAGGAGTTAGCACGTGAGGAGAGCCCAAAATCAGTGGCGGCCAGGATCTGATTCTCAAATGAATAAAAAAAGAATAAGGGGATTTATCTTGACAATATTCAAGGTATTAAACTGGCAAATGTAGCTAACTGTTTCTTGAGATAGCATAACAAAAAGGAATGCCATCTATTGAGGCTTGTAGGAAATTATGAAAGGCAACTATCTAGTTCTAATCTCATTTTTATTTCAAGCATGCAAATCAAAAGCTTTCTCTGATATTGTTTCCCACTGCATTTTCATTTGTAAGCTAAGGAAATACAGGGTCAATGAATAGACTGAAAAGTGAGGAAAAATTGACTGGATCACCAGAGTCAAAGAATGGAGATCACCATGCAGCTGGCTGACAGCAATGAGCAGAGCATCCCACAGTTCAGTACATCCCATCCTGTTCAACACCTTCATCAAAGACCTTGACAACTATCTAGTGTACCTTTAGCAAATATTCAGGTGGCTATTAACTTGGAGAGAGGCTGAAAGAAACTGTCAGAACTTCCAGCCAGAGTGGCCTAGACAAACTTGAGGAATAATGTAACAAAGACATTATTAGACTCAGCAAGAAAAAGTGGAAAGTTCTACACATATGGAAGAGTAATCCTAAGCATCTGGACAGGATGGCAAGAGTTTGACAGAGTAATGGCTGCACTGAAAAGCTTAGTGACTGCAATGGTCTCCAATGTGGAATATGAGCCACTGAATGTATTTTCACCAGAAAATTGAAATAATGCACATTGAAAAGTACTGCCACCAGATCAAAGTAAACTATCATTCTCTTCCCAGCACTGGTGAGATTTCACAGAGATCAATACCTGGTCAAACACAAAAAGTCATGTGAAGAGGGGTTGTGAGGTTCAGCAGCAGCCAAGGGCAAATGGCTGGTCCACAGGTAACAATACCTGGTCTTATTTAGTCTAGAAAATAGAGCCCAACAGGTGGCTCTGACATCGGCCAAGAACTGCATGGAGTGGAGTTTCAGAGATCAACCCAGACTCCTCCTGGAAGTGAAAGATGGCAAAACAAAGTATAATGGAATAACAGCCACACAGTGTGGCTTAACAGGTTCAGATCAGATATTAATTTAAAAAAAAAAAAAACACTTGGAAGGTAGTACAGAATTGGAACAAGTTACCCACAGAGGCTGTGAAATGTCCATCCTTGGAGGGCTTTAGGACTCTACCAGACAAAGTCACAGGATGCACCACGCCTAGTCATGGGGACACTGTCGCTGTTTCAAGCAGGAATGTGAGCTCAGAAGTCTCCTCCAGATAACTTTTCTATGAATCTGTTGGTTTATGAATCTGAGGTCATGTTTCTCCAGTGATTCACAGTGGAAAAGTTGGTCAAGCCAATAATTCCTGTTAAGATGGAATTTCCCTGCTGTGAAATTAGATCCTTTACATTTTTAATGCATATGAATTATGACATATCTTTAGTTCAGGAAATGAAAGGAAATCACAAAGCTTGGTTTAAATATTTGGAAATCCTACCTGTGAATATATTGGAACATAAGCTACCTCAGCGAAGGTGCAAATTGGAAACAAGGAAATGGTAGAGTCTTAATTAAGGAAAGAGTGGAACAGTATTTGGAGACTAGGATCATAAGTTCTTAAAAAAAATAGTGTACCTCTGACCTGTTCAGATTCCTTGAAAAAGTTAATAAAACAGTACATAAAGGTGACTCAGTGGACATAACTTACTTTAATACTTCTTCATAAGGAACTCAGAGAGAATAAATCTCCACAGGGTAAGAAGCATAGTCTTGAAGTGGATTAGAAATCATTTAAGTGAAATAAAACAAAATGAATGGCTGTTAAGTGAAGGATCCTTCTGTCTCAGTCATGCTGGATCAGTTTCATAGGCCCAGGTGATGTAAGGAACGGAACAAGAATGTGAGCAAAGTATTAACATATGGCACTAGGCTGTCTTGAGATGGAAAGACACATATGGTACCCTCAAACATACAAATGCATTAATACTGATCGTCTATACTGCAGTAGCCTCAGCTATTGTTACCTTGCTGAGTTAGCATTTACACAATGCAGCAAACACTGTGTTTTCTCCAAGCAGTTGTCTCCCACAAAAGGAGTGACTTCATGGCAGTAGGTGAAATTCAGCACTAGCAAACATGGGCAACATTCATTGAGATGAAAATGAAATGCCCAGGCAGTTCTAATAAAATTAACTTTGAACTTGTCTTCAATTCTGTATTCCCCTCTGCTTTAATTTTCTCGGTTCTTGTCCATTCTGCTTTCTTCTTCTTTAGGAGGTCAACATCTGCAAATTTCCCCCAGAGCTTCTCTCTTCCTTGGCTTAATTTTTCAAGGTGCAGGTGGTTTCACTGACTTCAATGTGTAAGTCCTTCTTTCTGTTTTGTTGTCATTCATCATTCCTGAAGATCAAGCACTTCTTTCTTCTGTGATCTTTTGCTTCTTTATTTCTGTCATTCCATACACAAAGACCTAAGTCACACTCAGCTTTGTTTTGATTTCTTCTTTTCAGCCTTAAATGGAGTTTAACAACCTGCCTGGTTCTATGGATATTGGCTTCCTGAATAAGTAGAGAAGCCACTTGCTGAGGAATTTTAAAATTTATTTACTTCTCTTTCCTGTTATTCATAGTTACAAGACACATTCTCTGCATTTTTGCTTCTTGCACCTGTCCTCTTTTCCTTTATTATGTAAAGTTTCAGAGGTTCAGGTGAACTTTAGATAACTCTTAATGCAAATGAAGCTGCAACCTAATCTTTCTGCAGAGGTTAACTACTTTGAAAAGTCAATGGCAGCTAACACATACCTCTCAAAACTTCCATTTTCACTAGGCATCTCCCTCACTTCATTTTCTGGAGAGTTTTCCATTTGTGTACTGAAGCTACACTGCTGTGAAAATCTTTCTGTAAATTTGTACCTGCACAAGCACGATAAAGACAAGGGAAAATCTGTGTTTACTTGGAGCTTTTGATTTTGCCAGTGATGGTATACACAGCTCTTTTGACAGGGAAATAAACTGTCCTTCCAGAAAGACTAAAGATGTAAACTTGCACTCCCAAGAGCTCAGTTTGCATCCACACCAGGAAAATGCCCATGTTACGCTATTAGGCACTTTCCTCAATACCTAATTAACATGAAAAAATAGCTAAATTATCCCAGCCTTTGAAGAACCTGATTTCCAGAGAACAGAAGGAAGTAAGGCACTTATTCTTAAATGTCCTATGGAAATGATAAATTTAAACATCTACAATATAAGAGGAGTAATTGGGGGCTTCTCCTAAGTAAGGCTAAATAAAGACACAAGCAATGAGAGGCTCAGATTTACCAATTAAAAACCAAAAAAATCTTCATGGAACATCTATCAGGATGAATTTATTTGAGTCTTCCTTATTCCCTGTTTTTTTCTGATAACAGTTTTAAATGACAATAAAAATATAAGTTATAGGAACATTTCAAATTAAGTGAACCCAGCTGAAATTGGGAAGCAAATTTTACTTCTCACAGTGAGTCTGATTGCCCATATAGATATTTATTCCTTTGTGCTGATATAAATAAAGTCTCTGTAGCTGATAGATATTTATAATGATAGCCAAGACAGGGTGGTCCTAGGTGAAACTGTAAATTGGTTGTGGAATGCTTTTTTATTTTCATATAAGCTTCTTTTCTCCTTGTTTTTTCCCCAAAAAATTGAAATACAAAGGAAGCATGGGTTACATAGTTCTGAGCTGAGGAACATTCAAGGTAGAGAGCTTCACTTTGTCACATGAATAATCTTACTAATATTTCAACATTCACAGGCTGAAGAGGAAAATTTTTGTTTTACTCATAGTATTGTTGCGACAAATCAGGAAGTTAAGAAGGTTTTCTATTTGTTCACAATCAAGGAAACTTGCTGAGAAAAATGAACAACCCTTTGTAGCAAGGTACTGCTACCTGACACCTCTTTTCAGTGTAGGATGATAGAGCTGTTTCACAAGAGGCTCCCTGACTGACATTTGAGTGGGTGCAATATAAAAAAAGCCTTGCTTTTATCTTATGGGTTGCGGTGTTGTGACAGACTTTGGATGTCTTCATCTCAGAAAGTATCTGAGGAGGGAGGTAGCTTGTTATGCCTCTGGCCTCAAACTCAAATCAAGATCCAATTCTGCTCTTCAGCACATCATTCCCACCTCTTTCAGGTTAGATCTTCCATGGGATTTTGCTGCATAATTTTAATTTGGATTCATAAGTCTCAGTGGAAACAGATATTTTTGAAGATTCCTAGGTCTAGCAAATGTTTTAATACTTACAAGCTTGACTACTGCCTCTGGCAAGATGATTTGAAGTGCCAAAGTTGTCATCTGAATGAAATTCTGGAATTCAGTGAAATTTAGGAGCTACCTTGAGTTACTCTGCAAGCAGTTCTTCATTTACCTATTTGTCTGAATATCTGAAGTTCAGGCAGCGCAACAGTGTTCTTCAGCCACTGCAAACTGAAAGCACCAAGTTTTTCACTGATTCAGACACAAAACCAAGAAACTTTCAGTAGTAACAGTCATTAGTGTCACTGTCATTAGTGTCAGCAGTAGTAGTAGTAGGATAAGGTCAAGGAGAAGAGGTGGTTTTCATACTTTTTGTTATGGCTTAGGGAGTTCCTTTGCAAACTAAATACCAGGACCTTCTTGTCCAAAAGTGAACATTAATTTTCGGGAGGTGAGAGGTAAAACTGAGTTAGGACTGATGTGGAAAGAGGGGCACCTTCTGTCTGTGCTGTTTAATCTGTACCACAGTGCAATCAGGAATGCAATAAGACAAATAAAAGAAGACAAGAAGCAGCACAGCTTTGCCTCCCAAAGATAGGCAACACTTACTGGAGAAATGTCTATCCTGAGGTTCTGAATCTACTCTCAGAATAGCTTGTATGTTTTACCTTCAGGAGTTACTGGATGAAATGCAGAATTTGTATATTTAGCATGTTGCTAAAAAAGTCCTTACCACAATCCAGAAACTAAAAATGCCCTTGCCTCAAGCTGTATCTCACTCGTATCTGTATGGCTCACAATCAGCTACAAAATCTTTTTTTAGACATAATGGAACATAGTAACTGGAGCCTGAAATCTCTAAGCCCCTCATCTGCCTGAAGGCCTGAAGTCAACTTTTCAAGATGGAGCGTGACCTTCATTCTCAATAGATCTTCATCTTTAGGCAGCATCTTTTGTAGCAGTGGCAATTGTTCACCACGGTATTTACTGCAAAAGAAGTACAGAAGAGAATATACCCCGTGCATGGAAAAGTGCCTTCACTCACACTGCCATCCTCCCCATTTCAAGGAATAGAGCACAAACAGAGTGAACAACAGCGCTCAAATCAATAAGGACATAACACCCACTGTTGTCACAATTCAAACAGCCACAGGACAATCTGTTTTAAATTAGCACAAGACAGATTTATAGTAAGTCTAAAATTCAGTGACTGACTTATGGAAAGTCTCAAGCCAGCTTTAAGACAATCCAGGCTTCAGGGTAGCAGTGGCACCATTAAACCTACTGTGAGTAACCATCAGAGTTATCTTGAGCAGATTTCCCAGTCTGTGTTGTCATGGGGTCCCAACTGCTATGTCTGGAAGGTAATTCAGCATGTTAGCTCTAGCCTTTCTCAGCTAGTTACAATCTAGCCTTTCTGGGTTGCACTGCTTATTGAAAAACTAGGGATTCTCCCAGGAACATTTAAACAACTCAGTCAAGAGAAAAATGCAAGTAAGAAACCTTTCCACCAGGTGGCAGGTAGTGTCACACACTGGGATGATCTCAGCATCAGGCATTGGTATTTTTAGCACACATTTTCAACCTAAAGAAGATATTTGTTGTGGTTTTAAAATGTGATATATAGATTCGAACTGAAAATGGCTTCTAGAAGGAGGTTTTGACCCAAGCTGGTCATGATCCGGTGACAGTGACAATTGTCTTGTAGGTATGATAAGAAATTTATAATTATGAAGGCATAAAGTCCACTAATTTAATATCTGATCAAAATGTTCCTTTCATTACCCCTGTTTAGCACCTTGTGTCCGATTCTTGCATTCTAGCCAGTGTCTAGTTATTAAATGACAGCAAAAGGGTGTCTCTAAGATCATGGGGATAGCAGTGATGGTGCTTATGGATTGGAAATGAATGTTGTTTGACAGTAGCTTGGCATTACTCTGTAAAATGCGCGTACGAGAAATTAAGAGAGATTATAAATGACTGAATTGCAATTGGCATATGAGTAAGGGTTTTGGCAACAGCAGGGGGGTGATGGGATAAAGATAACTTCTGGCAGCACTCCAGAGAAAGCTCTATGCATGGAAACGGGCTGAAAAGCTGTGAGAGGGAAAAAAATAACCTCAGAGTCAAGGGCAAATCTTGGAATTTCCATCCCTGAAAGCAAAGTGAAGAATGACAATCACAAAGCTAAAGACACAGGAAAGCAGTAACTCTTATTCCATATTGTGCCTTCAGGCTTTGAAGGATTCAGTGGCAAAAAGTTATGGTGTAGCCAAGAGATGACAGAGCTGAGACAGGCAGATAAATGGGAAACTAAAGGATAAAAAAGTCAAGGAAGACATAGAAAAGGCTGTCATCTAAGGAAAATGATGACCTATATAAGTCAACTGTGGCCAGAAACCTATAAGGTATTTTCATGAAATTTTCAGAATATATTGTCTGGAGGCTTTTCAAGAGTTCATTTAAATACCAAACTTGCATCTTAATAGTTCACATTTTTATGAAGGCTTAATTATGACAAGAATCTCAAAATCATTACATGAAATTGTCACCAAAATTCAGTTTGACACTTTTTTTTTTTTTCATATTTTACAGTTAGCCAAAAGGTTGACCATGGGCCAAGACATTCCTTGCTCTAACCAGGTTCATTTAGCAGACTTATACACAGAGTCATTCTGCTCAAAATAAGAAAGGATAATCGTACACAACCATTACAAAGGATTCTTATCTTCAAAAGCTTTGTTACAATGATTTAATCTTTACAAACATCCATAAAGAGAGAAACTGAGCCAGAGACTG
Source organism: Drymodes brunneopygia (assembly GCA_013400955.1). NCBI lineage: Eukaryota > Metazoa > Chordata > Aves > Passeriformes > Petroicidae > Drymodes > Drymodes brunneopygia. The sequence continues at coordinate 77,144 of VZTZ01027902.1, read as the reverse complement.
CTCAGGGGTTAGAAAAGTATTGGTGTTATGTAGAAGATGGAAGTCTGTAATTCTCAGTGTCTTGCTCTGAGATCAGTGGATAACACCTGGATCATGCCATAGGAAATCGTATAAGGACACAGAAATCCATGTAGGTTGCTGGTTCTGAGGTAAGAGAGGACATGCTTCCAAAAGTCATCTAATCTCTTACATAGGGGCTGGTTATGACAGCCACCTGTATACCAACAAACCTGTAACAAACAGTCCCAGGCACTGGATTTCATCTCTCCTATGATACAACAGTTAGACTGGGGTCTAAGTAAACTCTTGTTCCCCAAACTCATTCTGGGCATGCTTCAGGATTTATTATGGGTCTGGGACCACAGGCAGGTTGCATGTAGCTCTTCTCTTCACAAACATGGGCTGTTATGTTCCAGTTGAGGTCTGAACCAAGGATCACTCTTGGACAGACACTGACGACATTTGATGTCCANATATATATAATAGAACAGCTATTATAGATATACTAGAACAGCTTTCCTCTCTTCTTGAAAGTACCTAGTTTCATCAGGAGTTACCATTGTGCATTTATGTGCATCTACCTCCTTCCATAACAAATCTTCCTGTTTCCCTTAAAAGAAACACCTGAGAACAGCCACCTATTTTTCCCATCTTGTTCTCCAAGGATTCTTCACCCACCTCCATCACTAGAACGACAGTAAGAGCTTCCTGGAGACCACCATTCAGTATCCTTTGGCTTAACAAAGTGATGAACGTATTTCTTTCTATTTGTCCAGATGCAGTGGGCTGATCTTGTTTTCTTCCTCTGTGAAAAGGAAGCATGTTCACAGTACTAGACTGTACTCAGAGTACCTTTTTTCTTTTTTTTACTATGAAATCGCCTACCTTCACAACCAACTACAAAGAAAAAGAGACACTGTGGTCTTGCATATTCCTTAAAGACGTGATTAAAAAGTAGAATATAACCTGCAAAAATTCCCCTCCAAATGGAGCTGCCAGAAGCGCAGGAGTTCACACTTTTTTTCTGTCTCACACTTCCAGCTCCTCCATTCCCTCTTTCTCCCAGCCTTGTCATCCTTGGTAGACCTGGTTTCTCCTCTGTCACCTGGAGCAACCACTCTGCATTCTGCTGTCTTGTAGATTCAGCAGCAGGCTTCAAATCTCTGTTTATGCCTCAGTTCTCTCTCTCCTGTTCCTCCTCACTTACTTATGATTGAAGCGTGTGATTGTATTATTTACAGTAAGTCTGTAAAATGCTTGTGGAAATATTTTTCCTGGACAGAATATCTGAACTAAATAATTGCATTCTAAGTACTTCTCAGATTCCTTGTGGGAGATGGAAATAAGCATAAATATGCAATTTGCCTTATCTTCTTATTTCCTTACCTTTGTAATCTTAGACAGGAAAAAAGGAAGCCAAGTTTTATCTGACTGCAAAACCAAAGGTCACACACCTCTGAATATTAAACATGTTTTTGCTAGGAACATTTCTGTTTTTTTCAACAAGACACTCAAACCTGGTACCCAAAATTCATCATTAAATGGTACTACGATGATTTTTTGCCTGAGAGGACTGAGTTGAAACCACTGAGATGAGTGGCAACATCTCTAAGTTAAACCTTATTTGAGAAATACTGTATTGTGGCTGTCAAATTCACTCTTGAAAATAGCTGTGAACACCCTCATACATGTCATTTTAGAATCAAAATATAAAGACAGCAATATTTACCAAAGGGCATTAGCTCCAGAGGAAGGTACCTACAGGGAAACAAAAATGGAAGGGGAAATGTCGGAAGGAAAATAGCAAGGAAGTGATGAGCATGGGTCAATCAAATGAGGAAGAAGGACCAAAATATTACTTCAAGACATAATGAGTAGCACAGCCTGTGAAATTATCTCTGAGGCATAACGATTCCCTGTGAGATGCACGACAACAGATCGCAGTACCCTGAATCTTGCTGGCAACACCTGTTAGGGAGAGAATCCAGCATAAGTTGTCCATCTAATTTACTGCGTCTGAGTGAGATTAAATTCTACAAGGAAATGGGGGGGAATGCTAGGACTGGGTGGTTGCAAATGTCCCACTGAGCATGTAAAAGGCAGGTTCAATCTCTGCGAACACTACTTTGTTAATCTGTTAAAGTGATGTTGGCACGTCAGCACGTTAAAGCAGGGGCAAAGAAGCACATTTTTTATCTTCGTCTTTTTTAAAATTCAGTGGTCCTGGCACTGTCATTTCTTCTGCAAATAAAAGCCCTCCCCAACTCATTTACTGTTCCTTGTTCAGAGTGTGAGGCAGAGGGAGTTGTTGGCCCTTGCAAATGATAAAACCAGCCTTGCCAAAAATCCCTGTTGAGCTGCTGGTCAAAGTCTAATTCTTTTGTTTTCAAAAAAACTGTCAAGTGCAGCTGAGCCATTTCCTCCATAAAAATGAGTTATCTTGCAAAAGACCTCCCTTTTGTCATTATTCTCATACATAAAGTTAGATTTGTTTATAAATGAGTTTGCATGATGTATATTCTACCACAACTGTCTGTATTATTTCTAGGTGCAGTTATTAAAGCAGAGCATAAAAAAAGCAAGGGTTTATTTTTATATCACAGAGAGTTTCTTCAGGAAAAACACATAAACCTGTTCTTGCAAATTTAGCCATTTCTTATAAAGAAGCCATATTTCTATTATATCTGTTATCACTCCTGAAATAAAAAAGATTTAAGTATTACTTATAATTTCCGGAGGTCGGTTTTACATTGAAAATATGAATATTCAATGTCATCTACTTGGTTAGTAATAAAAGTGGCATAATTATAGGTAAATATGCTCTCCATTGTGGACAGGAAGCACAATAAAAAAAAAACCCAACTAATATTCTTAAAAGTGATTGCTGATTTGAACTGCTGATTTGAATGTAACTTGGTATTGAAGTTCAAGAAAAATCTTTCAAAATCCTGAATGACCTTTTTAATCTAAAAAATAATAATCAGATAATACCAGGCTTTATAAAGCATTTGTCCTCACTGTGGTCACTGAAATGAATTGCTATTAAAAATAAATAAAAAAGGCACATCAACTTTCCAGCTATCTCTGTGTGAAACCAGTGTCTTTGTAGCTAGCCATCACACATGGAAAAATAAATGCAAAGCTTTCCCAACCTCAAAAAATACTGGAATAATAAAAATATTGGAACAGTAAAAAGGTATCATTGGCTACTGAATGCAGTATCAAAATCCATCTGTAATTTATTGCAGGGGTTCCCCCCCATATGCACATACTGGGGTTTGAGATGGCTGAAGGTGACTTTAATCTCATTCCTGTTTGTTGATATCCTAAAACCCTTTTGAGACTGAGGAAAACAACAAAATACAGTGCTGAGGGTTGGCAATTCATATCTTGTTCCATGTTATTAGTCTGAGGCCAGCAAAAAGGGAATTTGAGTGCTTTCATGACTCCTCTAAACTGAACACATTTCTTATTATCATGATATAAGCTGGGTAGTCAAATTTTTGAGCACACTTTCCTTAATCTTTTTTTTCCAATCATAGTGAAGAATTTATTTTACACAGATTCTTTTTTATTATATAAATGCTCGCTTACCATCACTCTGAACCAAGTTTCCCTGTCCCAAAACGGGTCATTCTGCAGGAATTTTGTCTAAGTGATTTGCCTATCTTTCATTGCATATCTGAGCCCTAAAATAACAAATTAAAATGAGTGAATGGAATACAGGCTGAAAGAGGCATTAAAAATAGGTTGTGATGCCTGCTCTACTTACAGCTATGTGAAAATAATCTTACACACCTGCTAGTCATTTTCTACAAGTATCATCATGGAAAGACCCTAAATTTCTACAAACACCTGAATTAATAAAGTTTCATACATCAAATAGTTGGATATTTTGATCTTATCATCAGTGTTGGTGAAGAAACGCAGGTTCCAGAAGTGAAGAAAGCCAACAAATAATGAGTTGGAGTAACAGTCCTAAGTCACTGGCCCAAAATCTTTCCTCAAAGCACAAGATCAAATAACCTCATAGCACGTGGTACACTGTGATACCTTTCCACAGCTGTCAGCACGTCCCATTTTTGCAGACTGGGCTTTTAGCTCCAGTTGCTGTTGAGTATATTTGCCAAGAGAGCATCCGTAAGTCTGAAGTCCAACTGATGCCTCAGTCATGACAAGGTGCTAGACTGGTGTTAATCATGAGGCAAAGGCAGCAACTGAGGGAAAAGGGGGAGGCCAGATCAGTCATATGCATAGATAACCTGCTGAATACAAATGGATGCATTTTTTGGATTTTTGAATACAAAACCACTCTCAAATTCTCCCCCATGCACTGTATGCAGCAAAAAGAAGTTCCCTACCCATCTACCTGTAATGATCAGCCCAAAACACCTCTGTTCTACAGTGCATTCTGTGCCTTCTGTAAGTCTTTCCACACAGTTGGATTAAGATGGACTCATGTTATGCTTCAGTGATATATTATTCTGCACAAATATTTCAATAAAATAAAAGCTGACACTAATAGAAATTCTGGTCGTCACTGACAAGCACCTGCAACACATCAAAAGGAGATAAAACATGAAATCAGCATGCACCTCAAATGCTTAGGAAGATATGCAAATGTCAGAGAAGCTACAATCAGAGCCATTGCAAAATCACAAGCAGCAGGATGAAAGAACAGGGTTTGTAATCTAGTCATCATGCAATGATTTTCTTCCTGCTGCAAAGCTTCTTAATTACAAATCTATCAATTATGATGCTTGAAAAGCCCTACCTCCTACTCAATGAGCATTTTCAGAGGCCAAATGCCACTCTTATCTCCTGGAAGGATAAAGAAAATCTTTGTTGTAGTTTGCAAGTTTAATGCCACTCACCTATTTTGGTATCCTGATAGGAAAAGGGGGAAATGATAGAACAAAGGGTAATGTCTTCAAACTGAAAGAGGGCAGGTTTAGATTAGATATTAGAAAGAAAATCTTTGCTGTGAAGGTGGTGAGGCACTGGCACAGGTTGCCCAGAGAAGCTGTCGATGCTCCATCCCTGGCAGTGTTCAAGGCCAGGTTGGATGGGGCTTTGAGCAACCAAGTCTAGTGGAAGATGTCCCTGTCCACGGCATGGGGGTCAGCACTAGATTATCTTTAAAGACCATCTTGTGCCAGCCAAATTCAAAACATTCTATGGTTCTGTGATAGGGAAAGAGAGTTCCCTCAATACAGGATTTGACCTGTGTCTACTCTTTGCATTCCCATGAGCTCTCTATATAGATTTAATCTCATTTCATAATCTCTCTGGGAGAATTCCTGAGCCTGGAGAGATTAATGGCAACCTCTCTGCTTTAGTTCCCAGGCTGAGGTATGGAGATGGCACACGAGGGTATTGTAAAATGAAATTTGGGCTACATGTGTACCTTAATTAACAGATGCGGAGCTCCACTGCAGAAATTGCTGCGTTTAGTCTTAAGTGAAAATGTTCTTGTATATGTTGCACAGCTCATAAAGTGTTTTGGGGTTTGGGAAGTAAAAGTTTGCATAAATCAATGTGCTTTTATTGTGTGATACAAAATTACATACTTGCACTCAAAGTCTGGAACAAGGAAAACATTTTGTAGGGTCATTTCTTAATTCTTTTATTAAGACAGTGCTTGCTTGTTTGTATCCTTGTATATATGGGATGCTTTGACAAAGCAGATCACTATTTTATTTCCCTTTGTTGAGAACCCCTCATCACTTGAGCATCCTTAGATCCAGCAAGCAGATGTGCACTTTCCATGAGCTGAGCATAGAGGTTTGACAGATTATAGTAAACATCCTTTCAGTATGTGCATGGGAACCTTTCTGATAGATGGATGAAAAAAATGGGTAATTCTTATTCAAAAGGGACAGGAAAAAGCAATTCTGCAAAGCACTGTTGAGACTCCTTGATTATTCCTCCAGTAAGCATACAGTTTATAGCAGGATTTTACTAATGATTCTCTGTCTAATTGCTGTCTGTGGTAAAATAATTTGGTTTATTTGTAACACTGTGGTCAGGAAGAATTCTCTATATGTACAGTCCTTCTGAGTGAACTTTGTATTGAAGAGGAAAAGGAAATACTTTAAAATATCTATTTAAGTAGTTAAGTGTCAGCCACTTTACATTCAAGTGTTTACTGCCTAACAATTTTTCCCTTGACTTGACTTTACCTATGTTCTAGAATGGATCTACAAAAGGGCTTACATGTCATGGATTTTTTTTCCTTTTTAAATTACTTCAACTTGATCAATCAGCATTAGATTTTCCTGAGATATAGCAAACGCAAATTCTCCCACCTCCTCTGAGAAGCCCTCCCCAGTGTTTTTGCATGTGTTTTTGTGTGCGTAAGTAACACGGGGGAAAAAAGCCAAAACTGTAGTTTCTCCTTCACACACACAACACCCTTCTCCTCAGCTGTCCTCTGCTTTTGACATATTGCTGGGACAATTCCAAGGAGGCTTGTTTTCTTGTTTTACATTTAAGTAGGATTTTCCAGCCAAAGACTTCACTTGGCACTTACACATAAGGTTTGTAAGAGTACGGTGCCTCATTTCTTAAACAACAAATAAACCAAGGTGAAACACACTAAAGTACACTTCCACAGGAAAATTTAGTAAGTTAGAGATGGAAGATGGGGATAGCAGGGCATGTTTCCTCTCCTAAATGTAATTAGGAATGGAAGCAATGTCATTTCTGACAGGGGAAGATCGATTTAAATCCTTTGATTTTTATCATTGCAGGCTTGGGAGGAAGAAGGCTAATTATCTTCCCAAATTAATAAAAAAAACTAGTATCTGAAGTATACTCTTACCTTGCCATGTGCTACAAGTATATTCTCATTTAATAACTTCTGAAGTCCTTGGCAGCTCTTTCCTAGACTTCAGTCAGATCAGACACTTGCTATCAATGAGAGGATTTACAATTAATGTCTAGTGCGGATAAAGTAGGACATCCATAATTACTCCTTCTTGTTACAAGTCATTTGCTGTTTTAACCTTTTGATTCAAGGGTGCTGAAGAATGCAGGCTGGTCCTCAAAAATCAATCCTGACTTAGAATTTCATAATCCATTTCTACTGTGGGAGAGATTTGCCTGAAACCACAGGAAGCTGTTTCAAAGAAAAACGAATATGACCCTTTCTTGCACTCTTGGTTTGCTTTTGTCTAAAGCAGGAGAAATATATTTTGTTTGGGTTTGGGTTGTGGTTTTGGTTTTTTTTCTGTAAACTGTTTCTCACAAAAAGGAAAAAAGGCTGAACACTGAAAACACCATACCTTGCTATATACCTGACCAAAGCATACACCATTCAGTTTGCATCCCACAACCCGTGATGAAGAAAGGTATCTTTAGCAGCAGCATGCAACTACAGGATAGGATGTCCAACACTACTTCCTATCAAAATTACTAGCAAGCAGAACCTTAATGCCTAAACCAGAAATTAAATCAACCCCAAACAGGTCTCCTAATAAGGAACACCATTGTTTTCCCTCCTTAAATCTTGTTAATAGATTTTGTTACTATCCTCAATATTTTAAGTTGACTGAATACAGAATTTTCAACCTACTCATCAGGTAAAAGCCAAAAAGCAAAATAGATCCTTTTGCATGACCAAAGTAAAATCTCATTTAGTTTCTCCTAATTATAATACTTTGGACAACAGCCATACTCAAGAATTTCTCTTTCCTCTGGGATAAATTGGTCTCTAGTCAACAAATGTAGAATTGAACTGCTTTGTTCTTTTTATATATAAATCTATACTTGGAAAATCATCAGCTAATTTTAGTCTGTTTGGGTTGACATGATCTTTGTGCCAAAAGTTATATTTGCATTCTAGTTNCATATATATACACATATATATAATATATATATGTGAGTGTTTCTATTTTAAACATATGTGTGCGTGTGATTAACTCAATGCTGACCAGTTTTCTCTAGGGTATAGAGATTCCCACCATACACAATTCATGGACAAAACACTTTTAAATGGGGATTTCACTAATAGCTCTCTAATCTCACCATGTCAGCATTAAAACACTCCATTGTTTATAGCTGTGTCCATGTAATCAACAATCCTATTTAGCTTCACTTCCTGTTAAATGTAACTGATAAAATTCTCCAAATATGGAAATTCTGGGTTGTATCATTTAGAGGAGGACCTGGGTTTGGCTCAAATACGCTTATATAAACCCTGGAAAAACTGTTGCAGCTGAGTGAAGTCCTTTGTTCTTTGGTAGCATACAATAAACACAAAACCCCTCTACCCACCACCTCAAAATTTTTTGGTCTACCTTTAGAATTTTAGAAATATTTTAGTCACCGTCAGCTCTCCGTATCTCATTATCATAACTATTTCTATCAAATCAGGTTTTTATGATTCAATTAATTATTTATTTAATTATAACAAAACCATCAGAGATTTCTCTATTTTTCTTCTCTGAAGAGATTATAAAAACCTAAACATAAATAGAAGTAAAACAAAACACAGGATTTTGGAACTGAACTTTACTCATTATCAGTAGTGTTTATATCCTTTTGAAAAAAGAAATCTCTCTGAGATTTCATATCAAATGTTCATAGTGTTTCTTAGTTGCTTATAAATTCTATAGTCATTCTTTATTCTAAAACTCAAAACCCCAACAGTGGAAAAGTATGCCTTGTTTGTTGGGTGTTCTTGAATATTATTCTCTTGCATTTTTCCTCCCAATAGTCAGCTTTTTTGAGTGATTTGGTGAAGAACTGACTGCTGAAGGGGTGGTTGGTGTCGCTGCAGAAAACGACTGAGTATTTTGAGAGTCACAGCAAAAGCAGAGGAAAGAGTTTGATTAGGCTGGGTGGTTATGCTGGGTTTTTCTTTCAATGTGTTTTGGTTTGCTTTTTAGTCTCAAACAGATCATTTGCAGCATTCTTTGGCAAAGCATACAGTTTTAAAGACACAATGCTGAGAATAATGATTTCAGTGAAACGTAAGCTCAACTGACGACCACATTTCTGATATAATTACAAACTGATATCTCAGCTGCACTTCTTCTGAAAGCTGACAAATCTTTTTAATTTCATGAAATCCAGGTCAGCCTATGAAAATACAGCCAGAACGAAGAATTCTACATGGATTTGACATGAAGCCAGACAAAACAAAGGTTTTGACAAGCTTTCTTATTTTCTATTTCAAAACTAAAACAAAACAGAGGGGAAGGATCACCCACCCATGCAGATTAAGAGTCTGAAAAATATTCAGTGTACTCCTCAAACTAAAAATTTCTGAGCTGTCTAAAACCAACCCCCTGGAAATGCTTGATTCCATGTAATGAAACCAAATAGTGAGATAAAATTATCAACAAATCTCTACTATGCACTTAAGGCAACATTTTCAAGCTTTAATTGGTTTTGTCAGGTAGTGTACAATGCCTTCATTACCACAGGCACAGAAATACACAATACCTAGTAAATAAATACATTAGTAGGGATAGTCAGCACCTAGAAGATACAGATTTCTTGATTCAGTATTTCAGTTATATGAAAATTTACTCTAAACTCACAGAGTCTCATTCTGTCTCTGGAAACTCAACGCCACACAGATCACAGAATGACTGAGGTCAGCAGGAAGCACTAGAGGTTGTTTTGTCCAATCCTTAAAATGAAACATACTTGTCCAATCCTTAAAATGAAACATACAAGAATACAAGAGTATTACTTGGGTGCTGTAATACTCTTTCAGGGACAGAAACAAATATTTTGGTTGAATTCCATATAGCAACCTTTAAATAAGCCATTTGTGATTATTAGCTTTTGTAGCCTCCTCTCTTTACCTTATCTTTACAGCGTCTGTAACAAAGGATTATAATATTTACATATGAGGCATGGAATTTTGTCCTGCCAATCTGAAGCAGGTTTGTCTGGTCCTACTGTAATAAAATAAAGGATAGCACACTGAAATCAGTTGTAGACTCAGGCATTTGCTGCAATTAATTTCCTCCCTTTGCAGATAATTGACTCCCTTGTTTTCCCTTTTGAGGGCAGCCAAAGGACATCACAAGAATGGAGACAAGGAGAGAAAAGCAAATAATATGTTTCCCTTCCCTTCAGCATTTTAGTGCTCTTTGTACACTTTTTACAAGATGGTTCATGTATATATACTGTAATATATGCACGTATTGAGTGGCTGGCCCGTGAATAGCAGCAGTGAATTGCATTTTGTGTATTCCAGATATATGAGACAGGGAGAGAGATTCATTGATTGAGTCTCTGTATTTTAAGTGTTACTATATTTACTAGATAACAAATTAGAGATTTGTTAGACAGCAGGCTAAGTAGCTGTCTGTGAACCATGTATTTATTATGCAAGGCTCTTCCAGAGTCACTAGAAGTTGAAAAGAAAGGCTCACTTGGATGTGAAGGGGAATTCAGCTTGGAGCTGCTTGGGGACCACAGTGATGTGTCTAAGTAACAGTCAGAGTTAATAATGGTCCCCAGGTTACAATTCTGGGGCTTAAATATGAACTTTTCAGAGATGTTTGCAAACACTAGTATAACTATACAAATGGATAGAACATAGCATAGAGAGTCTTAACAAAGTTCCCATTGGTATCTTCTACATCAGTGCTATTGGAAACACAAGAGAACACAGTGAATCTGATTTCCATTCCTTTTACTCACCTGCTAGATAGTACATTATATCCACTGTGTGAAACTTCCTGAATGGAATGCAATGGTGTCTAGGCACAAAACTGTAGACCATTTCATTTCCTTCCCTTTCCGTTTTGATATAAAAGGGACTTTCATTTCCTGTCTTGAGCAATTTTGGGGTCCTGCTCACATTGGTGATGCTCCGCTCAAAAGATGGCAGCTAGTGACAGGTGAAAAATGATGCTGCTGTAAAAGTTAGGAAGAAGTAGGAAAGGATATTGTGAGTCCTAAAGTTCAAGCAATTCAAGCAAAACAACAGGTCACAGTGAGCAGGAGAACATACCAGTCATGCTTTCCTCTAGCTTGTTTTTCCTTACCATCTGATCTGATTTAGTGGATCACTTGGAGGCTAGATCATCTGGTATTATCATTGACTGAAAGTTTTATATGGACAGATCTTAATGTCAACCTTGTCCTTCTTACAAATGATGCTATTGTATTTAAAAGAAGTTAGATCAAATACTAGAACCTTACTGTTGGTATCTTATAAGGAATAATAAATATAGTAAAATTTAGAAAATTGTGATGGTTCCTTTCACTGTTCTCTGATCCACACTAATTCTAATTTTAAAAGTCTTCATTGCACACCAAATTAGAAATGCTACTATCAGGTTAGGAAAAAAGGTCCCTGCTTCTCAGCATCCTGGCTCTGAGAGAGACCTGGAACAGATGCCTGGGGAAGGGTATAGGAAAGCAAGCTGATATTCTTTCTAGGACACTCTGCCGGGTTCCAGCTCTTCATGGGAGATTTTATTTCCCTCTGGATGACTTTGTCAGATCTGGAAGCTAAAATTGCTGATTCAAGTGTAAAATGGGGATTTTGAAGCTAAAAGCAAATCTAGCTGGAATCTCTATAGGACTGTCTGCAATGCTGCTACTCCAGTAAAAGCAACAAATTTCTATTGAAATCAACTGGATTTATGTATGACTCTCTGCAGGCAGAATATGACCCTGTGAAATTTCTCATCAATATATAAAAGTAGGTGCTTTCCCAGAAAAACAACTTCTTTATTTCTCTGTGATCACAGAATCATGGAATCACTCCGTTTGCAAAAGACCTCTAAGATCATCAAGTCCAATTGCTAACTGCCAAGCCCACCAGTAAACCATGACAATCTACACATCTTTTGTGTACCTCCAGGGATGATGACTCCCCTGCTTCCCTGGGTAGCCTCTTCTAATGTTTCTGATATATGCCATTGGCCTTCTAGGCCACCTGGGCACACTGCTGGCTTATGTTGAGCAGTCTTTGAAGAGCACTCTCAAGTCCTTTTTTACCAGGCAGCTTTTCAAGCACTGGGCTCCCAGCCTGTAACACTACCTGGGTTTGTAGTGACCCAAGTGCAGGACACAGCACTCTTACATATTGAACCTCATACGTCTGCCTTTGACCCATCAATCCAGCCTGTCCAGATCCCTCTGCAGAGCCCTCCTTCCCTCCAGCAGATCAACACTCCCACCCAAATTAGTGTCATCTGCAAACTGAGGGTGACTTCATTTCCCTCATCCAGATCACTGACAGAGATATTAAACAGCACTAGACTAAATACTGCGCCCTGGGGAACCCCACCAGGGACCAGCTGTTAACTGGATTCAACTCTATTCACCACTATTCTCAGGGCCTGACCATCCAGCCTTTTTTTTTACCCAGAAAAGAGTCACCCTTCCAAGCCCTGAGCAGCCAGTTTCCCTGCGAGAATGCTGTGGGAATGGTGTCAGGGGCTTTATCAGAGTCCAGATAGACAACATCCACAACTTTTCCCTTGCCTTCTATGTGGGTGGTGTTGTTTAATCCCAGCCAGTCACCAAGTCCAACTCAGCTGCTTGCTCACTCCCTCACCAGCAGGACTGGGGAGAGAATTAGAAGGGTAAAAGCTGGAGAATTCATGGGTTTATAAACACAGCTTCATAGGGAAAGCAAAGACCATGCACACAAGCAAAGCAAAACAAGGAATTAATTCACTGCTTCCCACAGCAGGCAGGTGCTCAGCCATCTCCAGGAGAGCTGGGCCCCATCACAGGTAGTGGTGATTTGGGCAGATAAACACCATCAATGCAAACATCCCTCCTTCCTCCTCCTTCCCCTCACTTTATACACTGACAATGATTTCATATGGAGTGGAATATCCCTTTGGTCAGCTTGGGTCAACTCCTCCCAAGTTCCCATGCACCTCCAGTTCCCTCACCAGTGTGGCAGCACAAAAACCAGCAAAGGCCTTAGCACTGTGCAAGCCCTGCTCAGCAACAACAAAAACATCTCTATATTATCAACTCTGTGTTCAGCACAAATTCAAAGTATAGCCCTATGCCAGTCACTATGGAGAAAATTAGCCTTAGCCCAGCCAAAACCAGCACATTCCACCTTTTATTCCATACCATGTACATCATGCCCAGGTCCCACACTATTCAATACAACTTCATTAATCATTAACCATCCCCC
>VZTZ01027902.1:0-63982 GCA_013400955.1 Drymodes brunneopygia | reverse complement strand
CCCCCCCCCATTCTCGTTCTTGGCTTTAATGCACAGATATTGTTCCCTTATTCTATGGACTACCCCTGGAAAACGTCCATGAAATGTCCACAGAATGTCTGTTGAATTGGTTTATGCTTTTCCGGAACACTGTAATATTAAAAACCTTTTCAGTGGCATCTGTGGGATTAATAAAATCTGTTGTTTGCAAAGATCTTGCTTTCATCACAGGTGATAAAATATACAGAATTTTCTAGTATGCATGTATTGTATTTAACTCAAGCTACAGAGGACATTTTTAAAATAAAGCTTAAATGAAAGAATTGCTTCAGCCGTCAATGAAATGTTCTTTTAGGGGTGAAACACAACAGCTGTTTAACATCACAAAGCAATATCATTGAATAATTTAGTTCACAAATTTGAGAAGAAAGGAATATTTATTCAAGGGAAACTCCAGATGGAAGCTGGGAAGGCAGATTGTCATTCTAAGATGGTGCTACAATTTTAACTAAAAAAAAAAACAAAACCGGTAATTCCTGCAATATTTTTACTCCTTCACAGTGTTCTGTAAAATGCTAGATAGCAAGAAGATTTTGCCCATTACAAAACATATCACTATAATTCTGCCATTATAAGACTAGGCATTACTGTCTCCTTTTAAGAAGATTCAGAAGAGTGCCACAATTTATATCAGAGAACGTGGGGACATGAGATTAATACAATGGATCAGATGATTAATCTATTTAAGGCAATGTTTTGTCTGCAGCATTAGCTAGTATCAGGTGTTTTCACAGATATTGCTAGACATTAAAAGTATCAGCAATATATAATCTGCAAATGTGGAATAAACTATTAACCAAATTTAATCCTAATTCTCACCAGTTAGTTATTGACTTAAATTTAGTGTATATCCGTTTTCTAGGTCAAATTTCTCTAATGCCACTGTTAATATTTTCATAAACAGCAAAATATTACAGGAATATGAATTTTGTGGCCATTGAGCAGATTATGCATAATCTTTTTATATATATATATATTACTGATGACCTTGTAGATATGTGCAACATGGGCTGAAGAGAACTTCAGCAGGCAATTTCCTTGCCTACAGAATATGATCCTAGTAGGGTATACTTCAGTTTGATAAGCCTAAAATGAACCTTTATTGTGTCTGAAATTTGAATTGAAACATGCTCTGGAAAGTTTGATTTTATATTGTGTCATCAGTTACTGAGACCAGTTTTAGACCACCAAGAGCTTCAGCTGGTCATACCCAATTTTGCTGTTCTGACAGGAAAGTGCATCTTTTTAATTCCCAAACTTGTACTAACAAAGTCAATCACCAGAAAGTTATTTAAATAGAAGTCTTAAAAGCCTTGAGGCATAGAAAGTTATTGTACCTTACAGATACTTACAAGAGATGACAGTAGCAAAAGAGCTGTAAATCAGACAAAGAAAAAGAAAATTTTAGAAAAAAAGACATGTAAATTTTCTGAAGTAGGGAGCAAAGAAATCCCCAGAAAATTTTAAAGAACTTTAAGTATATCTGGATAAGGAAAAGGAAGTGGAGAGGGAAAGAAGTTCAAAGTCCAGGAAAGATGAAACGAAAATGGAAATGTAACCTGTCTATTTGGAAAAGTGCTCTTAAGGATGTATTATAGAAATTCTTGTGCTGTTTTGAAATCCTGACTTTGAAATCTGACTTTTAAAACTGGTCCTTACAAAAATGCACTTGAGATCTTTTCTATTATGAAGTGTTGCACCTCATTAAAATGAATGGATTTGGGATCCTCTGAGTTCCTTGAGCTCCTGCCTTCTTTAACATTGTTTTGAGGTGTGTTGGGCTTTTGGGCCCTTCCACTTGAACCAGTTACAAGTGCAGTTTGGAACTTCTGATCTTTTGTAAGATCAGGGTCTTACTCTCTGCAAGATCCAAGGTGACAGTAAAACATGCTTTCAGGAGAAAGGTCCCTCAGTAAATAAAAAAAGTAAATCTAGATTTTGAGGACGGCTAGCATGCAATGTTAAGTTCTAATATGACCACTTATTTTCTGCTACATTAGCGGAGAGGATAACTTGTGACACAGATTGTTCTGACATGATACAACAGTTCCTGGAAGGTTCTTCATGCCCCAAAGAGCTTACAGTCCAAGGTAAGCAACTACCACTGAACACAGCAGCTGGGGAAGCAGAAGGCAGTAGTGAAACCATAATCAGTGAGATAAACTGATGAGTCATAGTTCATCAGCTCGTAATCCAAAATATAAGATGTTACCTAACACTGTCACTATGAGACAATTCATCATGTATATGCTGCATTGTTCTTAAAGTCCTGCAAATATGGACAACTGTGGGCTGTGGGAATTTTCATCTACTCCTATTGTTGAGTGAAATTTTAGCAATCAAACAAAAAGAAAAAAAAAATCTTAAATGCTCTCATAAGAAACAGTAGTGATAGGAGGACCCCATGGTGGTTGGAGCCCAGATAATTTTATCTTTAAAGGACTGCACCCTTGGATTGATCATTAGAACAGAGCATGGCACTCTTACCAAGTTATTGCAAGAGGTGATCTGATGTATTCTGCACTTTTTCTAAGAGGTATCCCCAAACAGATCACACCTTTTGCTTGTGGACCACTGCTAATAAGTTATAAAATGTGAAAAATATCCATATTCCAGTAGAGGTGATACAGCTTCATGTATGTCTAGGAGAGATCAACGCAAATCCTTTACAGCCTAATACAGCTGCCAAGGAGGTGCATCCTGTACCACAAACTCCTGACTCCCAAATACACATATCACAGAATGACAGAATGGTTTGGGTTGGAAGGAACCTTAAAGACCCTCTAGTTCCAACCCCCTGACATGGGCAGGGGCACCCAGACACCCAGTAGCTGGCAAAGCTGTGAAAGAGGGCCCAGAGATGCTGCTCAGGAGGGTGCTGAACTGTCAGAGGTGATAAGATGTCACTGGAAATGGACCAATTTCCCAGCATTTTTGTTCTATGATAACTGCAGGAGCCTGAACTGAAACTGTCTAGAAATATGCTAACTGACAGAAATACACAAAATTTTTAGGCTGTAAACATTGGCTGCTGGGAATTACTTGCTACAGTAAATGCAATTCAAAAGGTTTTGTTTTTCCAAATTGAGTTTGCTGGCATCTAAGTCAGCTATTGACTATGAAAATGTGCTTCAGAAGTGAAAAGGATGTGTCATATGCTATGTAAATATGAAATATTTTCAAAGGCTTTAAAAAAGAGTGTGAGTATCCTTAAATAAACCTCGTAAAGAAGAAGATGAACAGTCAGTATTGCAGCTTTTTCATTGGTCTCTGATAAGAGATTGGATTATAGGTGGAACAAAACCACTCAGAAACTGCTACAAGAGACTGAGCTAATTTTCCAAGAAAAAGAGGTGATTCAGTTCAGAATGAAGCATATGGAGGTTATTGGTGATAATAGAAAAAATGTGCACGAGAATCCATAATGCTGAGAGCTAGAAATAATGGAAAATGTAGAGAAAAACAAGAATAGTACATGGGGTAAATGCTTAAGACCAGCACAAATTAAGAAAATGTCAGGTATATTGGAAAATGGAACAAGCTGCAATAGATTTTTCCACCTTTCAAAAGTTTCAAGCCATCATTTCACCATCATTGTATTTATCTATGGATAGCAGTGTTAAGGAGGTGCCCTGTAAGGGGGCAGAGAGAGCTGTGACACAATTTGGATCAACTACCAGAAATTAAATGGGACATTTAAAACTTTTAAGATGGATACTAATACAGAAGCCATTCTGCTGATAGGAGCGTTCTGGAATCTTCAGTAGTAGAACTACAGATATTAGAAGGGTAAACAGGCTAAATGTAAGGGAATGCTTGTACTCCTTAAAGGAATGTATATCTCAGCTGTACATGTAAATAACAGTAGGAAAGCTGCAATATGTAATAGGACTAGTATAGAGAAAAATAATTTTTTGTGCATCTTACTGATGTCCTTGATACAACTAGCTTCATTGAATATGAGAATTGAGAAGAGTTTTAAAAGGTGTATTGCTGGGAATATACAGGCTGCTAGCATGATAACCATAGCTATAACAGCTTATAATATTTTCATGCTGTGTGGAGAGCTGTCCTTATATAAAAGAGAGAGTTAAAAGTGGAGATTCATAGGCTTGTTTGCAGTAAGAATTAAGGACAAGGCTGAAAAGCTGCACCTGTTATTTTAGAGGGAGGGGGGAAACCTGTGCCTCACTAAAAGAATTAGATTAATATTCAAAATATTACACCTGTGTCTGAGATGATACATTTAGGAGGACTCTTGGTGGATGCTCTTAGTAAAAAAAATTCCATGTCTGTATAAATTCAACATTCTCTGTGGGACACATGATTTCACCAAAATGACATTTGTGTTTTCTGAGGTTCTCAAGGTATTTTCCTTTATGACATTTGATCTTCTGAAAGATTTCACTTTAACATCCAGAGCTCCAAGGTGCTGTGGTATGAATCAGACACAAGAACAGACAGTGGTAACGTATTTTTGTGTATTTATTGTCACCACTTCTACGACCGCCCTACAGACAAAGAGAAAACACACAGTCCTTGAAGTACATTATAACAGACATTCACAGATAATATGAAAGCTTTTGGTCAGCAGTCTAGTGTGTTTATCTATTCATTGCATTGGATACCACCTTAGATTTTGACAAGAGTCCAAAATTAAAGATACATCAGCCTTGAGGTACTGACACGGTACAAAACTAAGCTGCCTATGAATACCTCCAAAGATAACCTCCTCAGGATGAAGAGCCTATTTTCTTTATTACAAAAAGTCATAAAACCTGTGTGTCAACACCAAGAAATGAAAAAGGAGTCATTGACCTTATTTTATGGGGGTAAATATGCTCTCAAGTCTTGCTAAACACAGGATGAAAACACAGGCTGTGTTATAATAAAGACTCTGACAGAGCAGAAGAAAGTGATTATGAGGAGAAAAGGTATCCTAAATTTGCTTACAGAAGAAAAAAGTTAATCTCTGCTAACTGTCCCAAGCAATTGAACCCAGAAGTTCCCACAGCAAAGCACAAGACTGAAGCATGATTCTGCTAGATGTGATGGACTTCACAAAGTTACACCTCCCAGCAAGACAAGTCAGCAGGCACCATTCTGTGCAGTGACCTGTAGGTCACGTTCTGTTGGAGCAGTCCTGTCACTGCATGGCTTCATCCTCTCAGTTTGTACATCCTGCAGCAGGTTACAAGCTGCTGGAGACCTGCACTGGTGCCATTCACTGTGCATTGAGATGGAGTTAGGATCCAGAAACTGTTTTGAACTGACTAAGCTATTTGGTGAGAAGTTGGAGGAGAGAGACTGGATGAAAATACGTTTTGTTGCTTTTCAACTGAAGCACCAAAAGAATGAGCCCAGCTGGGGCTCTCAGAGTGTGACTCAGAGCAGCTCCTGAATAGAGCTCCCAATTCCTCTGCCCCATGAAGTCAGCTGTCACCCAAAAGGAACCAGCTGGGTGAGCATGTGGTGGCCAGGAACAAAGTTCCATCTCCAGACAGCTTGATTGCCTGTGAGGAAGTGTGGTGCCTCCCACATGGGCTTTGAACTACTGGGCAGCCAGCCCATGACCTAACACCTCCCATTCCTCATGTGATGTGTAAAGGCAACTATTGCCACAGTAACTCTCCAAACAGATGACGATGGCAGCTTTACATGAGCAGGGAAGAAAAATGGATCAAGGAATAGGGCAACAAAATCTTCCTGTGCTGTTCACCTCTTGTACTCCTTGCTCATTCTCTCTTTAGCTACATTTCAAGGCACAACCTGAGTCTTGGTGTACAGAATACCATCCCATGAGGCAGTGCAGAGACACAGCTATTAAGAAGAGTGAGCCCTGCAAAGAAGATTTTCCAACATTATGGTAAGGTAGGAACTGTCAGATACTGCCACACATGGATTGCACGGCACAAAGCTAGATCATCTTTTCTTCCCAGGTCATAGGAGTTGTCTTTCCCTAATTCTCTGGTTCATTTTTCAGCCTTTTATTCTGTGTTTTAGTCACCTTTATCACACATGGTCTGTTGCTGTTTTAATTAGGCCCATTCATTACCTTAAACAGGTGAGACATATTTTGGACCTATAGCAAAGCTAAGTTTGTTCACCACATTTATCTTAGAAGCAAACTAACAATCCAGTTTTTAAAGGTTTTGTGACTAGGAAAAATTACCATTTCAACCAGTAAGGTATAAAAAAGTCTTTAGACCACAGAGTTCGAGACAGGAAATCAAACCCACAAACCACAAGGAACCTGATAGGTCCTTTTAGTCCAAAAGGAGTAACTTGAGGATTGAAGCTTCCATACTGTCCATGGAGCAACTATTTTCCTGGGATTGTGCTGAAAAGATTACAAAAATGGTGGGGAAAATGTAAAATAACTTTCTCAGTGTTGTCATATGTAATTCTTCAAGTGTTCATGTTAGGAATTTATTCATCCATTAGAAGTCTGTCCCACCCACGTAGGAGAAGGAAGAATCATATACAAAATGTATAAATAAAACAGAAAGCAAATAAACAAATAAAACCCAACTGAGACCCAAAATATTTCTATCACAAATCCCTGTCTCCCACCATGACTAAATCAGTTCCTATCCTCATTTTCACAGGCAAAACAAGAGGTCTGTGGTTAGGGAGGGTAATTGGATCAGTTTCCCCAAAACAGTATTCGGAGAAAACAAGCAGATGGCTGACTCTTACACAACCAGGAAGAAGATTGTTACTGCTTGATCCTGTGTATATGATCCATTTTATTCCTTCTCTTACCATTGCTCAGCTCAACTTCTTCAATTTGAACCCTTAATTTTGTGCAATGCCTGAAATTAGACTCAGTTTTAGTAAGGCCATGTCTTACTGAATGAAGCATCTGGTATGTTGAAATCAGTTGAAATGCTCTTGAATATATGAGATGTTCAGATTATCCAAATGCTCTAGAGTTCACATAGCATTATAGCTACAATGAAATGCAAAACAGATCTGACAATTCACATCTGACATTCAGCCTGGGATATCTTACTGTCCATCTTTCAAAAGAAAATAGACCAACAGCCCATCATCTCAATTCTGGATTTTTGTAAATGTATCAAGTTGGACACTCAAAATAGCCTTTTTTTTCCCAAGGTCTTGGCTAGTGTTTTACATTTTGTATGCAGTTTAGTGCAGCTGCAGTAAAAGAGGTCTAATATGTTAGCTTGTCTGAATAGGGCTTGGTTATATAAAACCATGGATATTGTGCTAGCAAAGGGTTTCTTGATTGCGTGAAGAATAGAGTGGCTAAAGAACAGAACGTTTAAATAATAGGTACCAAAAAATGACTCAAATGCAATGATGAATATACCATAGCTTTTATGTGTGAAGAGGGACTTATGTTGAGCCTGTTCTGTTTTAGGAGCTGTGATATCATGGCAAAAGTATTTAGACCAGAATGAGAAATGTTTTGAAAAAGTTACGTAATAGATTTTTGTTGTTAGACTACAGAGAAATGAGAGGAGATATCTTTATATTGTGCTAATTCCTCTTCTAAAAGCTGCAGAAATTTTGTCATTGATCTTAGCGAAATGGAATATGATGGTGTGAAAAAGAAAGCTGTGGACTGCTTTTAAGGGGATATTGTTTTACAGGAGCAGTGAATAAACAAGACATCCGTTATAAGCATTTTAAATCAGTTTTTATTGTCTAGGAATAGCCAAGAATCTTAGTGCTTATAAAGGAGCTCTTCATTGCCTGAGCTTTCCTCCTTTCTGCTTGACTGCTTAACTCCCTACAAGAGCCAGAACAAGACTCAGGCAGTGCTAAGCCACATTTGAAATCCCTGATTCAATGTGTTTAGTGGGTTGAGATAGCAGTGCACAGGCCTTTTTCTGGGTTTTCTGCATAGAAAATAACTTTCGCTCTATTTGGAGAGAGAGGATGTTGATCTTCTTTCTCAAAAAGAACCACAAAAAACTGTCACCCATATAGATATACTTTTATATATATGTACATCTATACTTTCAGTATGTACTAGTTTTTAGCCTGGAGCTTTACTGTGGTGAATTCTACTGGCATGATGTCCCTGTGTTTCAAAGTTAGAGCGTAGAAAAATCTCAGTTTATCCTCATATTTCATACATGGGTACTTCCCTTGCAGACATCTGGTGTGTGACTCAACTCCAGCTTAAAACAAATATACTTATGTTGCTTCTTGGAAATATCTATGTGCACGTGAGAGGCTTCATTCAGCTCCCCATGCAGAGATCTCAGACTGTGTGTGATACCCTCTAGGGTCTCATCAGGCTTCCAGCTGCTCCTCTGGGAGACACAATTCTTCTACAATGTCTGTGTCATGTCCTCCAGTAGTTGGTGTCCACTTTGGCTGCCCTAGGACATGTCAAATGGCACAAGAAGGCTTGAGCAACCTAATTCAGTTCTACATTTTCATTGAATGCATTAAGGTTAAGTTCCAAGTACAAGAGCAAAAACTGACAGTCGAGCATCCTATTCTGTACTGAATTTTAGTCCTGAATTCCCCTTTTTGTCTCCAAAGTGTGCGTAGGTCAGGTCTGAATTCAAAGAGAGCACATACAAGCCCAGACATCACAGCTCTGGCTAACACACATTATCAGGATACCACCACAGGATAATTGAAAGTTGACAGATGCTACTTTACCCTTTGTTCTTCAGTCAACTGTGGGGATCACAGGCTGATGCCTGAGTGCAGAGAGCCTGTCACTATGGAGTCAGAAGTTGAAGAGACAGGACAGGTATCAAGTAAAATCTATCCAGCCTTTTTAGTAATAAATACAGGATTTTCCATTATGTTTTAAGAGACAGACATGGCTTACACCCCAAAGAAACATAAATCCTTGAGTTTCTTCCATGGATTGGAAATCTTCTGACAAGTTGTAATGCAGCTGGTGAATGTGGTTTTGGTTACAGAACTAAAAAGGGCTGTTTAAGGGTTGTTGTACATGTCAGGAGCCGTTGTTTTACCTCGCAGAGGGTTTTGTGTCAGTAGGAACTTAAAATATTCCCTGTCTACTCAGTGAAGCATGTTATCCCCTCTGTTAGCTGAGCCAAAGCCGCTGTGGGGCTGCTCTAAGTGGGAACACAACCATTCTTCTCATTTAGTGGCAAACAAAAATTTTTTTAAAAGGCAAAAGCTTTTCAGTGGTTTGTTCTCTAAAAGCAGGATCGTTTATCCATCCCAATTACCATCACAGCTAGTGATGTATAGAAGAGAAGTGCTTTACCATAGTACAGAAATTCAGAGATGTTGCACAGCTGGGATGAAGCAAGGCTGTGATTTTTTTTGCCATGAAGCACTTTACAGGATGAAGCCATGACTTAATGTTGAAGTTGCATGAGATATTGCCATCAGGATCATTGCCATAAATAGGTTAAGACATTTCTATACCCTCACACCCTTACAGCTTCCACCTCATTCCCTTCATTGCTGCTTATCCCTATCCCTCTGCTGCTTCTGCTGACAGAGCTGCACCAGGGGAGCACCATAAACCACATCCCTTGCATGACCCAGCCTAAAAGTAAACTTCCTCTACCCAGGATGTTTTACTGAATAAGTTTCCAGACAAGTTATGTCATTTGTAAGAATGATCATATGGGATCAGACCACCTGTCCCTTCAGCCCTGTATCCTGTCTTTGGCAAGAGATAGGAGAAAACAGCTCAGGAACCTCCTGCTCAAGGAAAAACAGTTCTCATTTGCTCTAGCAGTACTTTAAGCACAGCTATGGGAATGACAAAACACAGTTTACAGACGGATAATGCAGAAAGAGAGGGGCAAACCCAACACTCTTTATCACACCTTTAACTATTTGGCCAATTAGGACATACTTAACTCACAGAAAAGAGTTGTACAATCTGTTTACTACTGCTAGTATTTATTCCAAGGTAATGTTTTGTTTTTAAAAATATTTTGTTTCCAATTATCGGGATTATTAAAATTAAAGGCATCCACATATCTTTCTCTTCAGCTGGACTAGAGCCTAGACACTAAGTCATATTTTCTGCAAAAATTCTAGCCAAAATTCCAGCAGTTTTTTTAGCCATATGTGTTTCCCTACTTGAAAAAAACCTTAAAAACATTTATTTGTGGGAATTGTATCATTCCTTGAGTCATTGCAGCCGAATTTCTTGAAAAAATCTTGAGCATTTTTCAACAACCTTGACTTTGAACACCTCTTGTTTCTGCATGTTAGAGCAGAAGTTGCAGAACAGAAATGGGAAGAGTTAGGAATACAGTTTTGAAGGTAACTTCTTCTCAAGGTCATGGGTCAAAGAAGCAGCCACAAAAATGTGAATGTTATTAAATCTTCTGTACTGCAAGCAGTCTTCTAAATATGTATATATACACACAGAGTCTGGCTGCAACCTGAGTATATTATCATTCATTACCCGCCCATTGGGGACCTTCGGGATAGTCTCAGAGAAAAGAAGAACAAGAATTGCAATAAGACTTCATGGCTATGATGCCAGGAGAGCAGCACAAGCCTTGCTGAAAGTGCAAATAACAATTAGCTCTTCAATCTCCAGGGAGCCACGGGGTAAAACTGATGGAACATCTGAGAAATGCTTTCTGAAGAGATAAAATAATTCAAAAACCTTAAGGAAATTTGCAAGACTGAGATATTTAGTTTGCTGGTTCTGATTTTAGAAACTGAGAGGAAAGGTTACATTCAGATCCCTGCTTGAACATTTTATTCATTTAAGCCGCTAGCATTGTTTTTTTAAAGGCAACACTGTTCAAGGTCAAAATTTTGAATCCTTGGTTTTGTCTGTCAATCCTTCCACAAACTTCCTCTGTAAGGCAACAAGAAAAGAGAAGAACAATATAAGGAAAAGCAAATATGTTTCCAGCTTTGAAAAGTGAAGTCCTGTCTTCAAAAATCAGTGACTCCACAAAAAAGAAATATTTCTAATGTGATTTGTCAAAAACATGTAATACTTGGATACAACACCAGCAATTGTCATCTACATAGATGCTGTTCAGAAAGGTAGCTTGTAAATGCTGTTCTGAGAAACACCTCAGGTGTGTTTCCATTTCTGCCATTGCGTGAAGCTCTATGTAAAACTAAGACCATTTTCTTTGCCACAATGGGAATGGGTTCCACATACTGCAAGGAGCAATCCAGGTGGAAAGCAGTCTTACTGTCTCTCCAGAGCAAGAGTCCAAAGCATAATATCTAGAATTCATTTCATACTGAAGTGAACAAATTCATGGCACTGAAAATTACTGCCATGGAAAATTGAAAAGAAATACTCTTTAAAAATCAAGGAAATAAATAATAGAAATCACTGAAAAATACCTTGTTAGGAACTGGCATGAATACAGATAAGCCAACATCACTGACACCTCAAAATCATGTGAAAATGTTATCATTTTCCTTCTGGTGATAGATACTGAACACCAGAGTAACAAGGCTCTCCTGCTCTATTTACCCTGAATATTGCAACTAATACATTTCCTAAGCACAGAGAAATAGGCATTTGCTCAATAAATATCAGTACCAGCAAGAGACATTAAGAGTTAAGCTTCTGAAATGTAAAGCAGCACAAGGACAGCACCTGTTACTGAACTAGCTAACATTTTCTTTCATAGCTTTTCATCATCACGTGTTTGAAACATTGCTGTTTTCACTTGCTTTTTCCTATGCTTGGCATTTGCCTTAAGTGCTCATAGATGTAGATTTGAACAGATTGGTAGCAACAAGAGGATGATATGGGCTGCACTTGGTGTTTTCTTCCAGGCTATGGATTTTTTATCAGCAGCGTGAATTTTGAAATTTAACTTTGTGAGGTGAACTTCTGTATCATTTTGCCAGCACATTGACCAGCACTTTACAAAGTGTCTCAGTGTGAGATTTGAAAAATTAAAGCCATGGCAGGGAGGAAACGGGAAGAAAGGAAGGGATAGAAGAACAAAAATTAATCTCGATAAATTAATTCACCTACACCCAAGAAAAAAATTAAATAAAAATAAAGGATGTAAAAGATATTTACTTATCATATAAGTGAAAAATTAACTATAAAATCTATTTTATTTACCTCATGCTTTCTTCCATTAAAAGTCACAACAACATAGCTCAGGTACTGCAGTTATCTCCTGCTGTAAGTAAAAAGAAATGCACCATTTTTCCAGTCTTGCCATGCTGGCCAGTGGTGGCTATTTAAATGCTGAGTGCAGTTTGTCTGTTGTTTGGTAGAAACCAATACCTCTTAAGTACCTAGCCGTGTGTCAAGATTCAGTCTAGAATTGATTTCCTTACAACTATGTTATAAAATGCAGCAAATAAGATTTTCTGGAAGACATGTTGACAGGTCCTTAACAAGATAGTGCTATTGAATGCCAATATAATTAGCTGGGCAGATCACACAAATTATGCAGACTGCAATTCATTTCTGATACTGCTCGTTTTTTCAGATCATACCAATTTTGCACTTGTCCCTTCTGTCTTCTCAGCTGAAGGCTAATACTGGAGATACCTGAACTTACACAGCTGATGCCACAAGGTGACATGAAGTTCATTCAGAAAAATGCCATACACAGAGCCATAGTAATTGCTACTTTTGATAAGGCCTTGCAATGATAGGAAAAGGGGGGATGACTCTAAGCTGAAGGAGGGAAAATTTAGATTAAGTATTGGGAAGAGGTTCTTTGCTGTGAGAATGGTGAGGCACTGGCACAGGTTGCCCGAGAAGGTGTGGCTGCCCCATCCCTGGAAGCACTCAAGGCCAGGCTGGATGGGGCTTTGAGCAACCTGGTCTAGTGGAAGGTGTCCCTGACCATGGCAGGAGGGTTGCAACCAGATGATCTTTAATGTCCCATAACAGCCCAAATCATTCTAGGATTCTATGAAATTATCCTAATATTTCTTTTTTCTATCAGTGTTTTCAAACTCCTACTATTTTTGGAGGAACTAGAATGATAAACCCTGTAGATTATTGGTATCCACTGGTTTTGATTTGCTCAATTTTCTCCTTATGAGTGACTCTGCTATAATGATAATGAGTACTTTTGCAGCCAGTCAAATTCCCTTCCAGATTCAGAGAAATTCAAGCAGAAGATATTTAATAATAAAGGTGTTAATTGTGGGTGATTCAACTAGTAGTAAACAGATGAACCTGAAGGTAACAAATAAGATATCTACTGAAACAGAGAAGGCACTCATGAAGGGAAATACAGGCATTAATGTAAGAGATTTGGTTTTCTGAATTCCTGAATTTGTTTGATGTCCTATTTCAATAATTCTACACTCTAAATAAGTGCTTCTACATCCTAAATGACTGCTTCTGAGGCACAAAGATAAAAAGTATTTTGTAGCTTCAGAAACTTCAGAACTCAGAAACTTTTTCACTCAGAGGGTGTTTGGGCACTGCAAGAGGCTCCCCAGGGAGTGGTCACATCACCAAGCCTAATGCTCAAGAGTTCAAGAAATGTTTGGACAATATTGTCAGGCACATGTGTGTTTCTTGGGGCTGTCCTGTGCAAGGAGTTGGACTCAACGATCCTTGTGGGTCTCTTCCAACTCAGGATATTCTATGATTCTAAACATGACTAGAATAACAGAGTAAAAATAATTTCCCTAAGAACACTTTTTTGTTATCATAAAAGTTGTGGGGGTTTTCTCCACATCATTCCTGCAACTGGGCAAAAATTTTAGGAAGCCAACACTTGTGACACCAAAAAAAGAAAATAAAAAGTGCTGGGGAAGAGATGCAGGGGAGTTGATCTATCTGGTTTACTGAAATAAGAGACTGCAGCAATATTCCTTTTATTTAATCTTGCAACCTTCCCTGCCTAATTTCTTCACCAGCCAAACCCCTTGACTTTGTCCTTTTATCTGTGGTTATCTACAATTGCCTGGGAGGGTATTAAAGGCACAGAATGCAATTTTGGTTTCTCTGTGTGTTCTGTAAATCCTGACCATGAAGGCTTTGCTTGCACAATGTAACTATACTGTATATGTGAGCTACATCAAACCACTTTGCAAAGCAAAACAATTCTGTTTTCAGTTACTTCAGCCATGATGTTCTGTTAACCCCTCTGGAAATGAAGTATGGACTATAAAAAAGAACATTAACTTTCTTATAGAAATTTAAGCTTCCCTACAGAAATCTTTCTTGAAATATGCAATCTTTATTAAATTCCTTTGACCAAGTTAAAATTGAACAGAAAGGACCTCAGTTATTAAGTATTTCATGTAAAGGGGATTATTCCATCTCTTTGTCTTAAAGTCTTAATTTTGTCTTAAACCCTTCCAAAGATTTCTATTCTTTCCAGTCCTATTAAATTTTAAGGGACTCTTCTTTTGTGACAGAATGAGCTGTGTAGACAGTTGGCTGCTCGTCATGAAAATTTCCTTCTGTGGAAATGTTGCTCAGTAGGACACCACTTTCCTGAGCCTGTTTTGCTCACTTCACACCGCTCCCCAAAAAGCCTCACATTAGTAAGGTTCAACAGGCACTTCCCGTTCTCCTCTCTTCATGGCTGATCACATCCAAATTTGCATCATTACACATTGTCTTTCTCCTATTTACACAGGAGCGAGGCACAGAACTGCAGGGTTAATGAATCCTGATTAACTTTGTCTTCACTGATTTGGAAGGAAATGTCTAATAATGGGATTTCTTTTTTTTTTTATCTCTACATGCAACCAGTATAATTGGGTAAAGGACAGCTTAGACCTGATCTTCTGATATGCATTTGTAGATCCTAAACTCTGAGTAAAACCCAAAGAATGGTAATGCTATGTTCATCATGTTTTCCTGAAATATCTTTGCAGTGACCTCAGTAAATTCTTCTACACACCTGATTTATTCTTTTTAATTTTTAAGAAAGCACCGCAAACTTCAAAACTTTTGGCTGCATCTGGTCTAAATGGATTAGGCATGACTCTTTTTGGCCAGTAAACATCACTTTAATCAGCAACAGTTGTTCTGAAATTAACCAGTTATTTCATAAAAGGGGTGTTTGTAAGGAGGGTGAAAGCTGTGTGGGAAGATAAAATCCAAGAAAATCATCTGTGCAGATCGAAGCTGTTCCCATCTTGAAGCTGAATCTCCTGAGAGTCCACCTAGACAACGTCTATCCTCCCATGAAGACTTTAACTGTTTACAACCCTCTGAATCCAGTATTGATGCTCTGAGTGTTTAAAAAAAATGAACTAGTATTCATGGCAGGGGGTTGGAACTAGGTGTTCCATCTTTAAAGTCTCTCCAAACCATTCCATGATTCTGAATTTGCCTCCTTCAGGTCCCAAGGTGATTCTCCATTTAGAAGAAAAAACCAACAAACCCAAAACCAAACAAACAGAAATCCAAACTACTAAATATCTTCTTACAATACATAGTGTCCTTTAGCTATAGAAAGTGTGGCACTTACCTGCAGAAAGCTTAGGTAGAAGTAGCCTGCATAGTGTCAGAAACATGTAAATTCAACTAGTTAGGAGCTTGTGAAGACCTGAAATGCTGATTTGGTTTAACTAAATCAATTTGAAACTAATCTTTGGTTTAACTAAATCAATTTGAAACTAATCCAGCTAGTACAGACCAGATGCATTTTTTTAACCCTTGCTTGAATTGTTTTGGCAAAGGTAAACAAAAGCCTCAAGTAAGCAAAGCTGGGGGTAGTGGTAGTTTATTTAACCGACACGCTTCTACATTAGAAGCTTGTGCTGCCTGTACCACAATCATCCATTAAAAAATTAAAATATAAAGGTAGAGCCATGATCATTTCTGTTTACCTGGTTTTCTATTATCCCTTTCTCTATCTGCTTTCTGCTGGGGATGTGATTCATGGGGTTTGCTGCTGGAAGGAACAGTAAGATCACAGGCTGCGGCCTCACAGCTCTGCAGCTGCATTACCATGGCTTAACAAATTATCCCTGACTCTGAGCCACTGGCACAGCTGAGGGGCATGCTCATGGCCCACCCTAAAACTGATGTAATGCCCTGAAGCCTAAACTTCACTGAAAGACTTTTAAGCTAAGTTCCGTTACCTTGCAATTGGGACAGATTAGGAGCAAGCACATGGGCAGTTACCTTCCAAAAATACATCTCATCCAAGAGACAGTAACCTATTAGGCTCCCATAACTCCTCAATGTTCCAAAGCCATAAGTCTTTGCCTCCTTTAGAGCTTAAGCCATAAAATTTCAACGAGTTGCTCTGGTATTGGACCTGCAGTAATCTCTCTGGAGCAGGAAGCACCACCTCAGCTACAGTGCTGAGCTCGGTGTCACTGCATCTCACACACTAATGAGCTCATTCAGAGCATCGTGATGTAAACCAGACAGTGTCTACAAGTTAGCAGGGGGGTTTTAGTCTGGCATTTCAGGAAAAAGCCTGCTATAGTCACATTGCATGTCAGCTTCTCCTTCCTTCAGTCTGCTTTCTTGGAGTCTCTGAAAAGATGGGCTTAACTGAGATGAGTTTTGCACAGACATAAGGATCAACCTTATTTTTTCATAAGATACATGCAAATAAACAACTATGTAATGAAGTGCTGCCTCAAAAATCCCCCTGCTGAGAGGAAAACTGTGCTTTTAGGTCAACCCTGTATTAGAAACTAGAAAATCCACTTGGGAGAATAAGTTGAAAATGATCTGATAGGGAAAGACTTTGCATCTTATTACTTCTAGGTGAATATATGGAATCTTATCCCGTGCTTGGGGTAGAATAAAAATATGAGTGCAATTTCTGTAACAGCCAAACCTTCACAATATGTTTCTCCAATTTAGATTGCTTAATAACTGACATAATGGCAGGTATCCCATTGTGGCCTGGTGTTGCTGGCCCTCCCTGACCTAACTTAGATGTCACAGTGGCATCAATAGCAGTGAGAGCGCAAGCCACACATAATCCATATTGGGATGCAGAGTTTGAAATGCCTGCATCACTTGGACCACAGTTGCTGCATGAAGTCAAACAGAATTTCCAGATTCCTTGACAAAATTTTTGTTACCAGGGATGATAGCGAGCCTGAGTTACAGCCCTGCTGCATCATAGCCCTGCCTGTGCCTGGCTGCCGAAGCTGAATGAGGTTTTCCCCAGTCAGAGTCCCTCGTTTCCTCTGACTTTGCAAGGCTCCATTTCCAGAGTGCTGCCTGGTAGTGGATTTGTTATTCACCACAAATGCTGGAAACATCCCCCAATAAAACAACCTCAAGAGCCTCAACAACTACAGGGTACATGAAACATGAGTAGGCAGTACAGAATTTGGCTAGATTGTATCCTAAAAAAAAATCTGTATATGCAATGTTCTTAGAGGAGTACTATTTTTTCCCTCAGTGAAATACATATGTATATTCATCCCTGGAAGTTTTCCAGCTCATGTTAGGCAGGGCTCTGGGCAACCTGGTCTAGTGGAAGATGTCCCTGCCCATGGCAGGGGGAGTAGAATGAGATGAACCTTTAGGTCCCTTCCAACTATTCCATGATTCCGTGATTCCATGATTCCTAATGCATGTATTAATTTCCAATGTTGATACATTGGAATTCTGCATCCTTTCTTTATTTTGAATAATTGAAACATTCTTTTCTGTATTGTTTAGTGTTTTAACACTATGAACTAGAATTACATGTGTCACTGCAGGTGACCTCTGAATTGGGTATGATGACTCTGCTGAAGAAAATTTGAGCAGCAGCTTTTTCTTTATCTCTTTGCACTATTTTCAGATGCAGGGTTAAAATATGGAAGGGAATAATATGGCTTTGAGGAGAACTGATCGTACAGATAGGAGCATAAGGTCAGCTGAAAACTGCTGCTACGAGCCTTCAAAATTCAAGTTACTTTAAGTAGGGGGTTCTTATTGTATTTGTTAACCTCAAGGGGCAATTGTTGTGGAATGCACCAGAAATCAGTAGCCTATAACAGGAAAAATGTGTTTAGCAAACAGATGTATCTGAGAAATGGGGGGGGCCCTGTATGACCTTTAGGCATCCTTCATGTGAGTGGATGGAAGGTAAAGCATCCAAGTGTACATGTGGATGTATTAGCATCCATTTAGTCTGAGTCTATAGAGCAAAGAAAAAACAACTTTTATGTATTGCATGTGTCTCCAAAATGTACCAAATGTCCAGTCTCCTAAAGGAGTGCAAGGAAACTGCCTTGTGTACTTGGTAATTTTGGCATGTTGCTATTTAAAGCCTGTTTAAGCACTTTTCCAAATGTTGAGGAAGAATTCACCAGGCATCGTTAGAATGAACAAATCCTTGTAGGATTGATGGTGTCAAGTTCTGCATGTCACATCTGCCTCCGGGCCTATGGCAGTGATTTTTAGATTGATCTAGAGAGGTCCCTTTTGTAACAAATTGTTTTATTCGGTATTCACAGAGGGGTGGCAGCTCCTGCTGGCTTTCACAGCATGAAGGACAAACCCTTGTATTCAGATGGTGATGTCAGCAGATGTGTGGTTTCTGGCTTTCTTGAGATTTGCTGCCCATCTGAGTCCTGCCTATGGGAAAGTCTTCTCACTGCTCCTTTTCCTCCTCTTTCTCTAACAGCCATACTGTGGCATAGTATGCAAAAGGTCATCACATGGGCTGAGCAAATGGATTTATACTGAATTATCAGTGAACTGGACACAGTTTTGGAGACTATCTAGGTCTCTACATCACTCTTTTCAGTGGCCACTTGCATCTGCATCCTTCCTTGATATTTATAACAAATGCAGCCAGTATATTAATGCAGGTATCAAGAAGACTATTAAAAAACTCTGTTTCTACAAAGGAGAAATTGAGACAACTTGTAGAGACACATTTCTCCAAGGTTTCAGGGATATTTGAATTTCAGAGAGAAAAGGCTTTTTGTCCCAAACTCTGTAACAGCAAGAAAACAAGATGCCCTTGAGGTTACCTGGGCCTGGTCAGAAGACAATTCAAACAAAAGACAACATACCTCCCAAAAATATCAGTTTTATTACATCAAATAGCAAATCTTGCAGATGTCTGGTGACCTAGAGGAAAGCACTTTACAGGTACTGTTTCTGAGTCTTTGAACACTTCCTCAACTTTCCGCTCAGCAGTGTCCACACTACTGTCCACACAGGGACTTTCGTTTTCACCCTGAGGTGCCAAAATTTAGTTTTCTACTAAAAGCAGATTTATGAAACCTACTTGCACTCTCCTTCCATGAGAGGCCAGACTCCATAGGTAAGTCATACCTCTGTCCATGCTTTTTAAAAGTCCACTGCAGGGGGCTTGAAATACATCCCTGGCAGTGTTCAAGACCAGGTTGGATGGGGCTTTGAACAACCTACTGTAGTGAAAGGTGTCCTGGCCCATGGCAGGGGGGTTGAACTAGATGATCTTTAAGGTCCCTTCCAACCCTAACCATCCAGAGATTCCATGATTTTATGGCATACTGAAAAGAAAATGAAGGCTCTTCTTTACAGCATTCCAACTAGCAGCTGTGCTGGAATAAGCATTGGAAGTGTGGGGATATTGAAATCAGGTCTTTGCATCTTGTGGAATTAAACCTGCAGCGAGAACAGATCACACCCTGACTGCTGTACTGCAAACTAGATGGGTAAGGAAGGAATTTTAAGCACTGAAAATGGGTAGCCTGTGGGCAGGTGATGGAGAACTAAGGCAAGTCAGGACACCCAAAAACATATTGCCATTCAGTCTGGAGTTTCCCCCTGTACCACACAGATCACATCCATAATAGTGAGGGCTTAGAACACATTTTCAATGTGCCTTTTGGATGCTGAGTTTACAGAGTAAACTTTTTCTGAACCTTCCAAGGAAGAGACAGTGGGCATAAAGCAATGGAGAGGAACAGAGCTCTAAAATGAATCACTGTCATGTCCTCAGGAAATTCTTCTGTAAGAGCTGCTCCACACCCTGGCACTCTAATGAAGCTCTTAGGTAGAAAATGAAAGGTTTTTAATGTGTTTTATAGCTGCACATGCTCATATCCAACAAAAATAAACTGTGTAAGACTTTTTCCCAAAGATCACAGCATACAGAGATGACTCGTGGCTCAACTGTGTATTTACCTATTCCCCTGCCCTTTTAATTGCAGAACAAGCCTGTGCAGGCACCGAGGGGAAAGAATGATCTTCACAGTCTTCATTACTCACTTGTAGCTTCACCTCCTTTGAGTTATGACTCATTTTCTTACTCCTGGGACACCTCTCATATAAACTGATCATATAATAATTCACTAGAGGGGTGAAAAATTAACTTGTCTTCTTAATACACAAGTTAAGAAAATAGGCTAATATTTCATTTCCCCAGAAGAAACCAATGTAATAGGAGCAGGCAGGTCATACTCCAGAGTGTAACCCAAGTGAAAACACACCTCAGCCAGACCGAGGAACTGCTGGTAGAAAACTAGGCTGTTTGCTGCATGCTCCTGACTTACCTCAATATTTATTTTTTACCCTATTTGATTTTTTCTTCCCTTTTTTTACTGTACTTTTAAAAGTTACTTGGCTGTGGCTGCACTGTAAACTGAAGCCTCTTTCCAAGTATGCGTGCATGGAAAACGTAGTTGTTTGGCACTGAAAAGTCCCACAAGAGACATCGTTTCTGCGGTGGAGACAGGTGCTCCATATTCCTTTTATTTTTCCTTTCTGTAATGTCTTGCATCATTCACCATGGGAGGGAGATATTCAATTGACCTGCTGTTGGTTTAGGATGACAAATTAATTTCATGTCAGCCTTGGAGCAACCCGTTTACGGGAATCAGCTGGGACCACCTCAGCCGGAATGGAAGAGACGTTTAACTCTTGACAGACAGGCAGAAGTTTCTGAATTCCATTGCTGAGCCACCTGCTCAGCACCCACAGCTCTCTGCTCCACACTGTCAGGGAGTACACCTGGTGACAGGACTCAACCCTACCAAAACTTTAGATTAGCCTCTGAGTTGATATTTTCCGCAAAGGAGAAATTCAAGAATAAGGCTTTATTGTGAATGCATACAGCCTTGTCTCTTCCTATTTATTACATACTCTCCCTGGCACGGTTACATACAGCAAGAAGAGTCTTGCTGCTTCACACTGAAGATTGCTGTGACAGAGGAGCACCACTCACCAGCACAAACCTATTAAGTTTTCATTAGACCCCCTTGCCCTCTTTTTCATCTTTCTTGTCTCCTGCCTTCTCTGTTGTCTTTTATATTCTCACTTACTCCTACCTGGTAACGCTTCATTGCTCTCAAGCCACTGCAAGTACCTCACTTCACCTTTGTCTTGGCAATCAGTTTGTTGTCCATTTCAAACCACTTTCATAGGCAATGACCACTGGAGGTTATGGTCTTACACATCAAACCCTAACTGCTGGGCTGTCTTGAAAAGTAAATGAGTGTACAATGAGCTGGTGCAAGAAGTTTGTGCCTCTGTTTACATGTGTAGAAAACACAGGTGAAAGTAGCACTTTTACCCAAAAGATTGTTGACCTGAACTTCTACTTTCTTTTTTTTCAATATAAGTGTAGAAATTCTTACACAAAATAAATTATCATAGAATCAGAGAATGGTTGGGGTTGGAAATGACCTGCAAAACCATCTAATTCCAGCTCTTCTGCCATGGGCAGGGACACCTTCCCCAAGACCAGGTTGCTCAGAGTTCCATCCAACCTGGCCTTGAACAATTTCAGGCATGGGGCATCCGCAGCTTCCCTGGGCAACCTGTGCCAGCGCCTGACCACCAAATAATCATACAAAAATTTTTATACCAAGCAATATAGGCTCTCCCTATTGTCATTTAAATACATCAGTAATCGGATTGACCAATAAAGCAATGCCCTGGGAGGTCCCAAAGACCCTTACACAGATTTTGGCCACATTGTGCTCTACAGACATGACAAATGACATGGTGGCTGAGAAAGGTGCAGAGCCATATGTCCAGCCCCCCTGTTCTGGGGTTTATTTTATCACAGCTATTGGATGCTGTGTGCAGTGCACACACATCTCCTGGGTAGAGCACAACAGCTGTTTGTCAACACACAGCAGTGATAAATTGTCACAGAGGCACAAACAGGAGGAAAGCCTCAGCCAGCTCACACTTCAAGGGAAATGTAGGTCAGTGGAATATCATTACTGAAATTGCAACAAATCTGGACACCAGGGCTAATAAAACTCTTCCTGTGCAAGTGCTATGTCATCATTAGTGACCACTAGTTTTCATGCCAGTGTGTCCTGCCACTGTACTGAGAAGTTGCCTTTCAACAGTGGAAGGGCATAGTTCAATACTGGGTTGCATCACCTGGTCCATTTCCAATTTATTTACCGAATTACAGCTTTCTTCAACCCTCTGGCTGCCATCCATGCGTGTGCTGCCCAGACCTGAGTCTTCTTAGCTGTCTGTTATCTAACAGGATCATAGCCCTGCTAGAAATGACCTATATTTGGCTTGTTCTCCAGCATTTAATTTTGAGCAGTAAAAGCTAATTTTCTTTTGTGCTGGAAGAACATATGGGTTCATTGTGAGGGAAAAGAATTGTCTGAGTGCTCTATTGAAGTTGGATATTTTTAGGTGCGTGTAAGATCAAAGCTCTGATATCTCTTGGTGCAGTATTACATGTACCAATATGTAACAGCAAAGGAATCTTTTTCCAAGTCTCCATTCAGAGCATTTTCATTACATTATAAAGCTGTCTTTGACATTTTTGTGTCATATGCAGCTCTTTAATGCAGCATTAGCTGATGTGAAGTGTGCCAAGGCCGTTTAAGCACAGAATGTGTAGATATGGAATGAAACAAGTTTTATCGAGACGGCAAACTTCAAGGTTTCCAGAGGCTGAGCTTAGATAAACCTTATTAAAACATGATAACTGTCGAAATAGAGTTCAGACTTTTCTGAGCAGTTTTTGGTAAAACTTGTTTCTCAGAATTCTGAAATACTGGTTAAGGGTATTTCACACATTAATTTGTTCTGTCTGCTTCAAGTCCTGGCTTCAAGTCAATAGAAATGCATCCAAGCTGTCAAGTTTACCTCTAGGCTTTGCCAGAGTGTGAAGTTGTTTATATCTAGAGTTCTGGAGCCAGCTGACATCTAGACACTTAGGAAAATTAATTCAAATTAATTGGAGGTGTGAACTTGGAGCATCACAGTTCAAGCATCTCAAAACCCCATGTGGAAACTCTTATTCAGATGTAAAGAGTCCTCAGTTTTGAATATAATCTTCCTCTCAGATGAGCTATATCTAAATTCACAACTAAGATCTAGTATCATCTTTTAAAGCAGAAACTGTTGACAAGGAAATTTCACAGGTGCACCAAATAAGTGATAAACAAACTACTTCAGATTTAGGACTGGTTTGGTTGCCGTAAAGTCATAAAAAACAACTCAGCCTTCATCCAGTCAAGGAGCTTTCAGCTACTACAAGAGAGATAAAGTAAAGGTCATGTTTTATGACTCATTAATGGTCATACTTTTAATATAAAATTATCTGAAACACGCTTGGCTTGTGTCTAACAGATCTGAAATCAATTGATTTTCAGTAGCAGGTTCGGTATTTTTCCATCTAATTTGCTAAAAGATACAAAACTATAATAAGGAAATAATACTGTCATTCTTTCAGTGCAGCTACTATTTCTGTCATATCACAGTCTAGTAGGTTGCTAGTTTCTCACCAATTTTGTTGTTTCCTCATGTCTTAAACACCCGAGGTGGATCTTTTTCTATTTTGAAAATTGAGCTTGTACAGTGAGCACACAGATAAGCATTACTTTCTTAGGAAAGAATTAGTTTAGCTTTTGTAAAGGGAAAATCCGCCTTACTACATGTTTCTGTTTTACCATGAAGTTGCAAGCACCTCAATAAAAAAGGATAGAGTGGTCATAATACATACAGATTTAAAAAAAATAGAAAGTCTACTTTGGTAAGTCTTTATGTCAAATATTATTAAAGAAAGTAAGTTGCTATGGGAATAGAGAAAAGAATTCTGAAAGATAAGAAAAGGATAAGTAGCAAAGCCTTATTAGCTGCTTTTCAGGATGGAGTATAGTTAGCACTGGGATGCCCCAGAACTGGTGTCAGTTTTATTTGATATTGTCATCAATGCCCTTGAGGAAGCAGAAAACAGTGAAATATTTATGATTACAAATTATATTAAGCTCTATCAGGTAGTCAAATGCTTTATAACCTAACAAAACTGAGCAAAGGGGCCGCAAGCTGGCAGATGAGCTCCCATATAAAAAAAATACAAGGCAATGAATGAATCTGGAGAAAATGCTGTGAAGCACAGAAACATGATGCTGAACTCAGAAAAGAGAATTGCCAGGAGATATTGGAGTCACTATGGATGTTTTCATATGGATTATTTCAACAGGTAATGGCCCCAAAAGGTCAATAACATTGTCATCAGAAGAGGACAGCAGGTAAGACATAGTGCATTATACCCCTGCTTTGTAAAACTGGTGTGCACCCATACTGTGGATACCACATTCAGGTCTCTTTTCCCCAAGTCAAGAAGGGTGTAGTGGATGTAGACCAGAAACAGAAAAGGGCAACTAAAATGATCAGGGGATCAAGTGACTGCTTGAAGTCATGAAGACAGTGGGTAAAGTGAATTTAGAAGTGCTGCCACTTAGCAATACAGGAGCTAGGGGGACACTTAATTAGAGCATGAAGAAGATGAATTTAGCATGGATAAAAGTCCTTCTTGAGCCTCTGAGCAGGAAATTACAGCCACTTTCTTAAGGAGTGTTCATGAAGGCAGTTAACATCAGCAGAATCAAAAAGGGACTGAACAAATTGGCATGAAGTCTCTGAACCGATATTAAGGAGAAATATACCTAAATAAATCTAAATATACTTCCCTAACACAGCCATTGCAGATGCCTGGGAAACATAGGAAAAATGAACTGCCATGGGTGGGCAAGCTTGAGTGCCCTCATTATTAATCATCACCTGTCACTCCAGAAGCTTCCTCATAAAAGGCATTTGAAAAAATTGTCATCAAAGTTTTAAAAGTAGTATTATTGCATGTCTACAGAGCACATACTTTTACAAGAGAAGACGGCTTGCTCCTCACCTGTACCAGCATATGCCCTGCCTAGATACCTTATGAAGTCCACTGCCTTTGCACCTCTCAGACAAGTTTACAAGGTCTTATTGCAGATCTGCAAGTGTGGAGTGTAATGAAATCTCACTCTGACACTGCCTTCTTCTTCCTACCCTGGAAAGCCTCCTATGTCGTCTTTCCTTGTATATCCTCTTCTCTCACTGTCCTCTGCCCTTAGGAAGATACTTGGCAGGAGGCAAAATATAACGAAAAATGTCTTTTAAAAACTCCTAGAAAACAACAAGAGCTCTGGCAGATTTGGGAATCACAACCTTCCCCCCCCCCCCCCCCCAAAAAAAATTTATCCCTTTCCATTATTTCCCATTTTCCATGTGTATCCTGTTTCCATTCTATATTACAATTTTTATCAAGCTGACCAGTACAATTTTATCATCTATTTTTTTCCTTCCCCCCATCTGAAAAAAAAATCTTTTTTTCCTTTTCCCTTTTTTTCTTTTCCACATTGACATCCTGTTTCTGTACTGGGGACTCTGTTTTAGGCAAAAAAAAAATAATAAATTACTCAACATAATTAATAGCTTAACAATTTCATACTTCAGTTCTTCTGGAATTCTTGGGTGAATACCATCTGGTCCTGGTGATACAATACTGTTAATTTTATTGATTCCCTCTAAAATTTTCTACTGATAGTCTAATTTGAAGCAGCTATTCAAATTCACCTCTTTTTAAGGAAAGTTTCTGGTGTGGCAATCTCCCTAAACTTAACACTAATGATCATGGTGAAGATTTCTTTTTTTCCATAGCCCAATCTTCTCTGTATGATCTTTTTATTTCTTGATCATCTCAGACCTAGAAGCACTCTGGCATGCTGGGAAAAAAGTTTTCATTTTCATGGTTTTACCAATGCATTCTTTTTCTCTCTCTCTCGCTCCCTTTGTCCTGCTGTACTATACTTTTATATTTAACTAGTTCTTTTCTGTTTCTCTTTTTTGGAAGGTTTCATTTTGCTTTCTGAGGATTATCTTTTCAGTTCAAATAGGGGTTTTCACCTTAGTTGTTTTACCATATTATCTTTGGCCGTTTTTCTTTTTTTTTTCTTTTTTCTTAATCTTTCTATTCTTTTTGATAGGTTAGCCCTTTCACAACAGCCTCTTCTATTCACCCCCAACCATGATGTGAAAGGACAAAAAATCCCACATCCAAAATAGTGTCTGTGGTTTGACACAGATACATATAAAAAGCTCCCAATTTCAAACAGAACTCATAGGCTGTACAGAAATTCCCTGCTGAGATTTTAAAATGATTCTTACACTTGCCTTACTATGAAAATCATCTTCTTCCAAGGACCAAAATTAAACACTAATAGGTTCCCTTTTTAGTTGTTTAGATATTTGATGGAGGTGCTGTTTCTATAAATACACACTGCAATTGCTTAAAATTGATTCCATTGCTTATTTAACAACTCTAATTTTCACTGAGTGCAGGGCTTAAAACACTAGCACATGTCATGTTCACCTGGGTCAATTTTAAGAATAACTTGATCTGCTAGGTTTGCTTCCTTTTTAGTTTAGCTTTCCTGGTGTAGGTTGAAACCTGCCCTTGAACATGTGTATGGCTCCCATTAATATCAATGGGAGCCATGTGTGTGCACTGAAGGGCTAAATACCAAATTTACCCCCTAAGCACTTCCCCCAGAATAACTGAGGGTCCTATTACAAAGTGAATTCTTAATTGCCATCTTTAGCACAAACTTTTTCTTTTAATACAGTCTAACTGATGCTACAACTAATTCTTTGAAGTGTCATTGCATAGTAATAGAAAATACCATTAGTATTTTCTGGTGTTTTCCACAGTCAAACTGCTTTACAAATATTTACTTACTTTTACACATAGCATTTTTTGGACTGCAGGGATGTAGCTAGGTGAACATTTCCCAATTTTATATTCCAATACTTGCCTACAGCTAGTGCTTCAGAAATACAGCAAAACACATAATTTTACATTGCCTGTAACTTTTTTTCTGATTGAACTTCATTTCGCCTCTTTGTGTTTCACAGAGCTCCGTCACAGCCACATCTGTGTTTTCATTCTGAATTGGATTCCTTCACAATCATAGACACTGCTTGCAATTAAATGCACAGAACCTGCTGCTTTAATTGAGTTCAGTCCAATTTGTCACTTCAAACTTCAGAAAATTATGTGGAAGGAAAGATTTACTTACCAGTTTGATTCAGCTAAAGTTGATGGAAAACCTTTTGATCACTCAGCCATTAAACACATTTCAGGGCTGTGCCAAGGTAATTGCTTGAGCTTGCTGAAGTTTATTTGTATTTTAAACAATCTACGTTTATATTTTCCAGGGCTGTGCAAACCATTATCTTTTCAGGCACTTGTGTTTCCTTACTTATGAGTTTTGAGGGTCTGATTTTACTCTTAAACACCCAAGATCAAGCAAAACTCTCTCCCTTTTGGGAAAACAAGGGGGAAAATTGTGCAGTAGCAGGTGCCAACCCAAATTTGTATGTCCATCTGTTAACTGGTGCAATCAGAAAGTGACAGAGCCACAGCAATGTTTATTCATTACAGAGAACATGCTCCTGGTTATAGCAATAAATCTAAGGGTGCCTCAGCAACTGAAGTGTAGACATGCCCTTTGGGATCCTGCTGGACCAGGGTGGAAGCATCCACTGGGAGCACAGCTGGAAATTACTAATAACAAGGCCTCCAGCTTTAGGGGGTCATGATCAGCAGTGTTGCTGCCTTACTTCTAAGAAATATAGTGGGGTTTTTTAATCCCTTGATTCCTACATAAAACCAGAACTGTAAATTGATTTTGCTTTGGTCTCATTACTTGAAGTAAAGGAAAATCCTATGTTAAATTCAAAGTGCGGGGCGCAGAGTCTTCATCTTCAAGACATCATTACAGGTCATGAAATGCCATCTTAGGGATATTTTGTTAAACAGTATAAAAATATTCATGTTGTCAGGCCAATTCCTTCAAGGACACTTACAAAATAAAACTTCAATACTTAAGCTGTGTGGCTTTTACAAGCAGATTTGAGCCCTGAGCATTAAAGAAATACATAGGATAATCATCCAAGTTGAGATATGGAGGTGTGAAATATGTATGCAAGAGATGGAGGTGAAGGGGACAGTCATTACTATTCCTCATATTTCCATTATATATATTTCTGAAAATGAGGACTAGAAACTACTGTCACTTACCTAAATTGCAAGATGGAGATCTGGTCTGCTTCTTATCTATTGGTAGGCTACAAATCTTAAGGTATTATAACAAACTCTCACTGGATTCCTTTAGAATCAGTTATTCCATTAGAAAAAATTATTTGCACATTCAGATTTTGAGGGAATCATCAGTCGAGTGACACAGGAAATACAGATTCTGTTCTCTTCCTAATCAGGCTTGTGTGGTTTTGAGCTGACCACTGAATTTTTCTGCCATACACCCTTCTTATTTGGAGAAGGGAAATACACCAACTTATTACCTCAGAGATTAGTTCATAGCATATCAACAGGTCATTAAAAGTTTCTCAGGAATCAATATTTCAGGTATCTTGATACTGCATGAAGTGATTCAGATTGGTTAAGTAAGCCACAAAATTAATTTCCCCTGTAAAACTGACAGCAACAACACAGATTAGAGCTCTGAAGTTCAAAAGGAGATGTGGTCTCTGTCTACTTCACTTGAAAAGAGGTTTGCTGTCTAGTAAAAACAGCCCATCTCATTGTCTACTTGGTCCACAGCTGCTGGGAAAGCACCCTGATAGACACATCAGATCTCAATAATTCAGCAACTGAACTGGCAATCCTCCCCCTGACCCTTAAAAATTCAGTATAAAGATATCATGTAAAAAGAAAGATAATTCTCGACAGTGACATTTCTATGACTCCCTTCTCTTTCCTTGATGAAGTATGAAGGCATTTCATTTGAATTGCAAGTAGTCACCCTTTGGCTTGAATATTCTCCAGAGCAATGCTTTCTCTTCAAGGATCATTGTAGTGGGACAGGCTGAGAGGAGCAGCACAGAAGCACCCATCTTAGTCAGAGTTCCTTAAATTTGTTAGAAAATTTACAATAGTTTCTGGATTGGACCTACATACCCAAAGGTCTGTGCAAGCATCTCCTTTAATTTGCTTTTATGGACATAGAAGCACAAATAAAACAAGAATGAATTCTATATATTGTTTCAGGCTGTCTTTTACACTATGTTCTCAGTAAGGTTCTCTTTACATTATTTTAGATTGCAGTATTTATATTTATAACCCTGATTTCCTGGGCACAGTCTCTTAGGATACACTTGACCTAGAGCATACCTCTTAGAAGTGAGGTTTTGAGCATTTAACTGCTATCAAATAGTTTGACTAAATTACCATAAGCAGAATAAAAAGACCAAATGTGAGTTCCAAAGGCAATTGTGTTTTGAACCCAGGGAAGCATCTGGTAAAGTGTTTTTAACGATCTTTGCATTTTAACTAAATAAGTAAGTGTTTACAAGGCACAAGAGAAGGAAAATAAAAATCTGGCTGCTTCCCAGATTAGCAGCCAGCTCAAATTGGCGAAGACAAAATAAAAATATTTTTCAGCCTCTTACAGTACTTTTGCATTCCTCTGAATATTTCACAGTCTCAAAACTGTCCTTGTCACAATTTCTCAACATCCTGCTCTGTTTGTCTTTATTTTCTGCTTTATATAAAATTCACATCAACATACTAGCAAAAAACTTTCTTTGCTACACTACCAGAGCATTTATATGTCTGAACTTGCATAATTTTCCTTTAGGATTTCCTTGGTACAGCTCTGTTGTTAGCCAGTCCAATAAGTCTATTTTGGTGGGAGAGCTGGTATCTCATGTACTCAGAGCAGATCCAGATATTTCAGTGGTTAAAATGTCAATCTGTCTGCACAATAATCCTACTCTTACAATTGTAATTATAGCTTGCACTTAGGAAGGCTACCACAAGATTCTTGAGTAACATAGTAGTTCAATAGGCCAAGGGGGAATTACTTTAAACTGAAAGACAGTGGGTGTAGACTGGATATTAGGAAGAAATTCTTTCCTGTGAGGGTGGTGAGGGAGGCACTGGCACAGGTTGCCCAGAGGCTGCCTCTTGTGAATGAGTGTTTTAGGGTCACTTAAAGAATCATAGTGTGGCCTGGGGGAGAAAGGGAAGGGAAGAGATCAACCACCACATTACCCCATCCCTGGAAGGCCAGTCTGGATGGGGCTTGGAGTAACCTGGTCTAATGGAAGGTGTCCCTGCCCATGGCAGGGGGGTTTGAACTAGAGGATTTTTAAGATCCCTTCCAACCCAAACCATTCTTGGATTTTATGACTCTGTGATAAGATAACAGCTGAGCAATATGGAGTTGAAGTGCTAAGCCAGATGAGTTTACTGGCACATCAGCCGAGGGACATACCCTGTAGGGTCCCCTGCATGTGAGCAGAAAGACCTTCTCATGGAAGATCCTGCCAGAAGAGCACGGACAGATTTTGGGATGTGGCTTGGCAATGTTTTCCAACAGTAAATGTACCTCAAAGCTAAGTAAAATGAATCTGTAGCTATATAGCCCCTGCTACATAACTACAGAGGAGCCGGTCCCTCACTGTATTTTATTTTTATTCAGTACTATAGGTTTATTTGTGTGTCTGTGCGTGTATACTGGGAGACATTTCATTGTGTATTGAAATGGAAGGAAGAGTTCTTTGTTTGGTATCATTGTGTTTTTTTAATGCAATGAGCATCTATTGCAGACTGCTATCTCCTGTGATATGATAGACACTTTCCTATACAAAGAAAAAGAAAATACAGGATAAGAGACACAGATGAGGGATCTGCTGTAGAGAACCAGATCACTTTTCCACAGAATTGAACATATATATGTGCATGTGTGTGCGCATAA
Source organism: Drymodes brunneopygia (assembly GCA_013400955.1). Lineage (NCBI taxonomy): Eukaryota > Metazoa > Chordata > Aves > Passeriformes > Petroicidae > Drymodes > Drymodes brunneopygia. Next base: position 33,049 of record VZTZ01027902.1, on the reverse strand, counting down.
TTGTATGCAGGAGTTGTCTTGGCTGCTTTAGTGTGTCCTAGAACATGTTCTTCCTTGCTTTCATGTTTAAGAAGAGGCAAAAATTAAAAATAGTCGGCTGTACCAGTAACTGAGCCTCCACTGCTGCAGTTTCCTACTTCCTGGTCTCCTTAGAGAATGAAGGTAGCTTTCACAGGAGTTTTCTCACCAGTGAGAGAAGCTCCATGACCACATCAGTGTTCATATCCATAGAAGTTTTTGTGGAGTCTGCACCTCAGACAGACTTCAGTGCATCCCATACACCTCTGGGTGGAGAGCAAGGACTCGAATGCAAGCTCTGAATACTTTCCTTCTAACAGCTCCTTCTTTCTGCTGGAGATGCAGTTTTACTGACTTCTAGGCAAGTTTTTCTTGGAGATTCTCTGACACAGACAACTGTAACACTAGAAGAAGATTTCAAGATAACAGTCTTTCAAAATAAAACCTGACACTAATCCTAAAGATAGGTTTACAGAAAAAGAAAAATCCTGACTTCCTCCCACTACTGCCTTAAAACCGCTAATCTACTGTAGAACACGTAGTTCATGCTCTCCATAGTCTATAAAATCTTGTCTGCTGAAAATTCACCAAATACCTAAATTAATTCCAACAGAATAGGAGACATAGAAAAAGAGTGAAGTAGGTGGTAACATCATGTATTTTGTCTTCTTGGGATTACGTTAGTTAGCGATATTCATATTTTGGTTCCATTAATTTTTATGTATACATATATTAATTTATCTATTAATGCAGAGGAATTTGATGTGTGTGTATATATATATATATAGGATGAAGGCATGAAAGGCCCAATTCCATAGCACAACTAAAGCTGCAAAGCTATTTCATGATCCATCCAAGAATGACAGAATAGGGTTAAAGATACTGTGCTACACCTGTGATTTTATTTGTAGCCATCCTGAAATGCCTGTTAATCTTGTCTGTTAAATCACCTTTTAAAATTTCTGTATGGAAGTGTTTCTGAAACAGCATAATTTAGATTTTCCATTTAGCTTCCTCAGAGGGGAGGTTGACTGCATGTATCTGCTTCCCAAATTATTCTTTTTCAAAAGAAGGCCGTGGGCAGTCAGAACACATAATGGGAGTTGTGTAATGGGAGTTATGAGGGCTAAAAAGCACGTCTAAACAAATTATACTTTAAAAAAAACCCACAGAAAAAAATAACCCAAACAACAAAGAAACAAAAGCTATTAGCCTCATTAATTTCATAGTATTCCTGAAATAACTGACAGTAGCACAGGGACCAGCGTTGATGAAGTATTGCCCTGATAAGGAGCCTAAAAGGCACATTGCAGAGAGACGTGGAAAATTAATTTATCACTTTCTTCTTTGCAAGGAGTGTGAAGCTGCACTCTTTGCACCTGTGGCTAATTACTACAGCCCTAACTTGAGGTTATGAGGAGGAATAAGGAAAAATACACCCACGAGAAGAGTCTGGGCTGCAAAAAAGACAGGATGGATATATGAATGGATGGGTGGGTGGGTGGATGGATGGATGGATGGATGGACAGACTGACAAATCTAGAAAAAGGCATGAATGGAAATCTTGGCCCTTGTGAAGTGTTTTGTGTTTAAATGAAGATGTTTCGATAGCAGGGGGGCTGCAGGGGTGGATTCTGTAGGAAGACAGAAGCTCCCTTTTCAGCTGGCTCCAAGAAGGATTTGCCACTCTTCAGAGCTGAGCAAACGAGCAATGTTGGTGGTGCCTCTGTGAAAACATATGGAAGAAAGGGCTAAAAATGCTACGCAGTGAGAGAGGGGGATGAGAAAAATGTGAGAGAAACAGCCCTGCAGACAGCAAGGTCAGTGAGGGAGAGGGAGGAAGTGCTCCATGCACCAGAGCTCAGCTTCATGGAGAACATAGTGAGGCAGCTGTGCCCCTGCAGCACAGAGAGGTCCATGGTGGAGCAGAGATCCATCTGCAGCCCATGAAGGTCTCTGGTGGAACAGGCTTCTGGCAGGAACTGTGGCTTATGGAGAGGAGCCCACAGGATCAGGTTTTCTGGAAGGGTCATTGGCCTGTGAGAGACTTGAGCTGTCTGTTCCTTAAGGACTGCAGCCCATGGGTAAAAGCACTCTGAACCAGCCCTTGAAGTCAATGGAAAGAACCCACCTTGGAAAGGTTCATGCAGAGCTGGCTTTGTCCTGTGGGAGGGACACCATGCTGGAGCAGGGGAACAGCATGGGGAAGGTGGAGCAGCAGAGATGAAATGTTATGGGCTGGCTGCAGCTCCCATCCATCCCCCTGCACTGCTCAGGGAGGAAACAGTGCAAAACTCATGAGGGAAGTTGAGCCTGGGAGGAAGGGAGGAGCAGGTCCCTGGTGATTTTAGATTTGTTTTATTTATCACCATCCTGTTTTGAAATTAATTATCAATAAATGAAATTAGTTTCACCATGAAAAGTCTGTTTTGCCTCTGAAGGTATATACTGAGTGATCTCCCTGTCTGTATCTCAAACCATGAATTTTTAATGTATTTTCTCCCATCTTGATGGGAAAGAGAGGGCATCTTGGTGTGCTCGTGGTGGTAAACCATGGTCAACTCACAACATGATACCAATTAAACTCCTTGCCATTTGGTTCCCAGAGATCTTGTCTTAGTGGACAGGGAAGAAAGAACCTGAGGGATAAATTGTCTCTTTCAGCTGACTCACTGGAAAAGCCAGGCAGGTAGGAGGCCCCCACCTCCCTACCCTACTGAAATCAGACTCCATGAAGACAGGTCGGTGCACCCTTAGTCCCTGTTTCCCACATATACAAAGTGATCACAGAGAATTTCTGCACTGCTGCACATCAAGTGTATGTTCTACAAGCAGACCTGCAGCTCTCAAAGGGTTATTGCATCCTGCCTTACCTGGAGTTTGGGTATGTTTGAAGACTTTTTTTGTAGCTCTTGCCTTGCAGCAGTGTCGTGGATAGAGCCAAGGATGAGAGTACTCCAGAAGGGTTACACAATTAGGTAAACCTAGAATTTCACTGAAAGACCATTTTGCCCATATCCAGCAGTAGATAGTGGGTGCTGAGGGAAAAGCAAAAGGGCAAGGCAAGCATGGAGCTGTCTTTCCTCCAGCTACTGATGGTCTGCAGCTCAGGAAATCCCAGAGCCAGAGTAGTTTTCTGTACGTCTAGGAATCATCAAGGTTCCCTTTATAGTCAACAGAAATAATTAGGCTTTTCTAAGGTCTAATTATCTCACCATAAGGCAGCTATTTGAAATCAGTCAAATTAATCCTTCCCTAGGAGGACTTATTTCTTTCCTCTGACTGTAAGGAGGAGAAGGTGAGAACAAGCTAGCATGCAGATGTCGGCCCTGGAGAGGAGTGAAAGTGAGGTGAGATGACTCCCAGGCAGCAGGGTGGAGATAAACCTTCCTGGAACCCAAAATGTTCTAATCAGAGCAGAGCTTGCAGTGTAATGATCTCTAGTGGCCTCCCTACAGAGGTGCAAAAAGTCAAGGAATATTTTAAAGCCGTCCTTGCCCTGAGCACATCAGAGAAAAACTGGTAAAAATAAGTATGCATTGTCTACAGAAAATATAGAAAATATCTCTTTCTGTAAAGTAGGTGGGGAATGAATAACAAATTGGCAGAGTAACCTTGGAGGAGTACACAACTGTGCTACTTCTTGAACTTGCATGGGGGGCATGACAGGGATCTGTGTTTCATAATTCATCTAAGACTTTGTCTGCACTCATGGCAGAGAAGAGATCAGACATCTTCAAACTCAGCTGTTCCATTAGTAGTTCCTCTGATCAGCACTAGTTTCCCTTCACTCTCTCCCTCCTTTTCTCTGTGTATTTCATGAGAATTAAAGAGTAAAATTCCCTCTTCCTTAGCTGTGAGCTGCAGGAGGGCTCACTTTCCCAACCAAAGGATGCACAGTATGGGGGTATGCTCTGCTGAGCTTCTCCTTTTGAATGGCTTTTGAAAGCTGATGATGTGGTTTGAGCGGAATTTTGCTCTAGGACTTTTCAGGATCTGTTGTCTGGTGAGTTTTGTACTTGGGTGATTAGAAAACAAATATTTGGAGCCAGGTGGCTTGTTGCAGAAAAAAATGTTGATACAAATGAGGAAAAAGAGCAATTATTTTAAAGTTTGCTTTCTCTCCTGTGGCTAATTCACCCAGTTATAAGCTGATGACTGTTTGCTTGGTTCAGGAAATGGGTCAATGAAAGGTTTCCTACAGGCATGAAGAAAAATTTGCACTTACTTTAGATAAACAAGCAAAATAAATAGTTCCACCAGAAATTGTCAACAGAGGAAGTCCAGACAGTTTGGCATTGCTGTCCTCCAGAGATCTCACTTATAAAATAAGCTCTTGAAATTTGACATCATCCTTTAATTGTGTGTTTGGGAAATGCCTAAAACTCTGGATTCCTCACCCACATGTGAACTTTTAGGTAGTTATAATGAGGGAATAATGTGATAACAAATTAAGTATCTGCATTCTTGTTGGACAGCATAAGTGGGATTCAATTAACTGAAGTGAGACTTTTGTTTGCCTTCAGCTTTGACTGGCAAAGCAAGACTAACTTGATTAGTCCAGAGGCAAATGCCACACTGGGGTGTGTGAATAGGACAAGTGGCTTTGAGTTGAATGCTTGTTCATATTTTCTTGGTTTCATTCAAACCTAAGAAATCCAATCCAGTAAAAAAGAACAGAAAAATTAAAAGAATATTTCTCTGGCATGATTTAATAAGCTTGGCTAGTTTTCAAGTGAATGCAACAATAATCCAAGCCCATAAGAGCTGAACAGAGAAGGGACTAAATGTGAAGAGGCTGAGAAACAATACACTCCCTCCCCATGACTTCAGCTGCCACCCTTGCTCCCCCCTGTACCAACTCTCACTCTGCAGTCTCAAAGGTCATTCACAAGTTTGTCTCAAATCTATTCACCTCTGCAAAAGTCATGTGTACAGAATTAAACTCTTGTAGTTCATTAAAGCACACCAAGGTGAAGATAACTGTAATTGTATATAATTAACTTCTTTTTCCCTGTTCCTTAATAGTTGAGATTATGGATGTTGTTTCCACAGTTTGCAGTAATGAGGCCTGAACTCTCACTTTCTTTAAAAAATAGGCTATAATAAGGAAGCTGCTAGATGGCTGTAAAAAAAACTCCTAGATATCTGTCTGTGCAGGTAATTCCATGTTCCAGTGGAGGTGGGAGGTTTCTTCTCCCTAGCTATGCTTTGCAGGCTAGACCCAAGTAGGTACAAGTTGATCATGATAAAGCATCATAGAAATGGGTAGTTCAAGCAGGCGAATTTACTTAAAATAACTGAAATCTACTGCATACACCTCAATGTGTCAAGAAGTCACAACAAAATCCCATAGCTACTATGAATAAATAAGAAAAGGAGTCATTGAAGATGTTGCTGTGTGTTGCATCATTATTTTGGGGTCCATCTAGACTAAGTCTGTTGGAATAGAGCAAAGCACAGACATTTTCATTGCCATGCATCCATGTGCCTGTCTCCTGTAATTCAGCCACCACTGCTATCACAGGGTACCTGCTCCAGAGCAGAAGTTTTTTTGGGAGGTGTTCCTCTGAGCTCAGTGATGGGCCAGTTTCGATAGCTTGGCTTCTTCCTGGTCCTCCTCAAGGTCTTTTTAGTCAAAACAAGATCATAAAACATTTAATTTGACATTTATTACTTTTAAATATTCATAAGATATTGAATATTAAGGACACACCTCCTGCAGAATTCAAGCCTGACTGAACCCCTCATTGTATGCATGTGAAAGCCAAGGTAAAGCACCGGGCAGAGCTGTGGCATGTTTGCGCAGATTCTTTTGGTGACTAGAAGAAATTAACTTCCTGTCTTCTGGAAGAGCAGATGGGTCAGCTGGATTTGTGTCCTTCCCTAATGAGATCACCTTGTGGTATCCAGCTAGGAGATCTCTCTGACCAAAGGTGTTCATTTAAACACAACTGAAACCACAGCATACTTTGCTGTGTTGTTGGGCATCCAACACACAAGGGTCTTTTGGCCAGCACAGAATCTAAACCACAACACAGTCTGGAATCTGGGCATAAGAAGTTGAATAAAAACCCTAAGGCTCCCATGATTTATGCTGGCAAACCAATGAATTGCTGGAATACAAATGTTGCATAAAGCCTAATTTGCCTTCAACCCATCCCCAAGCAACCTATGCCAAACCCCATGATGAAATGAGGATGGAATCAAGGAATCAAGATGCTGAAATTATCTCTCTGTCTTTATTGCAACATTTTCCGTGTGACTGTATTCTTCTACTCTGTTTTCTTATTATGACTCTTTTAGTGCTATCATATTATCTAGCTGATTAAGGAGTATTTTCCCTTCATTGTAAAACCAGCACTCACATGCCCAATAGCTTTTTCATTGCAATTATAATAAAAAAGTATAGTTAGAAAAATGCATGAAATAATATCACAATTATTTTTCTCTGATGAGCAGTAGACTGTTTAAATGAATGGGAGGTTATTATCAAGATTAGGAAATGTAGGTTCTAAGCAGGAGAACAGGATGGGTTTATACTAGAGTAGGCATGTAAACTGGAAATTATTAATCCTGAAAGCTGACTCTAGCAACTACAGAAATCAAAAAATATTCTACTTCAAAAGTTGTTTGTTGTCATCAGATTATGGAATTCTCTGTGAGATTTCAAAACCCTTTCAAAGAACTTCCACAAATTAAGTTCCAGAGAATTCAGGTAGGGAGGATTTTACAGGCAGCTATTTTGTTACAGCACATAATTATATGTAATTTGTCTAAATATTTTGTTAATTGTTTATGTTCTTAACATATTGCAGTGTGTGCATTCCTTTTCAGTGTTTTCCCATTCATCCTTTAAATAGAACAGAAAAAGTCATGTCTGGTCTCCTCTTGCAGATAAACTCCTTTTGTACATGATAACTTAATTCCCTTGGCTTAAAACACCTCGAGCTACAAACCATGTGCATTCTTCAGGGAATACATAAACGCCCACGTGCAGAATATATCAGATGCAATTACTTCAAAATAATCCTGTAATTTTTCCTGAGCAATGACAGGTTTTTATTTAAAAAAACCAAAAAAAACCAAAAAACCAACAAAACCAAACAAAACTGTTCCCAGGAAACATTTTGATAAGAGCTTTAAGTTGATTGCTTTTTATATCCGGTGTCCTGTTTGGCTGATAAGCTTCCAATCTCCATCCTTTCACATTGTTTTATCTTTCTGTGCTGAACCCATCTACTCAATGTCATCTTACAGTTTCCAGCATGATGGTGGTGGTGGAGGGGGAGCAGAGAAGAAATGTGAGGGTGGCACAGTCCAGCACCAAGTCAGAGATTAGGGGTCAGTCTGCACACACAGATAACTGCTACACTCTCAGGAATTAAATTCCTTAATCTTTGGAATGCTGTTCATCTTCCATTAATCATATAAGCTATAACACAGCCTTTGATCTAAAAGCAGTGTAGCCAGGAACCTGCTGCTTCTTTTGGCTCTGATCTATGAATTTGAGTTGTCAAGAAGAATGCCCTCCCCCCCTCTCTTAAACCTGTCTCCTAACAGTATCCTGCTCTATTTGCAAAGAAGTGGGATGATTTAATGGCTAAGTCATTGTGCTGGTGCTTCAGTAGTCTGGATTTGGTGCACAGCCCTTGGCAAATGCTGTCTGCCCCTATCAGCAGAAAGGTGATTCTGTTGATTGACAGGAGTCTCTTCACTGCTGATCTCTGCTGGACAGTGTCTGAAGTGCTTTATTTGGTAGGGTCACCTCTATCAACGTTGGCTCTGACAAAAGCATGCTATTTCCAAATGAGGATGAAGTCCTGTCCTGGGTTACGTCAATTCCATAGCACACAGCTTCCTTAATGAACAATTGGAATTGTTTGCTGGTCTGTATTTTGCAAATATATGACATGAAAACACTGTGAAATTAAATCATTGGAACTCAAACACCACTGGCGCTCTGCAACACAGTCATTATATTGCTATGGATTGATGTGGATTATTGACACAATCAAAATGCAGTCAAATTGGATAGCTAGTAAAAAAGGAAAAAAAGGAAAAGAAACCCCAACCAAACTCATTGTTTGTGCACCTATGCCACAAAATCTTGCAGATATTATCTTGGTACAGGTTCACTGGCTTCTGAGCAACTCAAAACTTCTTTAAAGGGATCACACACCCAGTTTCCCAAAAGGTGGCCACAGCACCAAGCCTGACAGAGTTCAAGAATCATTTGCACAATGCTCTCAGGTACACAGTGTGACTTTGGGGGCTGTTCTGTGCTGGGCCAGGAGTGAGAGTCAAGGATTCTTGTGGGCCCCTTCCAACAGAGGATATTCCATCATCTTGTAATTCTGTGATTCCAGACCCATCACTGATTCTACTTCTTTGGAATGTGCAGTTCGCCGTGCATAGAGCAGGATGAGAGGGTCAAGACCATGAAGTGATAGGAGAGGTAGCATAGAAATTTGAGAAAAAGTAGTACAGAGATGTGTGACAGCATCAAATGAACTGAGCTGGTGCCTTTCAGCATGGATGCTGAGATGGAAAATGATGTGAGACTGACTCAACTCATCATCTTCTGACACCCACAGGACGCTCCACTCCTGCTTGTGCACTGTCTGCCATCATGACCCTTCAGCCTTGTCTCCTATTCCACCAGAAGCAAACTCCCCAGTGGGAGAAAGGTTTTGCTATGTGAATATACCTTTAGCATGAATTTCTTGAGTAAATTGTCACCACCTCCCTCTGAAGTAAAGATGAAGTGTGAGATGCTACTTGCATTGGCTAACTGAGGTGCAGAGACACTCTGTAGATTGCCCAGATTCACACAATTAGCAAAGAATTAAATCCTCCCTATTCCAAACTGTCCCTGTTAACTGTGAGCTATTCTTATCAAAGGTTTTCTCTCCCATTTTCCTGTATAGATAGAAGTGCTGCTCCTTTAAGAAGACTGAATCTTGATATTTAATTCCATGTTTTGAGCTACTTTCTTTAAAGAGTCACTTCTTTGATCATATTCAGCAGCTAAAATAAATAGAGGTCCTTGCTAGAACACTGGTTCATGGAAAATATATATGTGTGCAGTCTCTTACATTTTCAAGTAATATAATCAATATTAATTGTTGTACTGTAAAGTAGGATTTATTCTTCGCTGTGAATGGAATGGAATACGAGTTTCACTAAATCTTCTCTATTTCAGTACAATACCACAAACGCCAAATTAAACTACAACTTTCAGAATTTCTGCAGGTGGTATAAAAGGAATATATAAAAACTTAGAAAAAAAAATATGTTTCAAAAGTGTCAAAACATAATTCAACGTGCTTAGAGTGTCCTTGTAGAATTAAGAGATAAAGAGAAAATGTAATCAATTGATTCATGAGACAGAGTTGGAATCATCCAGTTTACACTTTGCTCTGACACTGTTTCTCTGAGTGACTTCTGGTGAAGCCAGTTTCCCCATCATCCAGTTTCCCAGTCATAAAACAAGGAGCAGTTGTGTGCCTACAGTACCCAGCAGTTGTGAAGATCATTTCTACAAAATGCTTGGATAAACACAGAGGCATAGGAGTCCTGTAAGGTTGGCAGTGACTTTTTTGCAGTTTGCCTGAGTCAAGGAGAGACAAGATGATGTGAAGAACAGAGGTGTTGAAAATCCTTTTTGAAGGCTGATTGCATTCTGCTTTTTATGTTTGTAGCACCTTCAAATTTGGAAGAATCTAAGGGATAGGTTGATTTTTTTAAAAAATATCTGAAGTATATTCGTTAGTTGGGAAAAAAAATCTTTCCAAATGTGCAGATGTTCTGACTTAGTGTTTCTTTTACTGAATCAGCAGCCTAAACCCATGTGCTTGGAATATGCTTAGTTCTCATCTCCATTTTCTACTACAGTCTTTCTCAAGTAATCATTCAGTATGAAATTATTGATCTTTTATGAGGCTAAGGTAAAACCCAAGATGGGAAACTAGGAGTTGCTGTAATAAAGAAATGTGAAAGGACAAAGAAAGGGAGAGAAGTGAATAAAAAGAAAGAAGAAGAGCACAAAGAGAAAGATGAATAATAAAAAAGCTGTGATTTTGGAGGTGAAAATGTTTTTGAAAGATGGGTTAGTAAGATGCATTTGCTATTCATTGGGATAATGATTTACTTTTTGTCTCTACACAAGGCTTTCATTGGCAACAGGGGATGACTGACTCAGCTGCAGCATGGTTAGTGTCACCCTGGTTCACTGACCACAGTCCAGAAATATTATTCAGCCCTCACTAGGGGGCAAGATCTTGAATAAAATAATGAAAACTATGGCTGGGAAAAAAAAGTCATAGAATGATGGAATCATAGAATGATTTGGGTTGGAAGGGATTTAAAGATCATCTCTTTTCAGTCCCCACCCCTGCCACAGGCAGGGACATCTATTAGGCCAGGTTGCTCAAAGCCCCATCCTTAAATCTCAAGTGTGAACATTTTGGAATTATAAAAGGCATCAGTCAAGGTTCAGATTTGAATCACACATGAATCACAGCAATGCATCTGAATATATTCATCTATGCCTTATATTTACAATATTTTATAATCTCTCTTCTGTATTTACATATGCAAGAGAAATCTGAAATCATTTTAATTTTGTTGTATAGTAGGTAAGCTTTTATTATAATTTTTGTTTTGAAACAAAAATTGGCCTTTCTTTTCATTCTGAATTTTGCATTTGCCCCTTTTGCATACCACCCAGGCAGCTCTCATGGAAATTGCAACTTCAGAAAAGGTAGAGATAGTAGTCTCTTCATGGAAGTGACATACAGCAATGCTTAAATCTCTTCCTGCAGCAGCCTCCTTGTTAGACAGCAGGAAATTCACTCAATCTCTCTCTTGGTGCATTATAACGTTAGATGATCAGACATGAAGCCTTGGCAATTACATCCAGAAAAGATACAGGCACCTAATACCTTACACTAAAGTTTAGTGCTGACATCCTTGTGAGCCATTCAGAAATCAAATCTAATGACAAGCTGTTGACCCTGCACAGAGCAGAGTAGCACAGGGACACCTGTCTTGGAAAACTTCATAGAATCTGAGGTTTCTCAGACTGTTTCAACGCTGTGGCCCACCCACAGTAATAAGTTTATTTCATACATAGACTGCAGCTGGGAATGCATCCATGTGACTCACAGAACCAGAGCAGAAACTGGAATGAGGGCTACTCACTCCCACAGGGCTCTCATGGCCCTGAGTCACATGGTTTACCTCTGGCCATCTGAAACTTCATTTCATAGAATCATGTAGAACCATAAAACCATAGAATTCCTGAGCTGGAAGGGGCCCACAAGGATCATTGAGCTCAGCTCCTGGCCCTGAACAGGACAACCCCAAGAATCACACCATGTGGTTTCTTCCTGTCTGTTGATATACTTTCATCAAGGAGATGTAGCACAGCCTAATCTGTACTCAGGGACCCTACAGATCTGTGAATTGTGTTTTCAGCAAGGGAAGTCATTTAACCCAAGTTTCCCACTTGCTGAACCAGGCTGAAGTTGGACATCACCCTTGCTTCTCTCTTATCCACATGTCCACAGCAGAGAAATAACAGAAGTGTTAAAGTGTTGGAGACAGTTTTGGCACCAAATTTGTCTTACATTGGCTGAAGCCAGCAGTGATATGTCCAAGAGGCAGGAGTTGAAATCTTACAGCAGGCTTTCTTTTTGGCTCGTGCAAACCTCTTCTGGCCCAAAGTTGTGAATTTTATTATTATGGATTGAATTATGCCTGGCAGAGTTTGAGATTTATTTTTCCTGTAAGACTTTTAAGATAGATAGAAGCTTTCAAAAGCCAATAGTCAAAAAATAGCAAATTTAGTTGTTAATTCTTCTTTAAAAACTTATATTATTAGTGGTACTTGGTCTTATTGTGCTGTTTATTTTTTTACTTCAGTCCAAGTAGTCACTGAATGAAAGTTCTGAATGAAACATAAAACCAGAGGAATTCTGCTGGAGAGCAAGAGTTTATTCTGTTAGAGAAAAATAGAGACAAAACTTGGTCCTTCCATGTGTTGGATACACTCCAGAATTATTGTTGGAAGGAGAATGGGTCACTTCCTTTAAGCCTAATGACAATGGAGTAGAGAAGCGCCTGCCTAAATAAGGTGATGTGGCAAGATGTGCTGTTGGAGACTGAATAAACACAAAACCAAAGCAAAGCTCTGGGAGGCCATCTTAGAAAAATCCAGTGATTAAGAAAATTTTTACCAGGAAAGAAGTACTTCATTACATTACTGTTGAAAGCTGGATCAGAAAGGGAGATGAGAGATGTGTTCCTCTTCTGTTAAATGTATTAAAAGGGATTACTATTGTGAATTGTAGTTGAATACAGTCTTGTCCTCCAACACAAATGTGCAGACTTGTGGAAGCTAAACTGAAATGGCAGCAGGCTTGTTATTACTTAAATGAGTAAAAAGTTTTTGTGATACCGCCCCTAAAGGAACATGGAATATAAAGAAACACACAGTGAAGGCTTGCTCTGAGCTGGATTGGAGTGGGCAGCACTAATCTGTGTTTAAGTGCTGAGTTAGGGACCTTCACTGGCCAACTCTGTTGCATGATTCTCAGGAGTCTGGAGCTGATCTCAGCTGGTTAATAGCCACATTAAAACCGGAGTGTGGACCATTGTAAAATGCTCTTCATTGCTTACCTCTAGCAAGACAAATGATGCTTCCTTTTCTTGATTTGCAAGTGATTTTTGATGACAAGAAATATCTGAGGCTGACAGAACTGAGACTTTCTGGCATCAAGATTCATCTGGCAGAAGGTGAAGGCAGGCTGAGAAGGAAGTTTAGGGGCAATAGGGAATATTTTGAAGCATTATTTCCAAAATTAGTATGAAGAATAAGGTTTCTTATGGCAGAAAGTGATGGCCTCTAGGGAGTATTTTTTGTTGTGTGGTCCTATTTTACCCTGTTTGCCCTCACATGTTAATAGGGAGATACTATGTGAGATACCAGACTTCTTATGCTGGCTTTATGATAACTGGAAGTATTTGTTCCTCCTGCCTCTTTTGAGAATATTTTTATAGAATTTAAATACTTCTAGAAAGAAGAATGTCTTTAATTAAGTCAGGATCTGGCCATGAGTTTGAATATTGAATTATTTTAAAATATTGACATGCAACAGGTGTAATTGAAGTGTTAACATATTTACACGGGATTGTGGGTTGTAGTGTTGTTACAGCTTTCTGTAAGGACTACTTGGACTAGGAACTGTATTAACAAAACAATTTGTTATTTTGACTTCTCAGACCAAAACAGTTAATAAATGTAACTAGACTTTATCAGGGCCAAAGAGGAGTTCTGAAAATTGTCCTCTTCAGGTATCCAAGTCTGTGGATGTTGAGCCATCCAAGTTCAACAGTGTTTTGAAAATGTAACCTCGTGTAAAGCAAGTCATAGTTTTAAATTCCCACTTTTTATCACTCACTAAATTTCATCCTTTGTAGGAGAGGCAGGATGTAGCAAGACTAAAGCTAAACTCTTCCACACTCCTCAAACATTGTGAGAAAGAATTAAACTGAAATCAGTTGTTCGTTCATTGAATCATAGGAAGACATTCAGCCTTGGGGAATTTTTTTTTTCCCTGACAGTAGACACATGAAATTTAAGTATCTTATCTAGTCAGAGGAGATAGAGAGAGAAATGTAACTCCATAGGATAGTATCTCAGGTTGGACAGTGCTGATTGTCTGTATGTAGCTATCTCTCTCCATTAGCCAGTTTGAATTAGATTATGTGTCTGATAAGTGTTTCTAAAGATTTTGGATCTATTGACTTGAGATGCTGCTGGGGGAGTAACAAACTACCAGGCATAAGATTTGCCTCCCCTAATTTCAGATATCTGCAGTGTAGGTAACAGTGTGTAAGCTGGTTGACTGGATCCCTCCAGAGTCAGTCAAAAAAATCAAGATAAGATTCATCTAGTGGATTTCAAAAATTTGTTTTAAGATTAAGTGATTCTGCGTCTGGAGATGTGTTTCCTCTACATGAAGTCAGAGAAGTACAAAAGAAGCTCATGTTGTCTAACTCAGGTGAAGATATCTACACATTGTGGAAGTTTGTGTTTAGGCAAATATTCCTCCTCTGTAGCTGTATCTATATTCTCTAGATAACAGACTACAATAGCCTCCCTACTTTTAAATGCAGGATTTAAATAACATGCAAACTGTGCTTGTTTTGGTAGTTCAATAAAGCAGTCACCCCTCTTGTAAATGCTTTATCATATAATTTTAAATTCATACTATTTGTTCAATAGATTGTGACATATCCTCGTACTTAGAGCCTGTGTCTATACTGAAGTACATGTAAGCACAGCACACAAGCCCAGCTGTGGTTTAACACACAAACTATGTGAATTCTGCAGTTCACCAGTTTGTAAAATGCAGTTTAACCAGGGCATTATTTAGCAATGGAAATATTTGTAACACCTGTAGCCAGTGTCTCAGACATTTCTGCACTGCTTTCATGCCAGTCTGAATGAAGAAAGAGTCATGATACATCTTGGACAGGGCATAAAATATGGAACACGGAAACATTAGATGGTACCTTAATTCAGAATTTATTTTTCCTACTACTTTCCCAAGCTCTAGAGATAAATAAAATGTCTAGAACATTTATATAAAATCGGATCTCATTGTTCTGCTTTACAAAGTGGCCATGTAAACCAAAGTACTTGTTATCACCAGCACAAAACCAGTGGAAAGCCACAAGAATGCTGTTTTCAGTGTAGTCTATAGAAAACCCTTTGGGGGTGAACTTTTGGCTCCACAAGAGTGATCTAACCATTGCTGAGGTCAATGAGGCCAAGTTTTCACTTTCTTTATCCCTTTCCCTGTCCCTGAAAGTGGATGACCCTAAATGAGTATGTTAATTAATGTTTGCTCAGGGCTTTGGAGAGGCTGTGTGCCTCCAAAGGGCTCATTAACAGTGGCAAATATCAGAGCTGTGTCCTCACTCCTCAGCCCTGGAAGCACAGCTGCTCTTCCTTCTCGTCCATCAGCTGTAGTCTTTCCAGCATCATCTGGGTCACTTGAGTTGTTCAGCAGCTATACTTCCATGTAACAAAATTCATTCTCTTGTGACAGATATTTATCAAAATCCTCCTGGCATCCTTATTTCAAACTTCAAATACATTTTAATCTGGTTTTTCTTCTTAATGCTGTAGTGGGAGAGAGGGACAAGATTAAAGTGAAAACCCAAACTGTGTAGAAAAGGGGCACAAGCAAGTAAAGTTCTGTGTCAGGGGGTAATAATTATGGTAGTAAAATGTATTTCTAGATGAACTTCAATTTTAGGTATTCAACCTGGGCATTAATACACCCCTCTGCAGCATGTTCCTGCACCCTGGGAGCAAGGCTGTTTGCAGGAGGAAGCCCTAAGCTGGAGCAAGGCTAGTGAGAGCTGCACAGCATTCCAGCATTTCCCCCAGCACCTCCATCTCTTCTGATACCACAAAGGGTCTCACTGAGTATTTGAGTGAAAAGTGCTGGGTAGGAGATGAGAGTGTAAAAGGAAAGAAAGAGAGAAAAAGCTTGCCAAGCTCAGGGGAGTATATAAATATATTATAAAGCTCTGAAACACTCAATAATTAATCCTGAGCAAAGTCTCCCTTTGTATCTTTTTTTTTTTTCCCTGTGGAAAGAGCAATAAAATAAAGGCTTTGGAATTCCCTCCCCCCCACTAAATTCAGTCACTAAAGCAAAAGGGAGTTTGTTTTAAACCTTGACATACATAAATTACCTGCTATTTACTCACATATCATGGAATCACAGAAAGGTTTGGGTTAGAGTGGGCCCCACAGACCACCCATTTCCAACCCCTATCATGGACAGGGACACCTTCCACTGGACCAGGCTGCTCAAAGCCTCATCCAACCTGGCCTTGAACACTTCCAGGGATGGGGCTGCCATAACTTCTCTGGATGGCTTGTTCCAGCGCCTCACCACCCTCACAGGTGAGGAATTCTTCTGAGCCTTCACTCTTTCTGTTTAAAGCCATTCCTCCTTATCCTATTGCTCCATGCCTTTGCAAAAGTCCATCTCTTGCTCTCTTGTATATCTCCTACTTCTCCTTTGAAGCTTTTCTTAACACATAATAACCTGCCTCCTACTTTTTGTTTTCCCTCACACCGTGCTCTATAGGCTTTAATCAGGATTTCTGGAGCAATCCCAAACACTGCTTGTCCTTGTTTCCCCATGCAGTTCAACTTCCTGCAGTGGCTCTCACTTTTAGCCATACATGCAGCAGGTGATGTCTGTATCAGCCTTTTTTTGCTGCTGAACCACCTGGATTGTCTTATTTTCTGTTCTCTGTCTTGAGCTTTGTCCTCTTCATTTAACTACGGGGTGATAAGGCTGCAGGATGATAAGGCTGCAGGATGTGTCCTAAGTAGCTTCTCCCAAGGCAGATCCAGACAAGCTGATGTGGTTTTGTGATGCTGGAAAGTTTGTCAGCAATGATGCAGCTGCAAGATTGTGGCATTCAGTGTCCCTGGGCTGGCACTGACTTCTCTTCTGCAGGTCCATGCTGGCTATCAGGAAATGCAGGCTTGGGAATTTAGTTTGTTTTCTAGGGATTTGTCTTGTGCTGAAATATATCAACCCCTTCCCAGGAACCACCACTGAATTTTCCTCCTGTGTTATTTCTCAATAACATGTCTGCAAACACGTGTATCTGCAGAAAAAGTTGCTGATAGTTTAATCAAAAATAAGATAAAGTAGCAGCTCTGTGAAATGTCAGCACTCCCTCCTGAAAATAAGCTCCTCTTAACATCGGTCATGTTTATCATTTCCTTTACACTACAAAAATGCCCTGAACTGGGTCCCTCTTATGTTCAGCAATGAGAATAAAACACAACCCTTGACCTGAATAAAAGAGGATTTTTGCAGGCTGAATAACTAAAAGGCAAAAGAGGCAGAAATGAGCAGAAAAAGGAATGTTTTCAAATGTCATGTTGGATTTACAACGCTGCTACCTCTCATTCTTGCTCAGTCTTTGTTGAATCTGCCTTTCTTTTGTTTGTCCAGGGGTATGTTCTATTGTGTGTACTTGGATGATTCAGGGTTTGGAGGGAAGGCTGAAATCCATGGAGTTATTTTAAGACAAAAATTCACTGTGGTTAATGGAAAAGGAGAACTGGGCTTCAGTTATTACTTAATTTTTTTCTCAAGATGGCCCTGTTGTATGGCTATGTCAATGTCACGTTTGCTAAATAAAAGCCTCTACATCTGAAGTGATTTAAATACAATAATGCCCAAAGAAATTTTAAAAATACGAAAATAAAACAAAAAATCCAAACCAGCTTAAAATAACATAAATAAAATTGAATATGAATAAATAAAATGAAATAAATATAAAATAAAATCAATACAGAACAGCCTATTATTGCTACCCAACACTCAGAGCAGGAGTAGCCATTCTTCTCTTCCATCTCAAATTAGCTGGTATCAATATAAACGTAATGATATTCAGTATCCCATTAGAAATGCTGGAACAAATACTTTTTTATTTTACTCACACAGCATGAATTTATACATAAAAGCTTGCTAATAACTGAAGGTTTTTTTTCCTCTTAGTGATGTTAGCACTGAATATAATCATTAACTTCATTTTCAGGCAACGGAAAAATAAGTTGAGGATAAGCTGCTGCATTGGTTCATTCAGAACTAAGCACAGCATAATGGTATTTGTTATTACCTGAGATGTTACCATAGCTGATTTTTCTGGAAGATCCTGTAGTGTAATGATCCTGGGTTTACTGGGTTTACACTCTTTCACTCACCTTCCCAACTCTAAAGCATTTATAATGACTCTTAGAGGGTTTTTCGTGAAGTATTTAGTATTATATACTTGGGTATTTAGTGATGAAAAGCACTAATAAAAAGGGGTAATAGTCACAGAACACAGGGCTTCAATTCAAAGAATTTTAGAGAAAAAATGAAAAGCATTGCCATTGATTGCTTTACAATTAATCCTTCAGGAAATATATGCAGTTGAAAAACATTTAAATCTCTGTGTTGAAAATTCTAACTCATTAAATACAATTATATCAGACTGAGAATTTTTTCTCACTGTGATAGCATGGTCAGCCCTGTAAAATGTGCAGTATTGGTCAAAAAGTCTTTTTTACACCATGTAATGATGCAATTAACATTGCAAGTGGCATCTTGACTCCACTACTTATTTATGACAGAAAAATAAGGAATTGTCAAAAATAAGGAGAGATGGAGTAATGTGTAATGCTTGCTTTTACCAAGCTTTTAGGAGATTAGAGACTGTCATTTTAGTTGTGTCTTTTTCTGAGTACATTGACTGTGCTGAATAAATCATAAAATGATTAAGAAGACCAAATATGTAAAGCATGACGGAGAGCAGAAATAACAAGGAAAGGAGAGATAGTTTTGTTATTCAGTTAGATTTATTACCTCATGGGAATTGTGATTGTTTAGGGGTTTCCTACATGCAAAGTAAAGTGTAAATCCTTGACTTAGGCCACCAAAGAATTATTTTCCTAGTCCTGTGTTTTCTGCTGATTGAATGAGCTAAATCAATGTGTGAGTTTTTCAACTTACATTTTTACCTAATGAAAAAGTTCATCATGTTTGAGAGAGAGCAGAGGATGTAGGCTCCAAAACATGATGGAACAAGGAAGAATTATGTTCTACTCTGCTTCATATGCAGTCTTTACCACTGCACGATCTGAGTGCTTTCCAGTAGAGCATTAAGCACTATGACTAATAACTGTCACATCAAGAACTGTTCTCCCTGTCACTTTTCCCATCACCACTCCCCTTGAAAAGTGGGAGCATTTGATGTGCAGGAGACAGTTTAATTTTGGTAGGTTGGGGAGAGGGTGTTGTGTCTTTCTTTTTCTTTTTCTTTCTTTCTTTCTTTCTTTCTTTCTTTCTTTCTTTCTTTCTTTCTTTCTTTCTTCTCTTTCTTCTCTTTCTTTCCTTCCTTCCGGAATTCCTTCCGGAATTCCTTCCGGAATTCCTTCCTTCCTTCACAATCTGACTTTACTAACGATAACACTGATAAAACTCAAAGGTTTGTAGATGTTGATTCTGTTATACTCCACAGATGACAGTGCTGATGTTGATTTGAACTGCACTGGCATTCATGAATTTGTTTCTCATTTTAACACTCAGATAACTGGGAGCAGGACCAGGACATCTGGGTTTTAGATTTTCCCTGAAATGTGGTTGCTGAGATGTGTGTTGTTAATTTTTAAACGAGAACAAAATATATTCAGTCAGACTGTAAGAGATATTATCAATTCCAGTGATTTTTTTTAACCTTCTTTTATTTCAGAATTAACATCTTGAGTTGGAGATATTCCCCTCTAAGAGATGTCATCAGTTTGCATTTCATTTGATTTTTCTCAGTTTCCTTTTGTAGATCTGTTAAAACTTTTCTTCTGACCCCATTGTGGTTTGTAAATGGTTTTGAAAATCAGTTAACTGTCTAAATAAGGATTTGGTCAGAGATTTCACAGGCAAGAGATTCACTGAAATGATTCTATTGAAATTTCTGCTGTATTGAATGGTTTGTTTAAATTTGTACCTCCAAAGTGATGGCTTCATGTGAAGATCTGAACTTTCAGATATGTATAAAAGGAAATTTGAGAATATGACCCTGGTGCGGCCTTTTAATATCTTGTTGATATTTTCAGGAAAGCAATTAATGATTTTAGAATAATCAGAATTTTAGAATATTCCAAATGCTGCAGGTATTTGGATCAGTTATGAGGAGGAGGATGCAGCTTCCCCTCTCCTCTTCCAGGATTATCAGGAAGGTTTGGGAATGAGTAAGGCAGAAAGAGTAGGTGCAGGTATTGGCACCGAAAAAGAGGGGTGTGTTGGATGCAGCCAGGACCCCAGGGTATACCCCATGGTTCTGGTCCTCCAACTCCTTCCAGAGTATGTGACTTAACTCAGTGTTACTGATAGCAGGTTTACAGTGTGTTACAGTGAAGAATGGAAAATTAATTGACATACTGAATGACGAAGACTCAGAGAGAACTGGTGGAGGGAAGAGGGCTACATAGTGAGCTGGCAGATAGTAGACTAGAGAAGCACATAATTATTTCTCATTGGGCATTTTGGTTGGAGGGGGAAAGGTGGCTACACCAGCTGGCAGCTTTTTGTGATTTAGTCCCAGCTGGTTCTTCCAGTGAGGCTCCCAAAGAGACTAGAAAGCTGGTCCTGCTCACTCGAAACTGTTGTGAGTTGGCTGATATGCTCAAAGTCAAAAGAGGCTGTTCAAAAAGCAAAATTTTGGAGGCTAACACAGGAAATTTTAATAACTTCCAGGCTAAATCTCACAGCTTTGGCAGCTCAGCTCATCAGCTCTGGAGTTCTTGAGACTGGTATTCTTCCTGCCCTGGAAAGGCCTAAATACAGACTCACTACTGTGCATTGAATAAAGCCCTACAAACATTATACCATGTATAGACTTAAAAATGTCTGAGTCTTTGTAGAAATGATGTCTTACACTATAATGTCTTTAACAGAGGTGCCAGGAGTTCAAATGAGATAATTTATTTATATGTTTATATTGACAGAAAACTGAAGGAAAAAAATGCATTTTAAATCATATTTTTCCACTATTTTAGTTGTGGCACTGTCCCTGTCCATGGCAAGGGCATTGATCCTAGATGATCTTTAAGATCCCTTCCAACCCAAACCATGTTATGATTTTATGATTCTGTGATTATTTTTTATGTAGAATTTTTCTATCCATGGTTGTGTTCTATTCTTGTGATATCAGTGTGGTGGAATTGGGGCTCATTCTCCTTTGAAAACGCAGTAACCATGTTTCACTGCCTGTGTGGTTCCCACTCACCTAGCACCTTTCCAGTTTGTCTCCTGTCACTTCCACTTCACTTTTAGTCCCTCTTAGCTCTGTGCAAGCTGCTGCAAATAAAGCCATCATAATTTCTACCTGGTACTGGCTATCCCCTTTCTTCTGCCTCCTTTTTTCACCTTTATAATGATCTGCAGGATCTGGTTGCTCTGCAATGATTTGAAGCACATTTTTCATGAGCCCACATAACCCTTCCTGGCAGCACCTCACTTCAGCTCATGTTATTTCATGTGTGCTGTCTCTTGCATCTTGTTTAAGTTTCATCTCAGAGCAAGCTTCAAGCACTGCATCTCCCTCTCCTCTTTCATTTGTTTGCTTTCAGGCTTGCTTCTCCTCTGAAGCAATCACCCTCCCTCTTAGCAATCCTCCCTCAGACACTGTTGATGTGGTAATAATTCACTAGTGCAAAAGGTGACTATATTATATTGTAACATATATTATATCTATTACATATTGCACTATTAATAACAAGAAACAAAAATCACAAGGTGTAATTATATGCTCATGTATTATATGTGTTATATATATTATTATATGTGTCACATATATATGTGTCATGTATCATGTGTTATTAAAAAGTACTAAGGATAACAGCATAATTAAATCAAGCCTGTGATCTCTCATTTCCCTTACTCTTTCCTCTCCCATTTCTCCAAGAATCACTCAACCCTGCTCTTTTGTGACGAGGCAGAACTCTGTATAAGAGCAATACCAGTGCACATGGTGGGGATGTTGCAGGAGGACAATCTAAAAACACAGTGTCAAAGCTCTAAGCTCTAGAATTTGGAAAGTGATCTATAAGGACATTCCTTTTTACATCCTAGGAAAATTCTGAGAATGCCTTCTCACTTAGAGTGCCCAAATTCCTGTTGAATAAGAGTCATTGCTTGTCCATCTGTTTGCTTTTTTTTTAATTAGTAAGACTGACAAGAAGCTGCCTGCCACATTTTTTGTTGAATTCATTCTATTTATCATGGGTTGGCTGCAAAGCAACTCCCTGCTTCAGTCAGATGGAGAGACCTGGCAGATGGGACATCTTTCAAGTCATTTTTACATGTGTCTGTGAGTATATGTGGCCAGAATAACCTTCACTGTGTCACTTTTATTTAGACACTTTTTTTTCCCACCTTTGACTGTAATATATTGAAAATAATACAACTTAAAAATATTCTGCAAATACAAACTCATTTTCATAGCCTTGATGCCTTTTAAATATGTCATCAAAGTTTATTTTGCTAGCAATAAAACCATAAAATGTGATAATTTATGGGAGCAGCAGTGTCAGTGTATGAAATTAAGGAATATGTGGTGAATGGTATCAACAAGAGAACCGAGTCGTAGCAAACATCCCGATTTTTATTCTTTGGAACCCTGTCAGGCTCTGCCCTGAGGCTCTGACACAGCAGCTGTAGCTACTCAGTAATGCTGAGAATGGCCAGTCTGCCCAGAGGCTCTTGGTTTAGATTCCCCTCTATTGGTAGATTTTTTCCTTTATGCAAGATATTTGTTGCAGTGAAGTTTTCCACTTGACTCTACCTAGTTTTATGTCCATGGTGAGGAACACAGGGTGGTGTACAAGTGTGATCTTTCCCCATCCTCCTTTAGTGTAATTCTTTGAATTACACACAGTCCTTTCAGGCAGCTGGCAGAAGCAGAAGGAACCTTTGGATGCCTACAAAATACATGAATGTGATGGTGTAGGCATGAACACATCTGCTCACAGTGCCACAGCAGGTCTGTACAAACGTGTTCTATAAAAAGGAATAAACATAATAATCACTTGTAAAATACATAGTGGGTATCAAAGCAGAACACCTTTTCCATTCAGAGCCAACCATGAAAAAATGCAACCCCCAATCAGTTTATTTGACTGAGCAGGAAGCTGATAGGTCATCATTTTATTGAACTGCAGATGTAGGTAAAAGTCACAGAGATAAAGATTGTATCACCTTGAGTTGCTGATTTGCACACTGGAAAGTCAAAATCTTTTGTGCTCTTTTCACCTTGTAAAATAATACAATATTTCATTTTAATGTGGTGGCTTATGGCTGAAAGAAGAAAAAGCATTAGGATATCTCTTCATTTTTAAAAGTGTTCCCAATGGATCTACCCAAAGCCTGTTTGCAGTATTTCAAACTCCTATAGTAAGTTCTATATATACAATGTCAGTCCATTTTTTGCTACATTCTTAAAAGTGATGAGTTCTTAAAAGATACTCATCACTGTCGAATCTGGTTTAAACAAATCAAAACATGGAAACATAAATCTAATCAAACGAATTACTGAGGATAAACTCAAGTGGGTAAGGACTTTTTGCATAATGTATCTATTATGCCATATCAAAATAATTTATTCATACTTAGAGAGTTGTATAAGTTTTTGTCTGAGCATTTTCCTTCTTATCCAACAAGAAAAAGGGATCATACATTACTACTTCTGAAACTTGGTTTTGTCACAATGGATGAATGGCATTACAGATTATTTTAAGATTACTAGTAATCAGAAACAGGTTAAAAAAAAAAGTAAAAAATTAAATTATATATATGTACGCATATAAATTTATACACTTGTACACACACACACACACATAAATATACATAAGAGAAATATTTATTTTGCTTTTTGTCTTCCAAATAAGTAGTGGAGAAAAAAATATTTATGATAATATTTAAAACTCCATAACTGCAAACATCCAAAATTGTTGAGAGTAGCTATGTTGTTCTAAGAAAATTTTAGCTACATTTACATTGAGTCAAGGACTTTGCAGTTTTTCACATCACCCTGTCTGTGGGGAGTCTGCAGAGGGGCACAAGCAGCTGGGAGGAGACAGCTGGGGCAGCTGACTCCAGCTAGCTAAAGAGATGTGATAGTGGGCTTCCCAGGGAAGTGATGGAGTCATCTCCCCCAGAGGGACTTAAAAGACCTGTAGATGTGGCCCCTGGGGACATAGTTTAGTGGTGGGCTTGGAGGGGCTGGGTTAGCCATTGGACTCAATGATCTGAAAAGTCCTCTTCAACCTAAACATTATCATGATTTTTTAAACCTGGATTTGTTTGGGGTACCTTGGCCCATAAGTATAATGGTATTATAAAACTGACATAACCTTTTTGCTTTCAAAAGTTCATTCTGTAAATGTAGCTTGAGATGCACTTTCTTCAAGACTACAAAAACAAGCTGAATGTAGATAATTAACATATTTTTAATCACCACTTTTTAGAGATTAAAGATGAAAATTGTATTATTGGAAAATGTGTTATGCGCTAAAGTTAAACAATACATTGTCAAGATGTACTAATCTTTGTCGATGTTAAATGGATGATGATTAAAAAAGTCATCATCAACACATCAGGCAGTTTTCTGAATAGATGTGTTTTTCTCGTGTGGGCTGAATCATTAAGCATAAACCATTCTGTATCCAAGCAGAAGAAAAATGATGGGAATTGTGATTTTTACAGATGCAAAACAGTTGTGAATGAGAATCCATATGATCCTCTGCCCTCACTTTTCAACAGGGCAGTGTGGAGACACAGGGCAGTCATCCACCTTGTGGGGAGTAGGAGGGCTGAGCACCTCTTCCCTAAGCCTGTGTGACACGGCAGAGCTCCAGCCAAGGCACCAGGACAGGCAACTACCACTGCACACAGACAGCAAAGATTGGGGTTAGAATGAGGCACAAGTCCCTTGGCTCTTGCCCAGTGCAGAAATCTCTCAGCCATTGCTGAGAATCAGGAGAATCAGGGACAGCGATTTTCTTGGATTATTACATGAAAGTGTCTGGATATCTGGGGTCAAGGACATGGAGGAAATCCAGTTTAGTGCTGGGGAATGGATGGGCTGTGCCAGAGCTTCAGCAGCAGGAAGGACACGCTCAGTATCTCCCTGCCACATCCTTCAGTGACATATCTGTCCACGGGGGACCTCACGCTCTGGTAGATCTCTCCTCCAATTTTATGTTATCCTGTAGCACAACACTTACTCAGTAACTTCTGCGTCAACTCTACAACCTTTGCCTGTGCTTGTTTTGCTTCTCAAATGAGTGTGCTGTAGCTCAATCTCAAATTAAGCAGTTTAACTGATGAAGGGCTACCATGAAATCTAGATACATTCTTTGAGGACCTAATCATGTTAATGGTTCAATCTGAATTTTCCTAGTTTCTGCTTCCAAACATGGGCTGGTATAATTTGTTTGGTTTTATTTGTTCTAAATAGCTTCTTTACAACTGCCTGAATGGAGGTTCAAGTGAGGTAGGGAACAGTTTCTTCCTCCAAGTAACAAACAATAGGGCAAGAGGAAAAGTCCTTGAATTGTGCCAGGAGAGGTTTAGATTGGATATTAGGGAAAACTTCTTCACCAAAAGGTTTCTCAAGCACTGGAATGAGTCTGCCCAGGGAAGTGGTAAAGTCACCATCCCTAGAGGTCATTTAAATGCATGTGTGGCACCCAGGGACATGTCTTAGAGGTGGGCTTGGAACTTGGCAGGGATGGGTTAGTGCTCAGACTTGGTCTTCTTAAAGGTCTTTTCCAACTTAGATGTTTCTAGGATTCTGTGAGATTAAAGATCAATTTACAGTCAGAAAGCTCTTTGTTCTTTCAATGCATGTAACCTGTGACCATGTCAGCTCTGCATCGTCTACCAGTATAGTAAACAGATTGGGAAACTCTGATTCCCCCTTAAAGGCATATTTTTCTCTCCCAGATTATCCTTTTAAGCTAATTCCCAAAATCTTTCTTAATTAATATCTTTTTTGGAACTGTGATTGCTGGAAACAGTCCAGGAAAAAAAACCTCACAAGTCCTATCAACTTAATGACTAAGCATACAAAGATTTTATTTGCATTCTTTGTTATAGCAACTCATAGTTTTTACTATTATTTTTTCCAGTTAATTATCCACAAAGAAGCTTTAGATCTTGCTGGCCATAGCCTCTCCCTGTCTTTTAAGTATGGTCTGTATCTCCGGTTTCCATGTGCCAGGACTTTTTGTTAGTCTGAATTAAAATGCACTTTTTATTAAATTAATAGCTCTTAACAAAATACTGACAAGGGTCAGGATACCTGAGACCCTCCCTTTCTCCTAGTCTGCTGAATTTTATCCCTAAAGAAACTGAGTGGGAGATGAGTTTTAATGGTTTTTAGTAACTACTTAAATTAATTTCATTATGTTCAAATGAATACTAAACTTCATTTCCTCTCCCAAAGATGATGTAATCAGGCTGTCGAGTCTACAACTCGGTTTGATGGTAGATAGCCTTGGTTATTGTTAATGCAAATAGTTTAATATCCCTCTGAACCCCAACCAACCTGCATGAAAAGAAATGTTTGCTGGCCATAATGTCAGGAAAATAAACTGAGCTGACCTCCTCATTGATAATTTGGAGGGAAAAAAAAACAAACACAAGAAGACTTGCAGCTTGCCATAAATTTCTCATTTGTACTGTTTGAATGTTGCATTTCTTTTCCTTTTACAAAAGCATAAGTGTGATCCATTAAACCTCCTGTCAAACTTCCTTTGAAACATATTTATCTTTTGAGGAAGGCTTTTCTTCACAATCAAAATGTTATCCAGAGGAAACATAATTATATACATTCAACAGGTTTACAAGGTGATGTGGTTAATATAGATTTTACTACCAGAGGTCTTGCCAAGGGCCATACATTTTCTCCCTGATTATGTTATTTCCTCTTTGTTCAGCACATTCCAGTCCATTCTTTCTTCTGGTCTCTCTGTAGCCCATTTCTCATGCTCTTGGGCTGCTGTGGGAGCTCCCATTTTAGGCAATATAAAGCCTGTCATAAGTCACATGCTCAGTACTTTCCTGCTCTATGGAGTGGTTGTTCACGCTGGCACGTGAGTCTAGAGGGATGTCAGCCTTTTTTTTCTCCTCAATGCATTCAGTTTCTGCACAGCTAGTGTTTTCAGAAAAAAATTCCATCTTTGCTCACTCTGCAGCCAGTCCCTGCCTTCAGGCACAGAGGAACATGATTAGGATGATGCACCAGATTTTCCAGAACACCACGATAGACACTATGGCTGGTCATCATTTACAGTCTTGTCCTGCCTCTTGTGTGGCAGAAGGTTTGACCAGCATATGCAAAACTAATTTCTGGGAGTGTTTGGAGGGTGTAGATGCTATGATGGATCCAGCAGGACCTGTAGGTAGTGTAGAGCGGGGTTAAGGACTTCCTAATTTTAGAGAATGGAGAAGACCACACCAGGCTTAGAGCAAAGAAGATGCTGTGTCTCTGGTGTGAACATGGCAAGAAGTCTGTATTTTTTGGCTGACACAAAGCAGAGAGAGGTCTGCAGCAGCTCTGCTGACTTGGCATGGGGTCTGTTACCTTTTCAGACTCTAATTGCTTAATCATCACTCCTTGCTTAGGGACTGCTTCCATGCACACCAAACAGATGGACAACTTTTGGATCTGTCTGGAGACAGCTACCTCTTTTTTCCTATAGAATATTGTTCGAAGAATCTTGCAATTTATTTTTCAGTTCTCACTTACTACTTTTCATGCCTGACCATTTTTCTCTCCCTCATGCATTCCACTTCACATCTGGAAAGAGCTGCCTGAATACATCACACACATTTTCCAGCAGTTCCACAAAGAACAAACAGAAGGCCAACTGCTAAAAGGGGGAGGACGCATGCAAAATGAGCTCAACAGATTTCCATATTGTAATTAAAGCTATTAAAATATTTCTGTGCCCAACACCAACATTCCATATCATTTGTAGCTGCTTCAGAGTCAGAAGAAAATTTGAGGTTTTGCTTACATATGGCCAGGGAACAGCACCTTCTCAAGGCCTTAAATGCCTTATTGCCATCAAGATGGTTTCTCGGTGTTTTTCAGCTGTATAAATAAGGATCAGTGCTGAGAAAGGTTGTGTATCTTTAGTAGTCATTGACTCCTGTTGAACCAAGAGCCCTTAGGTCATTGCAGGATCTGGTTATTCACTGATCATTAAACTGATAACAACTGTCTCTTCTTAGAATTGGTGATTTCTCTTGTAGTGTTGGCCCTCCAGTCAAAAAAACCAAAACAACAACAATACAACAAACACCAAAAACCCCCCAAAACTCAAACAAGATAAAAATAAGGATAATTAATCTCAATGGAAAGAAATATTGAACTAGATTTTCTTCCTGTGAGTCCTCATTATTCATAATTTAAATATTTAAATAGGAGTACATAAGCAATGGATATAGGAAGGCAAAAGATGAGAACTGTTGTGGTACTTTTTCACTGAACACGTCAGAAGATTAGATACTGTGCAGCTTACTGTTCAATAGATATTAAATTCAACTCCATGCATGAAAGACAGACTTTCCCTTAATGGAGGATAAGACACAAGCCTCTAAAACCTCGTTTGAAGTTTATATATATATATATATATATANNNNTATATATATATTTATTTATATTCAGGATCTTATCAAAAAGTCATCGCTACTTTTTCGCTGAATCCAGTAGCAAGGTGCAGTCCCTGGTAGGTCCCAGCTACATGGTTTTGCTCTGAAGATTTGATGGGGAAAGAATTGCGAAAGAGGACTCTGTTTTTGAAAACATCTTGTCTTGGAGAGACTCAGGTCAGAGAGCTTTGACACGCAATAAAGATAAAAATCTGAAACCTTGAACTTACAGAATTAACTGAAAATTTCTCAAAGCCTTATCCAGGTTCATCTCCCAGGACTAGGAAATCTCAATTTCCAGTCTTGTCAACTCCTAATATGTCTTCCATGAGAAAAGTTAGTAGAAACTATAAAAACCATTTTCTGTTCTATTGCATTGTTCCACCCATTTTCTCTTCATCATTTACCTATTATAAATTCTGATATTTTAGAAATGTTCACTCATATTTCTTCCTTTCTAATTCCAGCTTATTTCTACTCTGTGCAGTGGCTAAATAGTACTTTTCCTCTTCTTTTCCACACATTTTGCACATTTGCTATTGATTAGCATATCTTTGTCCTTCATCAAGATCCCATTAAAACCACTTCGAAACTGAAAACCTCCCATAAAAATCACCAAGAGCCAGCTTAGCGCCTTAGTCATCACTTTCCCAAGTTATTCAGAGGCTGTTTCCTCACAGATCAGTTCCTCCTACTTCTTTAATTGTTTGGGCCGATGCCTCTGAAGTGCCTCCAGCTCTTTGTGATTATGAGGTGTTTCCACCGAGCACCTTTGCAGATGTTGTGTCACCAGCACTGGGCACAAAGATGAGGTTGTAACCACCTTGTGCAGAAACACGGTGGTGATTCTTTTCATGCACTCTGGAATAAAGTCATAGGAGGGTTTTGGGGGGTTGGGTTTTGATTGATTTTTTTTTCCTCTTTATGTATCAGTTGGAAATTTATGTTTAATTTACAGGCTAGAAATGAGCAAATGACACAAGCACATTTTCAGCAGCTGTAACCTGCCATCTAAGGTGATGATATTTCATTTCAGTGTCAGTTGTTTCCCTTCAAATTGTCACTTGAGCTGCTGGATTAGAACTGCAGGTTGCCCTTAGCTTTCTGGTCATCATTTTGGAAACCTGGCTGAAGCACTTCACAGGGTGAAGATCACCACTTTCTGCCCCATGGTGATGCTTGTATCTGCTTGTCTGGTTTTTCATAAATGTTTGACCTACTATTTGACCTAGGTGACTAGTACAGATCATGTCAGAAATAAATACTTCATAAATTTTAAGGCCAGAAGGGAGCATTATGCTCATCTAACCTGACATCCTACAAGCAAAAGGCCATGGAGTTTGACAGGTAGCTCCCATCTTCCAGTTTAGCTGAAATATGTGTTTTAGAAAGTCTTGTATCAGAGATTTGCAGTCATAAGAAGTCTGCCTTATCTCTAGATAAGTTATCCCAATGACTAATTGCCCTAACTGTCCCCCCAAAAACATTAAAATTAAAAAATTATGCAGCATATCCAGGGTCAATTAATTCAGCTTTAGAGTTCGGTCATTAGATCTTCTTGTTACTTGATCTATTAGATTGCTATAATAAATCTCTTACCCATGTAAGCAACTGCACTTGCAAAGAAAATTACAAACTCAGAAGCTTAGATATATTGTCTACAGATGTTTATTAAGGAATAAAAAGAAGATTTAAACTGAGGGAAAAAAGTAAATATTAACTTGTTGACCTGTTTGTGGAAAATGCATTTTCCCCATAAGACTATTAAAATTATTGGATAAATTGTTCATCATAAATAATTGGACCAAATTGCCTTTGGCATTTCTGTCTTCCTGCTCCTTTTGGAAGATATTACTTCAGAACTTTGGGGGGCTATTTACGGTGCTTTGTTGTTTTGGTTTTTTTTGTTTTCCCCCAGATATAATTTGATTCCATGATGACTTTCCAGTGAAAGTGTTTTTGTTCTGAAAAGAAACTGTGAAAGAGAAAAAGAAAACAAGTGTTAATTTCTGTTCACATAAACTAATGGCATGCGTGATAAGTAAATTGGAATAGAAAGTAATTCATAAGTACAGCAGGGGTCTGGTTTTCTGTCACAGTAGAATGTAATTAAAATGGAGCTTCCATAGATATCAATCTGGAGTAATCAGAATGTTCCATCTGTTACTGCATCCATCTTGACTGGTTCCAGAGCTGTGGGATCTAGCTTCTTCCAAAACAACTGCTTCTTGACTAAAGCAAGCTGCCCAAGCAGTGGCCATTTCAGTTCAAATGCAGTTACACAAAAATTATCATTTACCTTGAGATGGACTGTCAGGGTCTTTCCTGCACTAAATGGGTTGAGTTTGGGCTGAGTGTGTTTTCTCACAGTATACAGTTTTGGAGTTTGTTCTAACTCTGAAAAGCCCCTCATGTTTTGGCACAGAGCAGAACTGTCAGCCTCCAAACTCCATGCCAGCATCCTGTGCATAGTCTGCCAAAAGGCAAATGATTGCTTGAAGACCAGCAAAGTGATGCAGACGCTGATCCAACTTTGTGACTCCTTTGTGCAGGAGGGAGGATTGCTTTGGGTTCTCATTTGTAATAGCTCAAACACATGCCTTACAGCCCTGGGTGGAAACATAAATATGTGCTCCACTAATCAGAATGCCTAATTAGTTATGAGCCTCCATCCATTTGTGCACTGGGCAAAGAGGGCAAGAGTGAGCAGCCTGTCCTTAAGACCGCAGAACAGCACTTAAAATAGCAGGATACAAACCCATCATGAGCTCGGGGACAGGATGAGGATTACTGGAGAGGCTGGTGGCACAGAAGTCATCAAGATCATTTAGAGAACATAAAGACTCAGATGTGGAGCTATAATAAGATTTGGTGTCTGTAGTTTAAACATACCTGCAATGAGTCATTAACAATCCTTAGACACAGCAGAGTTAATTTGATCCCATCATGTTTGCCACTTTTCACCAGACCATGCAATTAGCATGGGATGAAGCACCTGGAATCTTTGATGAAAGACTTATGAAAATTCTTAATGGGTGGGATTTAAACCAAATGGATTATAAGCCTTTATTAGTAGCTCACCTGTGAATCCTGATAATTTTCCATTCTGTGAGTTTCCAGTGTAATATTTGCACACCCTGATTATAAATTTTGAGGAAATAGCTTATAACTGTGGTTAAAATGCAGCATTAAAGCAGTTAAACAGCCTTCTTATTAGCACTGGAACTATAGACAAAACATATTACACTTGGCTAATAAATTTATTTTTTATGTAATGGAAATGCCATCAAAGCATAGTTAATCTGAATTGAATTAGATTATGATTGGAGCTCTTGTGCACAAGGAATGAAAATGATTCTTTATTGTTGCAAACTGACAATGCAGCATTTGTTACTGCCTCCTCACTGGCCTTCCAAGTGGCAGCTGTAATAGGAGTGTGTGCATCTCGTGAGTTGTGCATACAATATCACTGTGTCTCTGAGCACAGAGCCCAGCAGTGAGACAGAGGAAAATGGATTGCTCTGGATGCAATTCATTACACCTTGACCCCACTCATTTAGATGTAAATATGTTTGAGAAACAGACCTGTGCATAAGCATACTTGCTTTTTGTCCTCACTTCTGGCTACATGTTCTAGTGTGGGCGGTGTGAATCTGAGTTCTCAAGTCTCAGAGGAGGAGTTAAAATCCTCTTTTGCAATGTTAAAGAAAACAAAAAGTCATGGCAGCCAGGTGAAGTCCTGTGCGACGCTATCACAGCCTTTTTGTATCTAAAGTGGGTCTATAAAAAAGATGGAGACAAATGTTTCAGCAGGGACTGTTGCATGCAGGACAAGGGCTAAAGGTTTTAATCTACAAGAGGGTAGATTTAGATTAGATATAAGGAAGACATTTTTTACAAAGAAGGTGGTGGTGCACTGGCACAGGTTACCCACAGAGGTGGCAGATGTCGCATCCCTGGAAACATTCAAGGTCAGGCTGGAGGAGGCAACCTGATCTAGTTGTAGATTTCCTTACTCATTGCAGAAGGCTTGGACTAGATTTCCTTTAAAAGTCCAATGGTTCTAAGGCTGAGTATCAAATATTGTAACCCAGGGCTTAACCATATACTTCCACTTAGTGACTGCTCAGCAAAATAGCTGGAGTCATTCCCCCAAGATTTTATATGTGAAATTTACCTCTCTAGTGAACACAGCAGGATAAAGGGGCACTCATGTCAGGAGTTCTGTGTCTTTCCAGCATCTGCAGGACATCAGGGAAGTATTCACACCAATTGTAATGTGCACAGATCCACTCTTACACTGCTGCACCAGTAGATTCACTGCAGAGAGGGGATAGAGTGAGGGCAGGATTTGCAGTGCTCTGCTAACAGGAAATTTTTTTCATGTGTGTATGGTGAGGACAGATATGTATGTGTGCCATTGGCCACATGGCCTGAGGTTCTGTGTGCACTCTGGTCTCTGCTTTAGGAGGAGAACTGGTGGCAGCAGCAAGAGGAAACTGAAAGCAAATAGCAAAGGGTAGCTGTCCCCATTCAGGAAACAAGCACACCTACCACAATGTCATTTAGGCACATCATCAAGGAAACAATGTTGGGATTGCTATGCCTAGTGACACTTACGCTATCACTAATACAACTCTTCCTCTAGTGTGGGTATGAGGTCTGGGAAAAGAGGAGAGCCGAAAGAGTGATTCTCCTTTTTTTCCTTCTTTTCTTTT